>BTHU01000018.1:0-362500 GCA_036184795.1 Tokudaia tokunoshimensis
AAGAGGAAGAAGAAGAGGAAGAGGAGGAAGAGCAGGAAGAGGAAGAAGAGGAAGAAGAGGAAGAGGAGGAAGAGGAAGAAGAAGAAGAAGAAGAAGAAGAAGAAGAAGAAGAAGAAGAAGAAGAAGAAGAAGAAGAAGAAGAAGAAGAAGAAGAGGAGGAGGAGGAGGAGAAAGAAAGAAAAGAAAAAACTCAGCCAGGGTTCCCAAGCCTTGAGGGTAAAGGAATGTTGGCCTTTAAGCTATTTGGTTTATAGCACCTGGTTATACCACAAGGAGGAAGCATACATCAAAAAGGGGTATCATGACCTGGGAAAGACTTGTTTTCTTAGTCCCCTCTGTTGTTATCAGCTAGCTGCAGTTGCCGTGTCTATTTTGCTACTTTCAGGGACATTTCATGATTTTTCTCAGACCTCAAGGGTGGGTGCCATGTCTTTCTAAGTTAACTTAGAATGGAGTCTTTAGAACAAAATGAGGTTTATTCTGCTACTGCCATCCCTTCAATTTCCTGTCTTGCTTTAGGGATTATAGTTAAGTGACTGAATGAATCTCAGAAGAGACTTTGAACTTTGGCCTTTTAACATTGTTGGGATTGCTATAAACTATGGGGACTTTCTTCCTTTCTTTGTTTTTCGAGACAGGGTTTCTCTGTATAGCCCTGGCTGTCATTCTGTAGACCAGGTAGGTCTTGAACTCAGAAAATCTGCCTTCCTCTGGGATTAAAGACGTGTGCCACCACTGCCCAGCAACTATGGGGACTTTTGAAGTTGGACTAAATGTATTCTGCATTATGCTATATTTAGGTATGGCCCCCACCATCGACTCATATGTTTGAACAAACCTATGGGGGCCAGGGAGCAGAATGTGATGGTTTGTATATGCTCAGCCCAGGGAGTGGCACTATTAGAAGGTGTGGTCATGTTGGAATATGTGTATCACTGTGGGTGTGGACTTTAAGACCATCATCCTAGCTGCCTGGAAGCCAGTATTCTGCTAGCAGCCTTCAGATGAAGATGTAGAACTCTCAGCTCCTCCTGCACCATGCCTGCCTGGATGCTGCCATGTTCCCACCATGATGATAATGGACTGAACCTCTGAACCTGTAAGTCAGCCCCAATTAAATGTTGTTCTTTTAAGAGTTGTCTTGGTCAGGCTGGATAGATGACTCAGTGGATAAGAGCACTGACTGCTCTTCCAAAAGTCCTGAGTTCAATTCGCAGCAACCACATGGTGGCTCACAGCCATCTGTAAAGGTATCTGACGTCCTCTTCTGGTGTGTCTGGAAACAGCTACAGTGTACTCATATAAATAAAATAAATCTTTAAAAAAAAAAAGAGTTACCTTGGTCATGGTGTCTGTTCACAGCAGTAAAACCCTAAGACAGAAGTTAAACAGTTTTCATTAATGATGTGTACATTGTATTGATTTTCCCCCTAAATGTGTTATTTTAATTAATATCTCATGAGTTTCAATTTCTTTTTATTTTGGGATAAATGGGACTCTGTTTATTACTGGTTGCCTAGAAATGTTGAGAGAAAAATGCCAGCAATTACTATATGCCAGTATTTATATGTATGATACTCTGTACTAACGTCTGAGAAGCCTTTCCGGGTTGTCTACATATAGTTTGTTCCTCTTTTGAATCCTCACATTTGATAACTGTGATGCTCCATCTTTGTACTGTAGGTCGTCTTATTTCTTATTAGTTACAAATTCTGAGGGTTAGCACTGGGTCTGTATGTGCCTTCATTATGCTCCAAAGAAATGACCATGTAGTGGAAGACAGAACATTTGCAAGCTGGCTGCACACCGCATTCTCTACTCGTCTTAAGTCTGAAAGCAGAATCTCTAAATTTCATCCCTAGATACTGAGATCAAGAAGGAACTTTAATGAGAAATCATCTCTACTGATTAGCTTTACTCTGCCATCAGTCAGGATCACCAGATCTAATGGACGCTTGTCTATTACTGTGACCTTTGAGGTAGAGTGCCTATGTTGACCATCCTTTCACTTGGCACTTTGCATCCCCCTCCTCACACTGCTTCCTACCATTGGAAGTCCATTCTGGTTTTTTGTGGAGTACTTTTTGCTGTATGTAACTTTTCTTGGGAGGTGGGGCGGGGTTGAGCGACAGGGTTTTTCTGTATAGCCCTGGCTATTCTGGAACTCACTCTGTAAACCTCAAACTCAGAAATCCACCTGCCTGTGCCTCCCAAGTACTGGGATCAAAGGCATGCGCCACCACTGCCCGGCTGTATGTAACTTTTAAGTAATGTTTTGTTGGACTTTCTCCTGAGTCCTCTGATTAACAATATATTTTCCCTGGTTGAATCCCCACCCCCACCCCCAAAAAAAGGAGAATCTAGCTCCTTCATCACTGTGGCAACATATTTGAAGAAGACACAAATATGGATTTGTTCGTGCTCAATTTCAAAGGGTTTATTTAGTCCATGGAGTTTGCCTCACTGCCCTGGGGCTGTGGTGAGGTAGAAACACCATGATAAACAGGATCAGGCAGCAGAGGGGCTACTCACTTCGCAGCAGCCATGTAGTAGACAGGAAGTGAAATGGGAGAGTATCTGAGGGTATCACATCCACCCAGACTGACCTTCTATAGCCCAGCTCCACCTTCTAAGGGGCATTCTGATTATAGGTGCGAACCACCTTGCTCAGTTTGGGAAATCTGTTTTAACTTTTAATATTTACTATGTGTATGGGTGTATTGTATGCGTCCGTGTGTGTGTGTGTGTGTGTGTGTGTGTGTACCACATGCATCTCTGGTGCCCATGAAGTGGGAGAAGAGGGTATTGGATCCCCTGGAATTCAATTTATGGAGAATTATTTGCTCCCATGTGAGTGCTAGGAATCAAACCCAGGTCCTTTTAAAGAAAGAGAAACCTTTTAAAGCCTAGATAAAATATTAAGGCCTAAATGGAATGCTAATACCTAGGTAACTATTACCTGGCTAACCTGCCATTTTGTTTTATTACTAATATTATAAGGAAACTTTCTATGTTGTTTCTGCTGTTCCTAGGAAACTTTCTTATGCCTAAGTTGATTACATATTCTGGTATGTTCTATGTCTTTGGAAACCAATCATGATAGAAGTCAATAGAACTACTTTGTACAATAGTATAGCTTGGACCTGAACCAACCACCTAGCAATACTTCCTGCACCTGTGTATAAGCTTTTATGGTGTTTGCTTTATAAGCTGCCCCTGGGATGGACCCAAACATAAGAGAGACACCTGTACCAATATAAGAAATTATCTGGAGTCAAACTTCCATTTTGAACAGTGACTGAGTAAAGTTTAAGTTTCCAAGACCTCTCTGGGAACTGATATCCTACTTGACAGAAAGAGACAAGTATATGTGGGTAATTGACATCTGGTTTGCAAGTTAAGACCTTAATGTTAGACAAGTCCCATCCTGAATGACAAGACATGAATATTAGACAAGGTAAGTCTCCTGCCACAGTTGAATACCCCAACCAATGAAAATTGAAAAAATGTACAACAAAGACATGTTCCTAAGGAAGTCCATCCCTAAATCCAGATTGGTGGAAGAACCTGGTAAAGATGTTTCTGGATTTTAGGCTTAAAACCTCTGTGGGATCTTAACTCAAGGTCACAGTTCAGCTCCTGAGCCTGAATTGTGTCCCTGGTCATTCAGTCTTGGGGTGTGGTGTTCAATAAACCATCCCTAGTTGATGAGCATTCCTAAATCCACAGTGCACAGGGCTCTTTCATGGAGTCTTTCACTGTTCTTGATCTGTCTGGCTTCCTTAACACACTCCACTTAGAACAAATGGCACCTTCTTCCTCTCTTCTTTCAAATAGCTAAAACTATTCCACAGTTTTGGAAAATACATTTTCAAACAAGTGATGTTAGAAAGAGGCAGTTAGGCCTGGAGCTGTTAAAGCAGAAAAGGTGAGGTAGGTATGAGGGCACTGTCCTCAGAGTATAGTGGACAGCTCTGAATGCGACTGTGCCACACCCAGTGGGCACTAACTGCAGACAGGAGATTGTCAGCAACTCTTAACAGGACAGGTGTCAACAGGACTTGGGGGTCAGTATTTCCTAGTAAACAGATCACTCTGATGAAAAAAGAACATCTACAAATTTAAAAACAGCAACACAGAATGGTAGCGAAGAGGGCTGGAGAGATGGCTCAGTGGTTAAGAGCACCAACTCCTCTTCCAGAGGTCCTGAGTTCAATTCCCAGAAACCACATGGTGGCTCACAACCATCTGTAATGGGATCTTATACCCTCTTCTGGTGTGTCTGAAAACAGCAACAGTGTCCTCATATACATAAAATAACAAAAAAACAAAAACATGTTCAGTGCATTCTTCAATCTAGCAATTCAGTACAAAACAAATAAACTTGTTTTTGTTTTTTGTTTTTTTTTTTTTTTGGTTTTTCGAGACAGGGTTTCTCTGTGTACACTTTGTAGACCAGGTTGGCCTCGAACTCAGAAATCCTCCTGCCTCTGCCTCCCAAGTGCTGGGATTAAAGGCGTGCGCCACCACTGCCTGGCTTGTATTTTTGTTTGTTTGTTTGTTTTTTAAAAAAAAAAAATGGTAGCAAAGAATTTGGAGCATACATGTTAGACAAATCCCATCCTGTAGTTAGTGTAGTTCCAGCACTCAGGAAGCTAAGGGAAGGGTGTGAGTTTGAGGCTAGCCTGGACCACATGATAAGACTCTGTCTAAAAAAAAAGAAAAGAAAAGAAAATGAAAAACAAAACAAATAAAGGATATGCCAATTACACAGACTTGGGTTTTTTGTTTATTGTCATGTGCGAGACACTAGGAACATAGGAATCAATGACACATCATTAGTGTCCTCAGGAAACAGCATAATGGGAAAGAGAAAATTCATAGTTGTGGTATTTAACAGCAAGTACAGTAGCAGTGGTAAGCACTGAGCAACAGAAGCACAAGACACAAACCCAGCTCAGGACTAGGGAAGTGCTTTTGGGCATGATGCCTGAGAGAGGCCCCACATAATGATCAAGAGGGACTGAGAGACACACCAGGAACAGGAGTGGAAGCAGCCTGGAGGAAGTGGGTGGCAATCACATCAACCGCATTACCTGGCATCGAACAGTTAAGGAAGCTAAGACCAGAGACTAAACCCCATGGCTCAGAGATGAGTCCCAGACAACAGGGAACAAACTTGAAGTTTTGGGGGAACCATTTCTCAAGTAATAATACAGTTCTTCTCTGAAAGGATTTAACTTGAGAGTGTGTTGTAACTTCAAATAAAATCTAGAAAATTCTCTAGATGCTCTCCCTCAGTGTACAGCTCAAGGTCAGCTGTCCAGTCCTTCAGCTTGCCTGCCCTGGCGACAGACAACAGACCAAAACAGACTTGAAGAACTGTGACAATCCACATCTTCTGGGTCATATATGTACAAAGTATGCCCGTTTACAAGCACCACCTGACTCAGAGTGACTGTCTTATAAATTATCTCCACAACACTCCTGATCTATAGATCTCTCTCCTAAATGAACAGAGGTCTCACTCAGGGAAAGATCCCCCTGGTGGACAAGATCTGGGGGAGGGCTAAGTTCTTTCCCATGCTGGCTGTACTTGTAGAGTTTCTCTTCAGTGTGCATCTTCTGGTGCTGAAGAAAGTTGGATCTCTGAATAAAGCCTTTCCCGCAGTAACTGCACACATAGGGCTTCTCTCCAGTGTGAACAATCTGATGCAGCAATAGCTTAGAACTCTGGATGAAGGCTTTCCCACAGTCTTTGCACTCAAAGGGTCTATCTCCAGTGTGTATCTTCTGATGCTCAGTGAGGTGGGCCTTCTGCAGAAAAGCCTTCCCACACTCTTTACATTCATACACCCGTTCACCAGTGTGGATTTTCTGGTGTCGTATAAGGTATGAGCTCAGAAAGAACGCCTTCCCACATTCATTACACTCATAGAGTTTTTCTCCACTATGGATTCTCTGGTGCTGAGTGAAGTTGGATGTCTGACTGAAGCGCTTCCCACACTCATTGCATACATAAGGTCGTTCTCCAGTATGAATTCTCTGATGCTGAATGAGCTTTGAGCTTCGAATAAAGGCCTTCCCACACTCGTGACACTCAAAGGGTCTCTCTCCAGTGTGAATTCTCTGGTGCTCGATGAGGTCGGAGCGGTGTCGGAAGGCTTTGCCGCAGTCTCTGCATTCATACTGTTTAACTTCTGTGTGGATCTGGTAATGGCGGATAAGGCTCGAGCTCCGAATGAAGGATTTCCCACACTCGTTACACTCATAGGGTCTTTCTCCTGTGTGAATTCTTTGATGGCGAATGAGTAAGGAGCTCTGACTGAAGCCTTTCCCACACTCTTTGCACTCAAAAGGCCTCTCTCTGGTGTGAACTCTCTGGTGCCGAAGCAGGTCTGAGCTGTGACAAAATGCTTTCCCACACTGTGCACACTTGAAGGGCTTTTCTCCTGGATGGACATGCTGATGCTCCATAAGGTTTGCATACTGAATGAAGTCTTTCCCACACACATTGCACACATAGAGTCTGTCCCCAGTGTGGACTCTTTGGTGTTCAGTGAGGAGAGAGGTTTGACTGAAGCCTTTCCCACAATGATCACATTTACACGGCTTCTCCCCCTTGGGAGGAATCTGATGTGGAACTACATCTGAATTAAATGGGAAGCTTTTGCCACCAACACCACAGGAATGGGTCTCCCCTTCTATAAGCTCTCTCTGAAGTATAAGAAGGTTTGAGTTGAGAATGGGATTTCTTCCTGACTTACCACACACTTGGGTTGTGTCTCCTGTTTGAATCTTCCAGTGGGTCACTGTCATTTGAGTGAAGCCCCCGTCCTGAGAGGAGGAACTCTCCTGGCTCTGCTCTTTTGGGTTCCCCAACAGCTGTGCCAATCTGTCTTCGTGAAGTCCCCCAGACTCAGGGGCAGAGGGCTTCAGCACTGTGGGTTTGTCTGACATCATCTTATGTGAATTTTCATCCCCAGACATTCAGGCTTCAGGATCACCTTCTTGCCACCAGCTCCTAGAGCAGAATCTGAAATGAGAAAAGAAGCTGGTCTTACCCCTTTGTTAAGAAGCTGCTGCTGAACAAGCCGAAGGTATAAAGTTAAACTGCTATCCAACTCAGAGGGGAAGCATTTCCTCTGCCCACATTTCTGACCTTCACTGTCACCAGCTTTCATTGAGCCCCAGTCAGGCACCCACGTGGGAAGGCTTCCTGTGGCTCTACCTGTGATATGTCCAATCTTAGGACAAATAGGCTGTGCTACACAGCACTCCTCTAACTTGTGTCCTGTGTGGGCGACAGAAGGATAGGGATATAGTCAGGACTCTACTTAAAAATCAAGACATGGAATTTCAAGATCACTCAGATAAAATCTATCACTCCTACTGCCCACCACCCTCATTTACATTCTGCCTTGTGATCTGTATTTTGTCTCTACCCAGAGTGCATCTCACTTTAGGCTATTTGTAGCATTCAGGGCCTCAGTGCTAGCAGCATTTCCGACCTATAGTGACTGAACCTGAAGCCAAGAACCCAGTTAGAATCTCCACACTTCTAATCTCTCACCCTTTAGGTGGCCTTATAATCTAGTTCCCTCCGTGAAATCCCTTGATGATTAGAATGATGCCAGTGGTTCCTGTCCTAGGCCTCACCAGCACAATGTGCACACTTTATATATACACTTAGCCCCATAAATGGTTGGGTTCTGTACCCAAAACTTAGCCCACCTCAGACAAAAAAATTAACAAAACAAAATCAAACAAACATACAAAAAAAACCCTACATTTGTACCAAACATGAAAATGTCCCTTCTTGGGGGTAAGGTCATTATTCCTTGAAAACAACATACTTACCTACCTGTCACAATGTATGAGGTATGATAAGTGACAGACATGATTTAAGGACAGAAAGCTGTGAGTAGATAGCATGCAATCATTACACATTTTCTCTTTAAGGCAGTCTTACTCTGTGCCACTGGCTGGTTTAGAACTCACGATATGGACCAAGCTGGTCTCAAACTCATGGGAGATACACCTGCTTCTGCCTCCCTAGTGCTGAGATTAAAGATGTGTGTCGTCACTCTGGCAACTACAATCTTTTAAGAAACGCAAGCACTCTTTGACTTCAGTGCCTGCAGTGTGGAAGTGGTATAGAATCCTTTCCTGCAACTCACCTGCCTTTTTCTTCCCATCACCTCGTATGAGACCAGCTCTGACTAGATCCCATCTGTTTTGGATCTGTCTGAACTCTTGCTCTGACAGCTCTGATACCCTAAGGGTGTGTCAGCCATGTTCATCTTTTTCTTCTTTTTAATTCATCACTGGAGCTGTAGAGACAGCTCAGAGGATAAGGGTACTTGCTGTTCTTGTAGAGGACCCAGGTTCCCAGCACACAAACCAATGGGAACTCACAACTGTCTGTGACTTCAGTTCCAGGGGATCTGATGCCATATTCTGTCCTCCAAGGGCACCAAGACCCCACCTCCCCACCCCCAACACACACAGGTAAAACACTCATATGCATAAAAAAAGTATTTAAAATATCTAACGCTTTTTCCTACCCCTTACCCTTACTTCAATGAGAGAAAAGGCAAGAAGACAGGAATGGCCGCTTCCACCACTGACCTGTGTTCCCATCAATCTATCTCCTTCTTGTTTTATGAGTCAGGCTGTACTTGACCAGAAAGAAGGTCCTCACTTCCCCTTGCTCTAGATCTTTTCCCATTCTGGCTCATCCAGCCACCATTCCCACCCTCTTGAGATAAAAGCTTCCCTGCTCCTCTGGCCTGCCATTCCAAATCAGCACACAGTAATTCGAACTCTTCGACAGAACTGGGAAAGCAAGCTGGAAGTGACATAGTAGGGAACAAGAGCACCTTGGCATCCTGTAGGTAGAGTATCAGCATCTCATTTAAAAAACTAAATAGTCAAACTGGAGAGATGGCTCAGCAGTTAAGAGCACTGACTATTCTTCCAAAGGTCCTGAGTCCAAATCCCAGCAACCACATGGTGGCTCACAACCATCTGTAATGAGATCGGATGCCCTCTTCTGGTGTGTCTGAAGACAACTATAGTGTACTTAACATATAATAAAGAAATAAACCTTTAAAAAAAATAAATGGTACACATATCTAGTCTCAACTACTCTGGGGGACATACCAATGTCCTACCTCAAAGAACACAAATGCCAATCTAACTTCCTGAGTTCTAGGTTTCTCTCCAGTTACTATCCCTCCTTTCCTTCACAATGACACTCAATGGTGACTGAATTTATTTTTACATCTCTCCTTTCTTTTTCTTTTTTAAAAAGATATATTTATTATGTATACAGCATTCTACCTGCATGTATGCCTGCCGGCCAGAAGAGGGCACCAGATCTCAATATGGATGGTTGTGAGCCACTGTACGTTTACTAGGAATTGAACTCAGGACCTCTGGAAGAGCAGCCAGTGCTCTTAACCTCTGAGCCATCTCTCCAGCCCCTCTTCTTTCTTATGGAAAGGACCTCACTGGGGTCAGACTCTCACAACAGTCTATAGTGTCACCTTGGCCACTTATTCAATCCCACTTCCAGCACTTTCTGTTATGCAGTGACTTACTCATGACCTTGTCACAGTGCTCCTGGGACAACCTCTACTAGATTTCTCCCTCACCCGCTACCTCCTCCTCCCAGTGTTCAGTGAAGACAGTGTAGCCATGCCTCCATCTCTACTGACCTATCTTAGCAGAGCTATCTACTGCTGAGAATATTTTCCTTCTAAAACTGGGCTCCTCCCCAACCTCTACATTTGACTAGCTCTCAACCTGATTGATGCCTTCTCTTGGGCTTTCTCGGGTTTCTAAATCTCAGGTGTCAACACTCTGATGACTTCTGCTCAATCTGCCCCTTCCATGGTGAAATCTCCACCACTTGCACTTGTTAGAGCTGTAATCATCCAATAAACCTTCATGTCCTTACTTTTATTCATGCCCCACATCCAATGCACTGGCTGACCTGTAGGCCAGGCTGTTATCCTATACCCTACTCCTGTCTCAGAACCTCAATGCTCCCTCTACTGTTATTTCTCAAGGCACTAGGGTAACATCTTCTAACCTGTCTTCATACTCCCTCCACTGCTTTTCTACAAAGCCAACAGGCTGACCCTCTCAAAACATAAATGAAATGGTGACTATTTTAAAACCCTGAAGGATCTCCTATCTCTTCCTATCAGCCTTCTTCCCCAAGTATGTAGGTAAATTAGCAGAAACACTTGAGTCACTTACTAGACAATTGTGGTGAATATGCTTGGCCAGGGAATGGCACTATTAGGAGGTGTGGCCATGATGGAGAATGGGTGGCCTTGTTGGAGGAAGTGTGTCACTGTGGGAGTAGGCTTTAAGAGATCCTTGTCCTAGCTCCCTGGAAGATAGTACTCTTCTGTTTGCCTTTGGAACAAGGTGTAGAACTCTCAGCTCCTCCTGCACCATTTCTGCCTGTATGCTACCATGCTCCCACCTTGATGATAATAGACTGAATCTTTGAACCTGTAAGCCAGTCCCAGTTAAATATTATCCCTTACAAAAGTTGCCTTGGTCATGGTGTCTCTTCACAGCATGAAACCCTAACCAAGACAACACTTGAGCACAACCTTTCCCATCACCCCTTCTAAGAGCTGACTGTTCCCAGGGGCCAGTGCTCTGTTCCTCTCTGGGCAAGCTTTAAGCTTCAGAACCGCTAAAGTCACAGAAAGGCAGTGCTGCCAGCCCGTGGCACCAGAGTCTCACTGGTACTCAGCATAAGTAAGTCTAAGGCAACTCAGTCAGTCACAGTGCTTGGAAAGGACCTGCATATTCTCACATGTTTCTCGGTGTAGATGCTGCCCTGTTTACAGAGGAAAAGTAGCCTAGTTGAGAAAGGAGATCACCCAAGATCATTAGCCCAGTCAGGAGTGAACCCAAGGTTTACTCCTGACTGGGCTAATGATTTAGGCCTGTTACCCCCAGAGTCCATGTTCTGGGTTGAGTGACTTTACCCTTCATAAGCACATGCTGGTTGTGTATAGAATATTTTACTTAGAGATAGACAGAATAGGTATTATGAAAAAAATCTGCACATTAAAACTTAAATGTTTAGAGTAAAATGACGTGACTTATTTTAGAAATCACTGATACCTTCTGACTTTTATTATTTTATGGAGAGCTAAGGATGGAACTCAGAATATTATGCATGCTAAGCAAGTGGTCTACCAGTGACCTACACCTCAGCCCCTTATATCAGACTTAAAATGACTATGCTACCTGGACGGACGCAAGCCTGCAGCTGTTTACAAGAAGAGCTTAGAACCATGTTTGCCTCTCTATGACTTTTACAATTCAGCAGTCAGAAACGGCTGAGCAATTAAAGGCATTGACGGCTCTTCCAGAGCACCTGGGTTCAAATCCCAGAACCCACATAGCAGCTCACAACTCTGTAATTCAAGTTCTAGGGGATACAAAGCCCTCTTCTGGCTTCTGAGGGTTCCAGGTACACACATGATGGACAGACGAACAAGCAGGCAAAACACCCATGCTGCAAGATATGATCACACTGTGAACACCAAGAGAGTGTTAGCTCAGCCCTTAGCACACACCTTTAATCCTTCTGGCTGGACTACTTAGTAGTCCACCCTTAGTACACATTTTTAATCCCAAACAATGAAGGTAAATCTAGTTTGTACAAGGAAGCACCCATGTTTGAAAGTGATGTCTAATTGAGAGGCAGACAAGAAATATTTGACAGAATAGGATATGCCCGACTCTTACTAGAAGAGAGAATAAAGGGAAGCTACTTAAGGGGCAGTTTTACAGACAGGTTGAAGAGAGAACGAGCCAGAAGATTAGAAGAGAGTACCAGAGTTAGTTGGAGGCCAAGCAGAGCAGTCCAGAAGCCAGACTGAATCAGTCAGCTGGGAGACAAGTTTGATACAAAAATGCTGAGTTAAACCAACCAGGAGAGTCTCGGAGGCTGAAAACATTTTAGGCCTAGATTAGACTGTACAGAGGCTAGAAGCTTCCAGGAATGGCTTCCAGGACAAGCTAGCAGATGGAGACACTAAACCTTAAAGACAATTTCAGCAGAATTAAAACCAATATTACACACCCATACACATAGAGTAAAATTGGAGCAAGGAAAGTTTGCATAGCTTCAGCCTTGGGAATAACCAGGCAGGTGGGCCTGGACACTGCCTCCTTAACAACCGGTGTATGTGCCACTGCAGCTGTGGTGGTAGCTGGGTGCTGTGTATGCAAAGCCTGCTTGTTTGATGTCAAAAAGAATAGAGCCAGTGGCTGACTGCCCTCTTAGGACAACTTTTCCAACCTCTACCCCTAGTACCTATATACAAGGTCTCCTGCTGACACAATCTTTTCCAAGGCCTTTCAAGCCCAAGGCCTTTCAGCAGCCATTTGCCATAAGCCAACAGAGCAGTTAGAAGGACTCTGTGATTTACTTCAAGGACACCACTCTATTCTAGCCTGATGCTTCTCTGTCATAGCTTCCACTTCCAGATTAGATCATGAGTCTTGCAGGGTAGGCTTTCCCAGGTCTGCCTTCTCTAAACATCACCCTCCAAAGTATTCCAGAACCAGAAATCCATCCCCAAAGTTCCAGGAGTGTCCAGAGCTGCATGTGTCGGCTTGTGAAGTTTCTCTGTACCTCCCATGAAAAAACAATGCCATCATTACGCCAAGTATTAAAACAGATACAATACCACATTCGCGACAGGAACAAAGGTCTGCTGTCTGTCTTAAAACTTAGCGTGTGGGGGACGGGGGTCTTACTTCTTTGTGAGCAGAAGACAGTTGTTTCTTTCATTGGGACGGGTCTCAGAGGAACAATGTCTATACGTGCACAGGGTGACTGTGAATATACCAGCTCCACTTGGAAACTACTTGAGTTTAGAACTTTCTTCTGCTAATACCCCGGGAAGCCTCTAGCATACCACTCTGACCCTGGGAACTCCAGGACCACGGTGGGGCAGGGTGCAAAGAGCAATAAATGTCCCTGGCATGATCACAGAGATGTCATAGACGTTGATTCAGACACTTCGTGAAATAGCTAGGATAGTTTGGATGATATCTGACCCCACCTAAGAATCCTTCTTCAGGTCATATGGAGTTGGTTCTGCCCAGTACACATATTATTATCTTCACCTCCTGAAGCACTGGGGTGCCTGCACTGCATCTCCTCGGACAGAGGCCGAAAGGACTGAGAGAAGGCAGAAAGCAGGAGGGCAAGGTCCAAGCAGAACAGCAGCGTTGTGCGCACCTGCATTCCATCACCTGAGCAGCCAGTCTTCAAGCAGTCGCTGGGAGGCCTGACCTGCAGGCGACGAGACTGAGTGTGCAACGCTTGAGGGCCTCGATGTCCGCGAACGACCGGTCTAAGCATCTACTACCTTCAGCTCGGCGAGGAGATGCAAGGCTCCGCCCGAACCAAGCGAGGAGCTGCAGACACCGGCAAAAGCCAAGTGCAGCCGGCCCGGGACACCAACCAACTCGCTGAGCCCCGCCGGCTACAAGCCCGCCCACCGGCGCGAGCCGCGCCGCCTCACTCACCCGGAGTCCGGCGGCGGGAAGGCGGCGCGGAACCAAGCCGAGCCGCATCCAGGCGCGCATCCTCGGGCGGCCACAAAGCCTGCACCGCCGCCGCCGCCGCACGCCTCGGCCGGAAGCTGCCCGAGGCTCCGCCCGGAGGACATCCGTAGGCACTCTAGGATAAGAATGAGGGCCGGGCCGTCTCCGTGTCACAGACTTCCGGGCCAGATTCCGGCGGTCAGCCGGAGGACCCAGTGCGCAGGCGCGGTGGCTGAGAGCCCTGTTTGCTCACGTGGGTGTGGGATTAGCAGCGAAGCTGGGCAGTAGGTGTCGCCAGACTTCCCTGGAAGAGCCGGGAAAGGCAGGCCCTTTAGAGAGCTTTAAGTAAGGGTTTCTTGTTGGTTGTTAGTGATGGTTCTGTATGTAGCTTTTGGTTTTAGTTTTGGGCGTTTAGAACATCTTTATCATTATCGTATGTGTGTGCCTGTGGTGGAAGGACAACTTTGAGCCTCTGTGCCTAAGACACAACATCTTTGTTATAAACCATTGGAGTAATGAAATAGAGGCAGTTTATTTGACAACTTTGCAAAGTCAGGTGAGATCCTAGAATGTCGAACTCACTGATCATGGCAGAGTTGTGTAAGTGTTTTGCATGCGTGTATGCCTGCGTACCATGTGCGTTCTTGGTGCTCCTGGAGGCCAGAAGAGGGCATTATATTCTCCTGGAAATGGAGTTATTGACACAGTTCTTAGCTGCCATGTGGGTGCTGGAAATCAAACCAGGATTCTTTGGAAGATTATCAATTGCTTGCTCTTAACCTTGAGTTATCTTTTCAGCCTCATGGAAAGTACAACCTTAAGAGCCATCTAGAGGGGCTGGAGAGATAGCTCAGAGATTTAGAGCACTGACTGCTCTTCTGAAGGTCCTGAGTTCAAATCCCAGCAACCGCATGGAGGCTCAACCATCCGTAATGAGATCTGATGCCCTCTTCTGGGGTGTCTGAAAAAAGCTACAGTGTATTTATATATAATAAATAAATCTTTTTTTTAAAAAAAGTCATCTAGGTCTTAACAAAAAATTCTGCGGGTTTATCTCTATATCTTATATCCTGCTTTTAAAAAAGTTGCCACTGAAACTGTACGTTCACCAATGGCCTCTCCCAATGCCAAGCCTCAGCTGCTCTCCATGAACCATTTTTGTCTTCAAAATCAGTACCATCTGGGTGACTCTTCTGCTACCAAGTTCAGCTGCCAGCATGAGGTACAACCTTGACTGCTTCTTGAATAGAGTTTCTGTGTAGCTCTTAGGAAATACTTAGAAGATTTTACCACAATGATGCTAGTTTCTTCTTAATCACCACTGATTTCCTCTGCTGCAGCTGGCCAGCATCAAATATCACAGCAAAGCAAAGATTTTACGTTAGTAGTTCTGGTATCTTGTTCATCACAGCTGATTCTTCAGGCTCTGCCAACCTGAATCACAGAATCTTAGTTCAAAGTAACAGACGGCCCCCAATGAAATCTTTAAGCTTCACTCTGATACTTGCCAAGGCAGGTCTTCATCCTCAACAGTCTTGCGTTCCAAGCTCTTACAGAACAGCTCGCTAAGCATTAAACACTTTTCACAGCCCTCCTCCAAACAGCATTGTCTATCACAGCAACACCCCGCAATTCTGGTACCAATTTGTCTTGGGGTTTTTACTGCTTCGATGAAACTCCATATTGAAAAAGCAAGTTGGGGAGGAAAGGGTCTATTTGGCTTACACTTCCTCAACACTGTTCATGACTGAAGGAAGTCAGGACAGGAACTGAAGAATGGCCAGAACCTGGAAGCAGGAGTTAATTCAGAGGCCATGGAGGAGTACTGCTTACTGGTTTGCTCAACATGGCTTGCTCATGTTTTTCTTATAGAATCCAGGACCATCAGCACTGGGATGGCAGCACTTAAAATGGACTTGGCCCTTCCCCATCAATCACTAAGAAGATGCCCTACAAGCTTACATGCATTTAAAAGTGATGTCTGTTCAACAGATGTAACTGTCTCAGAGGCTTACTGCTGAATAAGCTCACTTTCTAGTTCTTTTTGAACTGTGGCCAGCTATTCTGGTTCAAACCCCTCTCCAAGTTAACTGACTGAAAATGGCTTCTCTTGGCTTCTCACTGGATTGCTCAGCTTGAAAACATTGCCTCTGAATTACGTGAACTGAACTGCATTCAACTGCACTGAACTGAACTGTAAAGTAATTGAATGATTTCTACCCCATTAGCTTCCATATGAATGAGGCTAAGACTATGATTTATTTATTTAGCCTTGGCACAATCACTGGGGGAATTAACCCTAGTCTATTTTTTCTCCAGAGCTAGACTGTTAATACCCCAGCTGTGTTCCCAGGTACTTGCAGATTGAATCTTCCTGGGTTATTTCTGATCCATCAGCATGCCCTCTGAGTCCATTTCACTTCAATCACATACTCCTGGTCCCTCATGTCTAATGGAAACCTTCTGTCTTCTCTGTCTTCCTTCTCCTACCCTTCTTTTGCTTGTCTTCTCTCCTTTTTCCTTGTGGTGCCTACCTGCAACCCCCAGCCTGGTAACTGAAACTCCGCTTGCTTCTAGTCTCCCCAGTAATTGCCTGTACCCATTTTTGTTTAATCAATAGCCTTAAATTTGGGAGCAAAGTTTACGTAGCATCACTTGGTAAACGTGAGGATCTGCTCATTTGGGCAACCAGATCTTGGGAGATAGTAGTTAGCATTTGAATCCATAGCAGCACCAGACTAATCCCCAAACACTGAATTGAACTCAACTGAACCTCACTGCATTGCCTGAACTCAACTGCACTCACTGAACTGCCCTCCCCTCCTGACTCTGCATTGCTCTTAAGTAGCTTCTTTTTCCTGTTCTCATGAAAGTTGGGTGGATCCTATATCTGACTCATTCTGTCATATCGTTGATTCATTACTTTGTCTGCCTCTCAATTAGACATCATTGTTTGAGATTAAAGGTGTGTACTAAGGGCGTGTCTGTACCCCAGTCAGAGAGATTAAAGGTATATATCATTCCATCCAGATCACATAGACCTAGATGTGATCCCTTGCCAGAACACCCATTGTTGCTGGATTAAAATTCCTCTTTACACACAGCCTGATTTTATGGAGGCATTTTCTTAGTCGAGGCTCCCTCTTCTCAGATGACTTTAGCTTGTGTCAAGTAGACATAAAACTATTCAGCATACATATTGGTCTTGAAAACTGCAGATGTCTACAGAAGGCCATGGGTTTAAACTCCACTCTTTGCTCCTCCAAAGCAAGCACTTTACCAGCTGCTAGTCCCAACCCAGGTTTTTAATGGCAAAAGGGTAGGTGCAAACTGTTTGAAACTTGTAAGGAATCCAATGCTTTCTAAAGCTGGACTTGTGCTTCACCAGGAAGCTGTGGTCATAATGTAGCTTTCTCAATTATCTGAGAACTTTCAAATGTCAATTTGAGTCAATTCAGGACCCCTGCATCCTGCCCTCAGTATCTTACATTATTTAGAGAAAAAGTAAACATTGAAAAGGATTAGTAGCTGGGCACCTGTCTTGTGTGGATCTCTGTGATTTCAAGATTAGCCTGCTCTACATAGCTAGTTCTAGACCAGCCAAAGCAACATAATGACATCATGGCTCAAAAAGGCAGTGGGAGGTAAAACTGTCGTGAGCCATTTTTTCCTGCTTCTGTGAAAGCCTACCTGTTGGGCAGAGTTGAGGCAGGTGAGGGTCTGCTGACAGATTTCCTGGCCTGCTGATACATGGAACAATAAGAGGGACTACACTTGAAGCTTAAGGCAAGGGGCTAAATGTTCTATTAATCTTGGTGGAAGGAACAGGGAAGCCTCTGGATGGGAACAGATATCCTATGTATGTCAGGCATTGTCTCTGCTAGCTTGTGACTTTGTTTCCCATGATACTGTAAAATGTATAAAGGCCATGAGAAATACATTCAGGGCTGGCGTGGTATAGACCAGCAGCCCTCCTGATTTCTAACTTTTGTCTCTGAGTCTTCTTTCTGTCTTTCCTATAATCATCCTCCTTCCTCCCTCAGAGGACTGTTCAACTTCACACCAGCAGGATTGGTGTATAAAATTACAGTAATATTTTATCAGTATTAAACAATATTGTAACAGAATAAGCTTGTGCCCAAGGATCCCTAGACATACTCTGGGACTAGATCTCCGCTCTAGAGATGACCAGCACATCTTAAGGCTGCCAGCCTACCTTGCCAGCCAAGTCCAAAGACAAACTCTGCTCTGGAGATGAGTGATCCTGAGGCTCCCAGCAGGCTCAACATGACCTCAGGTAGAACTGCTCTAATTTCCTAGAGAATTTAGGAAAGGGTTTCCCACTGTGAAGTAATCTTTCCCACAGCAGCAAGGTCTTTAAAGACTTAAGTGCCATTCTGTTGGGGTGACTTTACGTTTTATTAAGGTGTGCCTCTGTATTTTCAATTGTTAATGCTGTACCAGCAGAGAGTTAAGTGCCGGCAGGATTTTTGTGTTGTCTTCTATGACCCATCACTGGATTTTCTATATGTGTTTGTCCTTCCTCGCCCACGATGTATCAGGCATTGGCCTGCTGCTGAGTGGTTTTAATAAAGATCTGACAGCCAACAGCAGGGTCAGGAATTACAAGGGTGGAATTTCTGGGCAGTGAGAGTGAGGCAGGGGAGGAAAGCAGGAGAATCAGAAGCAGACACAGAAGGAAACAGATGTGGCTAGGGGTGGAGCAGAGAGGCATAGAGCTAGCCCCATGGAGGTCATAGGTTAGAATAGTCGGGTTAAATTTAAATGGTAGCTGGGGGACTGCCCTGGTAAAAGGCCTAATAAAAGGCTCCACATTGCTATACAGGTCCACGAATGTCCTGCAATATTTGTTGCTCAACTTGGCGCTAGGTAGAATGAGGAATTTGATTTCAAATGCTGTAGAGGAAACAGCAGGGGACCAAGGAATGCATGTAAGCTTAGATTTTTAAAAACCTACTTTTAATAAGGGTTCACAAATGTTTCAACCTCCCTTCTAGTCCACAGTCCAAAGGTCGGGGAGAAAAGATGGTGAATAGGACAAGGGGATGTGGACCTGCTTGGAAGTAGTTCCTTGAGGCAATTCCAATCTCCATTTGTCAGGAGGCCAGCAGTCCAATTCAGTAGTGTCAGGATACCAAATACAGATCAGCAGCAATGGCACCATCCAGCAGAAACCTCCAGGCCTCAGCCAATCATCACGAGACAGCAGGAGTGACAGGACTAGCTAGAGACACTGAAAAAGTTCTCTGCCATGCCTCTCTCAACGAAGTAAAGATCAGCAAAGCTGAAGACAAGAGACCAAGGAAGCATTGCAAAGCTAGCTATGCAAATGCGCTGTCACTGTCTGAATCCTATTTATACTCTCTCAAACACATGTCCTCCCATGGATGTTACCTCAGCAAAACGCCATGTGAGTCTGTATAACCTAACATATCCAGAAACTTCCACTTCAAATGGATATTCTTTTTCAAGATGTGGTTGCTTCTGCTGAGATATCCCTGCTTGGCTACCAGAGGGTATTTTCTGGTTTTTCTTTTCTTTCTTTTTTTTTCTTCCTATAGTCTGTCTCCAAAAAGTTGGGAGAATGACTGAGCAGTCGGAAACATTGCAGGTGGAAATTGAACCGCTGGGGAGGCAAGTAGTGGCAGAAAATGGAGAACAAAAGGGCTCAGTCCTCACAACTGAGCAGAAGTTTTCTGCAGAAGGAAAAAGGAAAGAAACTCTGCCAGAGGGTAGTTAGGTCAGAGACAGGAGGACAGTCTGATGAAACAGCCCGTTTTGAAAGTAAGGATTAATCTCAAACCAACTGTGTCACCAGAGATAGAGGAGGGGCGGCCCAGGGTTAATAAATCACAATCAGTTTCTCTTGTAGTCATACAGCATATGCCTGCTAATGGGATGGAATAAGGTTATGATGAGATATGATGTCATCCTATAGAAATGATAGATCTGAGGCATTTTACTTATTATAAAGATGTATTTATTTTATTTATATGGGTGCACTGTAGCTGTCTTCAGACACACCAGAAGAGGGCACCAAATCCCATTACAGATGGTTGTGAGCCACCATGTGGTTACTGGGAATTGAACTCAGGACCTTTAGGAAGAGCAGTCGGTGCTCTTAACCACTGAGCCATCTCTCCAGCCACCAATCTGAGGCATTTTAAAGAGGCTGTGGTTTTGCATGGAATGAATTTATCTTTTGTGGAATAAATTCTAAGGAACTAGGCTCTCAAACTAGAATTATTTCCCAACACTGGAAGTGGCTGGTAACAGCTATACTAGACTCTGGTCCACAATTGCAAGGATTAACATGGTGGAGGAAAGAAGCCACGTAATTGAACAGCAAAATAGAGAAGGGGACTGAATATAGTCAAAGATCAGAGGCTGAGTGAAGGGTGGTACTCTGATATACAGGAAGATTCAATCTGATGGCGCCATTATAGAACAATGTCATTTAGTGGCTTTAAGAGCTTTGGGAAAAGTTGAGGAGCCCTGGAAAAGGTCCACCTCCTTTACAAGGATTATACAAGGCTCCGGAGAAGCTGTCAATGATTTTTTTGTAAAGATTAGTCTCAGCTGTGAACACAGTCATATCAGACCCTGAGGCGAAACAGGTGTTAATAGAGATAGAGTCGTTGGTGTACAAAAATGCAAATATTGGGCTGGAGAGATGACTCAGTGGTTAAGAGCACTGACTGCTCTTCCAAAGGTCCTGAGTTCAATTCCCACCAACCACATGGTGGCTTACAGCCATCCGTAAAGAGATCTGACGCTCTCTTCTGGTGTGTCTGAAGACAGCTACAGTGTACTTACATATAATAATAAATAAATCTTAAAAAAAGAAAATGCAAATATTGAATGGAAAACAGTTATTAGACCATTAAAGGTGTGGGCAGTGCCCATGGACAAGTGGATAAGGAAAATCACAGATATTGGTTCTAATATCATAAGTCAAACTATAGCTAGAGTTCTCTGATATCAAAATGCCCAGTGTGTTAACGGCAAGAAATATGGTACTTTGTGCCAGAGAAATAAACTGACCATTTCTAACAGCAAAGGTTTTTCTAGGCTTCCCAACAGGTGCAGGAGATGTGGCAAGGGTTGCCATTGGACCAATGAGTGTAGGTTCAAGAAAGGCATCCAAGCCTGGTGGCGCATGCCTCCATGCCTCCCAGCACTTGGGAGGCAGAGGCAGGCGGATTTCTGAGTTCAAGGCCAGCCTGGTCTACAGAGTGAGTTCCAGGACAGCCAGGGCTACACAGAGAAACCCTGTCTCGAAAACAAAACAAACAAACAAACAAAAAACAACAACAAAAAAAAGAGGCATCCAAGACAATTTCTAGGCTTTGGGACCTGGCTCAAGGCACCATAGCAATAACCATGAGCGGTTTCAGACAAGAACAGCTAAGAGTTACCAGGTTATAGAAAAAGCTAGAATTGAATGAGCCTATGTACTATAAGAACGTGTTAACATTAGAATAGAAGCCTGCAAAAGTTTTATGTTGGGGAAATGAAAAGCTGTGGAAAATACTGAACAGGAGAGGCATCCTGAAAACCATGGACACTGACCCAAAAACTGCTTAGTTCATTGAAAATGTCTCTGATTATGATTTCCTGCTAAACACAGCAAAATTAATGGCTTAAAACAGTAAGGGAGAATAAGTGAGGTTTTTTTTGTTTCTTTTAAAAACACAGAAATATTATAAGAATATGTTTTCATTTTAATCTCAGGTATAGGATATAGGGCTGCTTCAGATTGTCCACAACAGCTGACTATGATTTGCCTCATGCTCTAGCAGGGGCATGATTTTTTAAGTGGCAGAGGCAGATAGTTTCTGTGATTGTGTGTCATTTGGAATTTTGGGGACTCTTCAGAGGTATATAAATATTAAGGCCCCAAGAGGTTGTGGGTTGATCATTGTTTGGTTGCTGTTGGTTGCCATTTGTGAAGTAGTTGTGTACAAAGAAGAAACAACAAGACTTAGATATCCTGATTAAAAGATCAAACTTGTCCCAAGAAACTCGATTCCCCTAATCAATAGGGTGTAGTCTAAAGATAATGATATCCCTTCCCCCTGTATTCTTTTTTTCTCCTATCTAGTGTTAGGTGGTAAAAGGGTGGGAGAAAAAAAAGAACCCATAAAGTAGCCAAAAATCTGGCTACACCATTCTTTGAAATGTAATCAGAAAAGAAGGCCTCTGTGCCTGTCAATGTGACAAGTTGCCCAAGCTCCAATAAGTGACCCTATATGTGTGCTCATGCAAGCAACCCTAACTATACTCAATGAGTCACTTAAAAAACATAAAAATTCAGAGAGGCTCAAAGGGATGATCAAACTAATAAATGTGAATAAAATAAAAATACATAATACCCAATCATAAAATTGTTAAGGAGCAAATAAAATATTCTTAAACATTCTACTCCAGAGGGAGGGGCTCCTTATGACTTCGGAAGCTAACAACTCACATGTCTGAAGATGTTCCTGAAACCAGACTCACAAGCCCCCTTCTTGCACCCTAGATTATATAAGCAGTAAGGACCTCTGAGGAGGGGAGACCTGTGCAGCTAACTGCAAACCATGCAGACAGCTCTAGGGTTCCAGCATTCCCCAGTCATCACCCATGCTGGGGTGGGCTTTTAGTGATATAACTCCTTAAGTAACCCCAATAGACCCACTGGTTCCCGAGGTTGAGGGGAATATCACTGAACAGTTATTGGATTCTTACCCACCACAGGAACTCTTGTCATTTCTATCTGTTCTCTGCTTCTGCCTCTCTGGCCACTTTGGAACTCCTTGGACCCTGCTGCATCCTCTTTAACCCACTATAGACATCTTCCAGTCTACATGTAGGCACTGCATACAGATTCACTATGTGGTGTGTCATCTGTAATCTCAAAGTTGATAATCATAGTTAGGATTGTAATAAAATAATTTGTGGCCGGGCGGTGGTGGCGCACGCCTTTAATCCCAGCACTTGGGAGGCAGAGGCAGGAGGATTTCTGAGTTCGAGGCCAGCCTGGTCTACAAAGTGAGTTCCAGGACAGCCAGGGCTACACAGAGAAACCCTGTCTCGAAAAACAAAAAAAAAAAAAAAATTTGTGTTTGCTTCAGCTCAATATCAAGAAAATCTGAACTCCTTGATGTACTGTTCCAACAGAAATTGCTGTGCCTTCTGAATTTATTATTGTCCAATAAATTCTGACGTTAGAGAAAAACACAAGTGTGCCAGTTCTCTCCCCCACCATTTATTTGGGTTCCGAAGGTGGGGTGGCGATTGAACTCAGGTCATCAGGAAATGTCCTGAGCCATTTCCTCAGACTATGTCTATTTTTTTTTGTTTGTTTCTTTGTTTGGTTTGATTCTTGTTTTTTTCAGAGACTGTGTAACTCTGGCTGCCCTGGAACTCACTTTGTAGACTAGGCTGGCCTCAAATTCAGAGATCTGCCTGACTCTGCCTCCTGAGTGCTGGGATTAAATGAATACTCCACACACTGTGTGTTTTCTTAAATCTGTGTCTCTATTTTTAAATTAACACTACCATCACTGTTGACATTCATATAAAATTAGCTATATTGAAGCTATATTGAATCATCTGCTGTCCTACTTACCTCCTCAGAATCAATATTTTTTCAGGTTTTTTTTACATTTATGTATTGTTTGTATGATTATTATTGAGTGTATGTTTGGGACAGTCTGAGCGTGAAGATCAGAGAACGACTTGTGGAAGTCAGTTCTGGCTTTCCATTAGATGGGTCCTATGGATCAAACTCAGATGAACAGGCTTGGAGTGAAGTGCCTTTAAAAACACCATCCCAGCATGTGCCCCTTTGGCTGATATTTTAATTTTTCACTATGAAATACACTTTAAAAATGTTCTCGAGGTAGAAGAGATTTTATTCACTGGTTTAAAATCTCTATTTAGGTAAAGAAACCGAGTCTTCTGTGAATTCATGGCTGGAACACACAACTGGTGAGGGATGCTTACTTTAGCCAGGCGCCACTTAGACATGAAGAAGGGCTAATGGGAAGTGGGTTTTGTTGCAGGATAAGAACTGGAGACTCCTGGTCAGCCCACTAATCCCTTGCGGGACCTGTGTCCGCCCACCAGAGTGTGTCTAGATGGACAGTTCATGCTCTGCCCTGCAGTCGCGCGGTCAAACGGGACCACCCCCGTCCCGCCCACAGTACTCGGTTTCCCAGATGGCCGTGAGGCCCAGAAGACATTTCCCAGAAGGGTCCGCGCCTCACTAGCGCAAGATAAAGACTGCATTTCCCAGAGTTCCCCGGGAGGACCCCGCCCCCTCCACTTGAACCCGGAGTAGCTGGAGAATTGTGCACCGGAAGTAGCTCTTGGGCTGTTGGAACCCGTCGCAGGTGAGATTTACAGTTGGATACGGCGCAGCAAACCAGGGACCTCGCAGGCTGGTCAGGGCCGTAAGAGTGCGTCTCGCATTGTGGGTCTACGTGGGGTTGGGCTGGGTCGGGAACCAAGGGGTTTTGGGGGCCGGGCTCTTGCTCATCTGGGTAACGGCGGAGCCTTGCGGCTGGCCCAAAGCCCCCCTACTGGGACCGTAACAAATTTCCCAAATCCTGAGGCCGTCCGGCGGTGCACCCTGCCCTAGAAGAACTAGGCTTTCCTAGGTCGTAGGCTATCAGCTCAGCACTTGTGGATACGGGGCTCCTAGTACGGGCACCGCCCCTTGTCTGTCTGTAGGGGGAACGTTGGGGAGAAACAGCCGCTATGATCTGTGCAGGGAACTGCCAGCCCTAATTTTGCTGTCGTAGAGATGAGGTGTACCTTTCCTGTGCCTAGTAGGGTCACGGACTGGGACCAAGCTGCTTTGTTTTGGATGGCAGCCAGCAGGAACCTATAACGCCCAGGGCAGACTTCCTGGGGGAACAGAGCTGGGTGTGTCTGTCAGCCTGTTGTCGCTCCTCCTTGGGAGTTTTGATTCTGTGCCTGCTGCCATCGGCCAAGGAGAATGGGGTAAGGAAAATGGCACATCCTATATCCTCCTTAGCTTACACCATTTAGCCCTCCAGGTGCAGACCACAATGGGTGAACCCCACGGATCCACGAGGATCCTAGTGACAGGGGGCTCTGGACTGGTGGGCAGAGCCATCCAGAAGGTGGTCGCAGATGGGGCCGGCTTGCCTGGAGAGGAATGGGTGTTTGTCTCCTCCAAAGATGCAGATCTGACGTAAGTTGGGGCCATATTCAGACCCAATTCCTCCTCTTGGTTCCCCTTCCAGACAGAATAGTACCCTGCGGGGTTTGTTCCCCAGCCTAGCAGCCATCTGCCCTGAGTTTGGGTCCTCCCTGCCAGGTGACTGACCTGCTGTGGTTGCTGACGTGCTCTGAGTAAACATCCTCCCTTAGTTCCGGGATTCCCACAACCGACAACTGCTAAAGCCCTGAATTTAGCTACTTGTCTCTGGTTGCCCTTCCAGTCATGGGCCCATTCAGTTTCTACACCTCTGCCCAAGCTCCTAATTCCTGATTTCCTCAGGCCTCCCTAGGCCGCCCTGACATCCTGGCTTCCCTCAGGGATGCAGCACAAACCCAAGCTCTGTTCCAGAAGGTACAGCCCACCCATGTCATCCATCTTGCTGCAATGGTGGGTGGCCTTTTCCGGAATATCAAATACAACTTGGATTTCTGGGTAAGTTGGAGTGCTGGGGGGGGGGGGGGAGGCAGCAAGCATTGGGAGCCAGGAGCTTGAAACTTCCAAAGACTTACCCCCAAGAAGTCCCCGAGGGCTGTTTTTTCACATCCCTGGGGACATTTGGTCAAGTGCTGACCTACAGGATTGGGAAGCTGAAAGAAGCCTGCACACCACACTATGTATCCGGGACTGAGCTTACTTGGCTGCCAGATTCTCCCTCTTCCCCCTCCCCTCCCCTTCCCCCCCCCCCCCCGTAATGTGCATTGATGTTTTGCTTATATGTCTGTCTGTGTGAGAATGTCCGATCTCTTGGAACTCGAGGTACAGTTGTGGGCTGCCACGAAGGTGCTGGGATTTGGTCCTCTGGAAGAGCAGCCAGTGCTCTTTACTGCTGAGCCATCTTTCCAGCCCCCCAATTTTTCCTTCTTTCTTTCCTTTTGTTTTGTCTTTTGGGGTTTTGTTTTGTTTTTTGAGACAGAGTTTCTCTGCGTAGCCCTGGCTGTCCTGGAACTTTCTCTATAGACAAGACTGGCCTTGTACTCACAGAGATTCACCTCCCGCCTCTGCCTCTGGAGTGCTGGGATTAAAGGCATGCTCCATCATTGCCCATGCTGCCAGATTCTTGTTCTCCCAGGCTTGGTTCCCAAACCTCGGCTTTCTGAATCTACCAACCACTCCCGTATGTGGGAGTGTCTGTAGCATGCGCCTTAGGAGGAGGGGCAAAACATAAGAGCCCTGCCTCGGCTGACCGTGCTCCTAAGAGTTGGCCCACCTACCTCTGGGCAGTCAGTGGCCTTGACCTAGCTAGCCTGAATAGACACTACAGTAGGCAAAGGTTCCCACCAGATTTTGCCCCAGGACTCACCCAAAGTTTTCCTTGCCCGTCCTAATCTTTTCAGCAAACCGCCTGGTCTCTACCTCTCCCCTGTTCTTAGACCAGCATGCCTCATATATGTTTAGGGAAGAGAACTGGAGAGGCGCAGGGCAAGGCACTGAGAAATACAGCAGGCTATGACTCCTCTGGAGTTGGAAGTGGAAGGAAGGCTTCTTCCTTGTAGTGGGAACTCCACCTAAAGTTTTCCTCATCTCTACTACCTTCCCCACGCTCAGAGAATGCTCCTCTGGCCTCCACACCCAGGCAGGCAGGGCAGGACCTCTCTGTGGTCCTAGAGGATGGTAGCTTCTATGAGGTCAGTGCTGGGAGGTTTAGCCTTGTTCTAGAAGCACTTCAGATCCATAGGCACAGATGGTGCTCATCATATCTGAGCCAGGGCATGTTCCCAAGTTTGTCTGTGGAAGATCAGGAGAGAGCTTGGGTCCTCCACAGGCAGCCTGACCCACCTGTGCTACCCACTGCAGAGGAAGAACGTGCACATCAATGACAACGTCCTGCATTCAGCCTTCGAGGTGGGCACTCGCAAGGTGGTGTCCTGCCTGTCCACCTGCATCTTCCCTGACAAGACCACCTATCCTATTGACGAGACGATGGTAAGGCATGGGGCCTCCTGGGGTGGCCCCTGAAGGTGTGGGCAGAACCAAGAAGTGGGGGTTCTCAGAGCATCTCCTCCTCCAGATCCACAACGGGCCACCTCACAGCAGCAATTTCGGGTACTCATATGCCAAGAGGATGATTGACGTGCAGAACAGGTGCTCCCTCTTGGTCTTGCCCAGGCCTCTCTGGAGAGGGGAGGATGGACCCCTGGGTTAGTGAGGCCTTCCTGCTGCCTCATTTATGTCATTCTTAAGAAGCCAGTTTCAGAAGGAATTAGGGACACTAGGGGCACATTCTGGAGATGGTATCAGGAGACACTGTGCCTCCACAGGGCCTACTTCCAGCAGCACGGCTGTACCTTCACTGCTGTCATCCCTACCAATGTCTTTGGGCCTTATGACAACTTCAACATCGAAGATGGCCATGTGCTGCCCGGCCTCATCCATAAGGTGCACCTGGCCAAGAGTGAGTGCAGCTGTCCGGCACACGCCTGGCCCAGGTTACCTGCCTGAGGGGGTGTTATGCTCAGCCGTGGGGTGGACAGGGAAGTGGGCCTGGCTGCAGAGCTCTGACACCTGCCCCGTCTGTAGGTAGTGGTTCGGCCTTGACAGTGTGGGGTACAGGGAAGCCTCGGAGGCAGTTCATCTACTCACTGGTATGTTTGGGGGAGCGTGGCCTTCCCAGTAAAGCTGTGTGGGAGGTGGAGGCCTAGGAAACAGTCCCTGAACCTTGCCGAGGCCCCAAGGGTGCAACTTTGGCTCAGTAGGGGAAAGTGTGCCCTGAATGAGGGGCCTTCATCAGGGTGAGACCTGTTGTGCTCCCAAAGGCGCAGAAACATCGGTCCAGCCTCCCCACTAGGGGCATTTGGTGCTCACTTGTGGATTTGACCTGACCTTTTGACCTCCAGGACCTCGCCCGGCTCTTCATCTGGGTCCTGCGGGAGTACAATGAGGTGGAGCCCATCATCCTCTCAGGTGGGCATTCTGCAGCTGCCTTTCCTACAGCAGGGCAGGACCTGTATCTACCCTGAGGAGTGGGAGCAGACATGCCCCTAGGGGTCTGGACAGGGAGGCCTGACTGACTACTGGCCCATGGTTCCCCACAGTGGGCGAGGAAGATGAAGTGTCCATCAAGGAAGCAGCTGAGGCTGTAGTGGAGGCCATGGACTTCTGTGGGGAAGTCACTGTATCCTTTGGCTCTGCGGGTGAGGCTATGTGGATGGGTTGATTAGGTTTTCCCTTGTAGGATGGCTAACATTACACCATTTTGTTTCTGATGGTGCTTGCCCTGGCAGAACAGGGGGCGGGGGTGGGTAGTGCTCTTTCTGCTATGGTCTTGACCAAGGTATCCAGTTTGATTCAACCAAGTCAGATGGGCAGTATAAGAAGACAGCCAGCAATGGCAAGTTGCGCTCCTACCTGCCCGACTTCCGTTTCACACCCTTCAAGCAGGGTAAGTTCCTGTCCCTTCCAAAACCCTTAACCACCCCAACCTGCTTACAGGCTCTTTGCCAGTTAGCCCTTGGCTTCAGCGCCAGCTGTTCACTGCTGAGGTCTTAGCCTCCATACTGGGACCATGGGGTTTGGTGCTCTGCCAGCTTGCTTACCAGACACTTAATAGAGCCTATACCACTGAGAAGCAGGACACTACAGTTTAGGGTATCAGGGAGGGGGCACCCTCCCTACCCCCCTTGGGGGGCAGGGTAGTTACTGGCTCTCACTTGTCTGTCTCTGCAGCGGTGAAGGAAACCTGTGCTTGGTTCACCGACAACTATGAACAGGCCCGGAAGTAAAGCTCGGGACAAATAGGTGCTCACCTGGCCGTGCCCGGTCAGTGGTCACCACCCTCAGTGCTCGCCAACAACTGAGCCACATGCTGACCTTTTTGCCAGGAACCCTCCATGCTGCTGTCCAGTAGGGCCCATGTCCATCCTTGAGGAAAGGCCAGACCAACATCTTGCTTGTCTGCTTCTGCCCAACCTCAGTGTGTCCCTGCTGGACTAGAAACCAATAAAATGGATTTTCATGAGCCTGACCTCAGAAGCTGTGCCAGCCTTCTCCCTGCAGCATAGCCTTCCCGGCCTGGCCTGGCCTGGCCTGGCACCCACTATCCCTTGTGTGGTACTTGGTGACTAAGAGCTGCTAGGCCCAAGGCAAGAGTCCTTGTGTGAAGGACCAGAGGGTGGAGTTAGTCAGGAAGCAGGTAGCATGAGTCCGATGTGAATTGTCAGTGGTATCAGGTCTGGGGCAGGGACCTCCCCAACAGCCCAGCCTGTATCTTGGCCATGCTTAGCCCTTCACTTGTGGTCACACACAGGCCTTTCTTCACTCTTCCTCAGACTTGGGGACTGTGGTGAAGGAAGATGGGTCTCGATTTTTGACAGATTCAGTGGGCCATCTGGGGACATAAGGATGAGCCTACAAGGAAGATTGGTGATGAGTGACTCAGATTTCTCTAGGCCCCGCAGGCCTGGTCTTGTTGGTCTGCGTTTGCTACCTGTGTGATGACATCATGGGCCTTTCCATTCTATTTATTCTTAGATGGTCAAATCCAGGCTAGTTAGGGCAGCACAAGAGAATCCACCCGAGGCTGCTGCAGCTAGGGGCAGGTTGCTTTGGTATTTCTTGTCTTTGACTACTGCAGCTCCGGGTCATTTTCAGGCTCCCATCTAAGACTGTTAGGATTGTTTCTCATCTCTGATGACATGGGGTTGGAAGTCACAGGCCCCTTGACACCTCTCAGTCTTGAAATGGAGCTGCTACTGTCCCTGAAGACTGAGAAGAGCAGAGAGGAACATTTACTCCCAAGACTCAAGAGCCACACTCCTGGCAGGCAGAAGTGACATTTGGCACCTGTGTAATAGCATTAAGACTTTCCCAGGTGATGAATCATAACCACCCCCCACATAGCTAAAGCTGACAGTGGGCTGCTGGACAAGTCAGAGTTTTCGAAAGGAACAGAACTGTTACACATACAAGGTGATTTATTAGACTGGCTTACAGAATATGCTCTGGGTAGCCCAACAATGACTTAACACTGGACAGGCCAAGAATCTGTTAGTTGTTCAGTGTATAAGACTGCATGTCTCAGCAGTCCCAGCCTGACACTGAAGGTCTGGAGGACTCCTGGAGAGCTGCTGGTCTCCTGTGTACTGTGTACTTTGGGATCCTAGATGGGTTTAGCAGCTACAAACAAGCAAAAAGTTTCCTTTCATGTCCTGTTAAGGAGCTTCCACCAGGAGGCGCTGCCTTGCTTTACGGTGGGTTTCCCGCTTGTAATAATCCAAAAGAATCCTTGGACGGCCTGCCCAGCAACTTGTGTTTTAGTTAATTTCAGATGAAGTCAGAATTGATAACTCCCACCTCCACTTGGCCCCTCCCCTCAGAAGCCACGCCCATTCGACCCAGTATCTTCTTCCTAGGTGGTCAGCCAGTCGGCTGAGGGCTCATAACTTTCTCAGCTTTCTCCACTCAGCCCAACCCTCCTATACATTCTGCCTCTCATCTCCCTGAAGTACTAAAGATAATCCAATTTTGTTCCCTCATTCCATGACTCCTTGGTTCTCAGCCTGCACCTGAGGCCTTTTGTCTTATAGCAGGACAGTCACAACCTGCCAAGTCTTTCATCCTCTAAAGTAGTGTCAGCTGGCCCCTCCTGCCCAGTCTGCCTCTGCCCCATACCTTCCCAGCACCCACCTCCAGACTTCCTTTAATCCTTGACCTCTGATGAGCATCCACCAAGCAGGCCAGGGCGCTAAGGATGTAATTGAGGACGGAGCAAGCACCCAGCCCCCAGGAAGAGCTGATCTGGGTTTATCAGAACTTGCCAGACAATTGTACAGTGACCACCAGTCAGTGTGTTAAACATGTCATTATGACAAGAAATTTACTCTGTCCTAAGAATCATAGTGCCTTGGTCACTTTGGCCAGACAGCTTGAGGCCAAGTCTCAACCTTGAACATTTCCGGGTGATGTTGGTAGCCGCCCAGACTACAGCAATTCCTTACACTCATGTCCATGAAAATGTCTCTTGTCCCCCACCTCTCCATAGACATTCCTGAATGGATTTTTGTCTCTGTATATAGTGAAGATTCTCTGCAAGTTCCCTGTGTCAATCTGCTTTCTGTTGCTACCTGAGACAGTTAACGTCTAAGGAGGGAAACTTTGATTTAGCTGTAGTTTTTAGCTCCTGGTTTTACAGGTTTCCATCTAATGTCAGGCAGACTTAGCGCTCTTAGGCTTCAGGTGGGGTCTGGGGAAAGATGAGGGAATACAACTCTTCACCTCGCACAGCGAAAGAGGAAAGGACTGTCCACCACATCCCAATTGTGGCAAGCAAGGGATGACCATCTTTACTGTGGGCCTCACAGTCCAAGGACAGCATTCACTTAGAAGGACACCTTCTAAGTGCTGTGTTCTATTTTGCCTAATTACGTACATTCAAAACAAAACAACAAACCACCTTTATTCAGTTTGTAGAAAGCCCATGTATACTTTTGACTCTAAGTTACTTTAGGGAATAAAAATTAAGTTTAGTTGTTTGAACTGGTCATTTGGATAAGACCCCCCTGACCAGTTTTCTTTTTGTTTGTTTGTTTTTTGAGACAGGAATTCTCTCTGTAGCCTTCAATGTCCTTGAATTTGTTTTGTAGACCAGGCTGGCCTCAAACTCAAGATCAACCTGCCTCAGACTCTCGAGTGCTGGTACCAAAGGTGTGTGTTGCCACAGCCTGACTTCTGACTACTCGTGAAAATTTGCACTTTTTCTGTTTGGACTTCTTGTTTTGCTTGCTTTTTCTTTCCTTTGCTCTTTCGCTTCAGCTAAATGACTACACATATAGCCAGCTAAGTGACTATATGTAACTATATGTGGAATTCCACACAGATAACAATTCTGGTGAGACACTAAAGCACAGAAAAGTTTTTTTAAAAATAATTTAATAAGTGTTGTGTACTGGTGACTGATGGTTAGTGCTGCTTTTAATGTGGAGAACCAGAACCCGTTCCGAGGATTGAACCCAAGGCACACAAGCTAGGCAATAGCTGTACTTGGTAGTACCTACCTTACACTCCAGGCCCATCCTGGGGTGGTTCAAGCGGTTTTTCCCTCTAAGGCTTTTGGAGAGACTCTAGCTTCGGGTTTCTCAGGAGGAAGCTAGGAAATATCTCCACATCCTTTCACGTCTTTCCCCTCAGCAAAATCACCGGCAGGTTTATCACGGCTTGAGGAAAATCTCGCCTCAAGCAACAAAATCCAAATGTCTGCGCCCGCCCCGCCCCGCCCCGCCCCGCCCCGCCCCGCAGTCCTCCCGGAACCCGCCCAGTCTCTTCTGTCGGTCAATGCAGCTATAGTGGGCGGGGCCCGCTGCGGCAAGGAGGAGAGAAGGCCTGCTCAGAACACGATGGCGGCGACAAAGTCTGAACCTCGGCGTGTGGGCTTCGTGGGTGCAGGCCGCATGGCGGAGGCCATTGCCCAAGGTCTCATCCGAGCAGGTGGGGAGGCGAGGCCTGGATAGGAGAACTTTATAATGGAAGAAGCCCGTAAGCCTTGGCGGGAGGGGCGCATGTGGTACCCCAAGGGCCAGTAGGGTGAATTCGCTGGTTTCCTGGGTGAGAATCCTACAACAGGCTTCTAATCAAGGCCTCCGGGATCCCTGGATGAGCCCGCAGCCCCTTCCCAGGCGGGTGAGTGGGCAGGTCAGGTGAGGTGTGGAAAAAAAATAATAGTTATTTTATTTAACACTGATTGTATTGGTAAGTGATATTCCTTTATATGTATTGCATTAAAGAAAATTACGATTGACTTCACGCGTGACTTCTTTGTGGGTGGTTTTATTTGTGTTTTTTGTTTGTTTGTTTGTTTGTTTTTGAGACAGGGTTCATTTGTCCTGGAACTCACCGGTAGACCAGGCTGGCCCTGAACTCAGAGAGCCTGCTTTTTCTGCGTCCCAGAGTGCTGCGATTAAAAGTGTGAGCCACTAGCTGACTTGCTTTTAACTTTTGATCTCCTTAATGTGGCTGTGAGTTTATAGTTCCATATGTGGCTCACTTAGATTGAACTGACTTGATGCCAAGTTAAATGTCCAACGTCCTGGTTTCTTCCTCCTCAGCCTCTGGTTTGGTTTTCAATTCATGTCTCAGCTCTGCTCTCCGAGGTGGGCAGCTATAAGGACATTTGGGAGGAAGAAGATTGGCCCTGTGTTCTGAAGAGTGTCTACCATTACTGTCTTGCCATCTGTTCACAGCAACAATACCTTGAATTTGAAGGCCAAAGTATCTCCACCAGTGCCAGATGTCTGCTACCTGTGGGTGGAGGGTACTGTGGGGAGAGAGAGACAAACTCTTCTAGGCTGAGGACTGCTGGTGTGTATAGCTGATGTTAATACTGGCCCAGCACCACTGTACAGATTTTAGAAAACTTTATGAACAGATTGCGGATAGAGAAAGTTGGTGACCTTTGGCTCTCTGTTTTCAGTTGTACTTCAAAGTCCGGAGGACCATGATTATTGGAGAATGGCTTCCTACAAGCCTCAGGTGTTTATGTGTAAAACCTGGCAGTTCACCTGCCTCTTAATGCTACACGCACAGGACCACTGACATAATTAGCTCCCTCTGTGTTCAGGTTATAGCATGCACCTCCATCTGGCCCAGTCTTTCTACCCTTATATCCTCCAAAACTAGATGGCTTCCCCCAGAGGGGGCACTTAGTCTCCCCAGGACATTCCACCTCACTTGCCTGTTGAAAGGGAACATATCCCCTGTTAGGTCTTTATCAGATTGGCCTTGTTTGCCTTGTTTTTGTTTTTATGTGACCCTGGCTGTCCTAGAACTCACTCTGTAGACCAGGTGGGTCCAGAATTCAGAGATTCACCTGCCTCTTCCTAAATGTTGGGATTAAAGGCATACACCACCATCACCAGCCTAAGATTTGACTTGTTTTTTTTTTTAAATACTATATGTGTGAGTGTTTTTTCTGTTTGTGCACTGTGTGTGTGTGTGTGTGTGTGTGTGTACATTCATGCTTACACACTTGGTGTTTTCAGAGGCCAGAGAAGGGCACTGGTTCCATTAGAAGTGGACTTATGAATGGTTGTCAGCTGCCCATGTGGGTTGTAGGAACTTATCCCAGGTTATCTTCAAGAGCAGCAACACTCTCAACTGCTAAGCTATCTCTCCAGACCTTTGCCAACTCTCATGCAGCCCTAGCTCTGGTATTCCTTCAGAGATTTTTGCATTTTGGCCAACAGACCTATATGTTCCAGTCAGCTGCCCCATCCCTGAAAGCAGAGACCCTTGGGCTATGTTGCTTGTTAAGATCAGGCAGATTCCTGGCCCCAGTGTCCAACAGAAATGGCAGTGCCATTCAAGTACAGTTGAATTGATTTGATCAGCCCCAAGGACAAGCATCCCTGCTGTGTCCCTAAGGAGCCTTAGGGTCACACTGGGCTAGGCAAGCTGTTTCCTATGTTCCCAGTCCTCACCAGCTTTTGCCCTTCTATCCAGGCAAAGTAGAAGCTAAGCAAGTGCTGGCCAGTGCACCAACAGACAAGAACCTCTGCCACTTCAGGGTGAGTGGGACTTAGGGTCTTGTCTTTCTGAAGCATTTATCAGGGGCAGGTATGGCTGAAGGTTTGAGATGGTTTGGTCTGTCCAGGGGAATTGGGGGTCAGGGGCCAGGAAGAAAACCAAGCTTCTGGAAGGATTAGAGCAGATGCAGTGCGTGCCTATGTAGGGTGGGTATGGACACTAATTAGGGAAGGTTCCAAAAGGTAAAACTTAGAGTTTGAGGAGAAGGGCCTGTTGGGTTTGTCTTAGGCGTTAGAGAGTACGGCAAGTACAGACATTTGTAACCCACAGGATACAGAATGATCGATGGCACACAGGTCAGCCTGTGTAGGATGCTGCCTCACTCAGCCTCATTTCCGGCCCTGTGTCTCTTTAGGCTCTGGGTTGCCAGACTACTCACTCCAACCAGGAGGTGCTGCAGAACTGCCCACTTGTCATCTTTGCCACCAAACCCCAAATCCTGCCAGCTGTTCTGGCGGAAGTGGCCCCTGTAGTCACCACTGAGCACATCATCGTATCTGTGGCTGCTGGGATCTCTCTGAGCTCTTTGGAGGAGGTGAGTGGCCCCTTGGCATGAATAAAGCCAGACTCTGAAATAGGTTCCATTGCCCATACTTGGGAAGCAGATAGCATCCCAGCTAAGTCCTAAAAGTTATCCAGTTGGCTCACCAGGGTTAGGTGACTGGGATAGTGTTCTGCCCATGTACCTGGCAAGTGGGGATAGAGGCTGCATTTGGCTGAGCTATTTGCCTAGCTGGCTCAGTCTCTTAGACTGCCTGACACTGAACTCTCTTCTATCCAGCTGTTACCCCTGAACACACGAGTATTTCGAGTCTCTCCCAATCTACCCTGTGTAGTCCAGGAAGGGGCCATGGTGATGACACGGGGCCACCATGCTGGGGATGATGACGCCAAGCTGCTACAGAACTTGCTGGAAGCCTGTGGGCAGTGCATAGAGGTTCCTGAGTCCTATGTAGATATCCACACCGGCCTCAGTGGCAGTGGTGTGGCCTTTGTGAGTATTATCTTAACCCATACCCTTAAAGGCAAACCCTTAGCAAAAGTCTCATTCTCAAGGTGTCAGAGTCAAGCCTTGGGGCTTTCAAATGATCCACAGGCCACCTGTGAGCTCTACTGTCCCTCAGAACATCATGCTTTATTGAACCATTGAGGCTGGCTCCTTTACCAAACTCTGGGTATAGGCTTTATAGCCTAGATATCTGTGACCTTGTTTAGGGCGTTGTTTCTTGTGATTCTGAGCTAGTGGTTCTCAACCTTCCTATTGCTGTGACCCTTTAATACAGTTCCTCATGTTGTAGTGATCTCCAACCAAAAAATTATTTTTTTTACTGCTTCATAACTGTAATTTTGCTACCATTATAAGTTATAATATGCATATCTGTGTTTTCTGATGGTCTGAGGTCACTCCTGTAAAAGGGTTGTTCAACTCCCAAAGGGGTTGATAGGCATTTTTCTCTACCTTGGTGACACAAACAGGCTAGATTAGACCTGATTAAAAGTAGATAAAGGCAGGTTTATTAGGAGGCAGCTCTCGGGTGAGTTCACCATGTCACAGATGGAGGTCAGTAAAGTCACACATCCAGGCTAAAGCAAGGGGGTTTTATAGAGCTGAGGTGAAGCATCATCATGGACCAGGCAGGAGCTGGGCTTCCGTCCATAGCATATGTGGTCAAAAACTGAGCCCCTGGGTGGGTACTCGTGAGTGGGTTGCCAGAGATGGAGAGACAAGGAGTGAGGACATGTTTACAGATGGAGGAGTTTCCTTTGTGTGGGTGGGATTGGGGGAAGGAGGGCAGACAGGGTTTCCCAGCTTGTGCAGGTGAGCAGGGGTTCCAGCCTAACGATCCACAGGTTGAGAACCACTATTCTGAGCATTCTCTGACTGTGAACTGGGTCTAGCAAGAGGTCAACTTTGACATGCCTCCTCCCTACTCCCCAATGCTATTGCCACAGGTGTGTACATTTTCAGAGGCCCTGGCTGAAGGTGCCATCAAGATGGGTATGCCCAGTGACCTGGCCCACCGCATTGCTGCTCAGACCTTGCTGGTGAGTGAAGGCTTCCTCCAGAGAATGTCGGGAAGGTTTGAGGGTGAGCCGTCTCCAGCAAACAGGAAGACAAGCCTGCAGAGTCCAGACAGGCTGGGGAAATGTGTAGCTGCCTTGCCTCTGTTTTCTCTCACTGGCCTTAACTCTCCTTCCTAGGGGACAGCCAAAATGCTGCAGCAGGAAGGGAAGCACCCAGCCCAGCTTCGGACAGATGTGCTCACACCAGCTGGAACTACCATCCACGGGCTTCATGCCCTAGAGCAGGGCGGTTTTCGAGCCGCTACCATGAGTGCCGTGGAAGCAGCTACCCTCCGGGCTAAGGACCTCAGCAAGAAGTAAGGCAGGCCTCAGATGAGACTACGGGCTCCTGACCCAGCTACAGGCTCTGTGGTGAGAGTGGCCCTGCGTGGCAGTTGTAGTGGGCTGTCCTCTAAGCATAATGGCTATCATCTTCATCCAAGAAGCGGTGACTCCTTGTAAGATACCGTCAAGATGGGGTGCGTTGACTGGGACATTTGGTCAAGGAAGGAAAAGGTGTGGAGGTCACTTGACCCTTACCCGAGATTCCTCCCTTCTGCGCCTCCCAGCCTCATTGCACATGGCCTCATGGTCGCAGGAGCCGGTAGAATATGTAGCCTGTGGAGGCAGCGGACAGCCTCCTCCATGCTGGCATGAGATGTTTTGATGGTTGTGGCTGCTTCGGAATCACCTACACTCCTGTGAGCAGTACCCCATCCATATTCTCTAAGTCCAATAAACTCATTGGTTCTCTAAGTTGGACTTTAGTGGAATTGTACTTTGATCTGTCCTTGCTACCTTATAAAGAGAGGGTACATATTTATATTTCCTCAGGGAGAATTCCTACAACACTGAGCACTAGCCTCCTTGCTTCTCTAGGTCACCCCGTCTTCCCGTCGTCCCACCTCTAGGAACCACGGTTCTCTGTCCTATCACACAAGTGTCTTCACTTCCTCTGTACTTGGAAAAAGTATTCCCTTCTGCAGGCCTCCTTACCCAGCAGAGTGGCAATAACCCTACTGACATAATTGGCAATGTTGGGTCTCCAGTGCCTGAGAGCTGGCCTGTTTTGGAAGCAACAAAGTATTCTTCTGCTAGCTGCTGTTCCTGGTTTGGAGCCTTGGGACTTCTCAAAAGTCAGTGGTCACATTCATGGATAAGAATGGGAATGGCAAAGGAATAGATGTCACTTGCCCAAAAAACTTCCTCCCTCTCCATGAACCCAGAGTCTTGGCCCACAGAAGGAGAGAGTCCACAGTGGAAGCTAGGAAACCAACCTCCCCTGAGCAAGCGTACCCTTCCACAGTTGAGGAGCTATAACCATGGGACTCGGGAGCTACAACCACGTGGCTCCTGCAGTAGAGATAAGTTGTCCAACTAGCCCTGTGCTCCAGTCAAGGGGAGGAGCTGTTTGAGGTTTCAAAGGTGTGTCCTAGCTAGTTTTGGAAGACTAGAGCCCTCCAGAGCTGGACACAGGCTGCTTCCCTACTGGACCTAAGCTGGCTCTACGGCAGGTAGGGCTTGTGTCTCCAGAATTCTGGCTCGGGTCAGGAGTCCTTGAGTGCCCTATAGCCCTGGTACTGCCCTGGCAGGATTTGACTCTAGGATTTGAAAGGATATCAAAAAAAGGATTTGATCTTGTTTCCTGTACCAGCATGCCAGGAAAACCAGGACATAAAAAAAAAAAGTGAGGTGATGGGATTGAGGGGACCATGCATAGGGAGAACCTGGTGTGGTTCTGGCCCTGTCCCAGGTACCCTCTCCCCCAAGTCATTGCCACCCAGCTGCCAAAGTGCTGACTCCTTGATTTTACTGAGCAGCCTCCTGAGATTAGGTGGAAGCACCTATTACTGTGGCTTGGGGCAGCTCCCATGGTGGCATCTGTTAGCTGAGTGACACTAAGCCAGGTAACCCTTATCCATGAAGCAGGACTAGTGAATGGTAGTTACAGACCGGAAGAGGCTGTTTCATCCCCAGTCCCACTCCTCCAACACTGCCTCTCTGTGCCCTCAGCCCCCTGCCTTGGATGTCCAGCTCTTGGCCCATTCCCAGTGGGTAGCTCCTCGCAGCCAAGGGCTACCTGGTTGGACTCTGGCATTGTCACTTGTCAGAAGGGCCATCCTGAGTCCAGTCCATGGCCCAATTTTCTCACTTGTAAGAATTTGTAGAAAATCACCTCAGTTGTTGTGTTTATACAAAGTGATACGAGGCTGAGAAGACAACACACACAGACAGCAGAGGGCTCCACCATCCCAGCTACAGGGCCAATGGCCTCTGTTGTTCAGACACAAGACAATCAGCTTCCCTGCAACAGAGTTTCCAAGCTATCCCAAGTCTAGGTAGGATAGAGTCCCAGGGTCTGGTTCAAGGCACCCCCTTGTGGGGTCTCCTTGGGCAGCCTACCTGCCAAGACAGTCAGTGATGGTAGTGAGCCAACAGATCAGGGCTGGGAAGTGGAACGCACCCCTTTATTGCGCCCGGTCATGGTCTAGAGCACATTGTTACATGGCCTTAGGTTGATTGGGGGCAGGCTGGGACACAGGCTGTTGGCTACTCAGAGAAGCAGCTTTGGGGCCATACAACTCATCAGGCCTCTTCCTGCTGTATGTTGCTTTCTGAAATAAAAACTGGGAGGTGCTCATGGCATTCTCTTTAATCAATATTGTCCCACCTTGATGCACCCCCTCCTACCCCATCCTATAGAGTGTTCCAGATGCAAGTGTTAGACCCAGTCACAAAAATAAGACTAAAACAGGGTGGCTAATGAAGTCAGCCTGTTTCACCTTTATTACACGTGGCCAGGTGAACTCAGCTGTGAGCAAGGTTGAGTGTCAGCGAAAAGCGCCCTATAATAGGACAGGAAGCCCACAAGCCCAAGGTTCTCTGGAGGACATCTGTTGGCACCAAGATGCTCTTGTGGATACATTCAGAAGAGGCTAAACTGTGTGCCAGGTCCCAGCTAGGCAACCCTAACTAGGTAGTATAAAGGGCTCAGTCCCTCATCACACCGGCTCCAACAAAACCTGCATTCCCCATCTTTCTGTGCTGGGTGCTTTCTTCCAGACAATCTGTTTATGAATCCAAGGTAGAGCCTAGCAGGAAAGGCTGCCTATACCTTCCAATCCAAAGGATCATCACACTTTGGGGAACAGGCCGAGTTCTGGCTGGGGACAAGTGAACTAGGATTCCTGTGTGATACCTGGTATCACCACAGGTATCCACCAGGATACCTGGTATCCACACAGGTGTGGAATCACCTGTGTGATTCCTGCTGGGACACAGCAGGTGGCAATGGCTGCTGAAGAAAGGAACTACAGTTTCACCCTCATTACAAGTTCACACCACTCAGTGCCCACAGGGAACCGTGGTATAACACCAATAGGTGTACATACAATGAGAGTATAAGGTTCTCTCCTGGGGGCCATGAGCCCCTATGGAGCCCCATCAGACACTGAGTACAGGAAGGTGAACTGATTGCATCTCTCAAGCTGAACTGTCATTGAGGCTGAGGCCTCTGTGCACCGGGTTATTGAGCACTGTAAGGCCCAGAGTTATAGGACTCCCTGCTGGGGCATATGTCGGGCTGGGCAAAGCAGCCTCTTCCACAACCAGGACTCAGTCACCAGAACCCCTGCCTATAGCATATTAAAAAAACACCAGAATATTTCTAATTGTACTTTTTTCTTCTTTTTTGTACTGCAGTTGTTTGGACCTAGGGCCTTAGGCATCCTAGACAATCACCCTACCACTGCACTACATCCCTAGCCTAAGATGACACTTTTGAGCCTTCTCATGGGCATCTCCCTAGCCCAGTTAATGATAGTACACAGACACAAACCTGACAGAACTCTCTGGAACTCAGCCAGGCCACACTTGCTTGTTTATAGGACAGCAGCAATATGGGGTCACAACCTCCTGGGTCTTATGTGCCCAAGTGAAGGGCTTAGACAGAGAGGCTGGGGAGAGAGGTCTTACTCCTGAGCCCTAGTCTCTGTCAACTCTAGTCTACCTGGGCCCAGGCCAGATTGAAACTTCTCTAAAAGAACAGTACATGTAGCCTAGGCTGAAGAACAGCTACTAGAAGTTACCCAGCCCGAGTGTGCATCCAAGGCCCAGATCTGGCTCTCTGCAGATTTGAAAGCAGATCTGTCAAAGCTGGACGGTAGCTCCTAACCTGGGTGTCTGGCTGATATGGAGGCTGCTGGTATAAACACATTAGACTTTTGATAACCCACCCAAGTAGCTAGTGCTGGAGACCACCTGCCAGCCACGATTGCCCAAGATTCTCTAGGTCTTCATTGGGGAAGCTGGGTACTTAGGTGGTCCCTGTGTGCACAGATGGAGTCTGCTACCTAAGCCCCAGTTCCATGGCTCCATGATTTCTCTCAGCTTTTGATATTTATGCAGATTTTGGACTGGGATGTAGTCGTGGCTCCAAGGAGCTGTATTCTTGGACCTACATGGAAATCACTTTTGGATAAGTCACCCAAGGCTCTGCCCATTGCTAAGCTGTTACATCCCCGGCCCTTCTCCACTTCATGTTTTCAAGGCTCAGACTAGGAGACATGAAAACAAGGAGAGAGGACCAAGACAAAGGCTCTGGACAGTATTCCTGCAAAGACACAAGTGCCTTAAGCCGGCCATCAGTAATCTGAACCCACAGTTGGACAGAGCAGCAGAGTGATACAAAATGTGGACATTCCTTTGAGCCTTTCCTCCTTCAACCTGGGCTGTCCAGCAATAGCTCTTAGCCACACCCTTGGCAATTCTAGGTGGGCGAGTTTAGGGGAAAGGCTGGTGCAGGAAGAACCCAAGGGATTAGGGGTTGACTCTAAGGCACTGCAGAGGTCCCAGATGGTTGCAAAGGCTATGACAACTTGTTTCCTGGTAGATCAGATTGCCTTGGAGCTAGAAAAAGTGCTTTGCAGTTTGTTCTGCCCATTGGTCAAGCCACCTGGGTCCAAATCCAAACACTTGCCAACCTCATGAATAGAAGATCTATCCAGAATGGAGTTTTTAAAGGGGGGGGGACTAAAATTCCAAATAGAACAGAATTTGCTATACTCTTTGCTGCATCCAAAACCTCACCAAGCACTGGGCTTCCATTTCCCCCTTCCCACTCTCTCGTGAGTGCACCACCTCAGGCCAGGGACTGGAGCCTAGCCTGGACTTTGACCCAGCACCATAAGGACCTACAGTTATCAGAGCAAGGGCAAGAGAGCCCAGAGACCAACTCACCCTGCCAGCACTCACGGTTCCCCAGGAAGAGCATCTTTCCAAACAGATTTAATGTGTTTTTAAAACAAAACCGAATGCTTCCCCACTGAAATGAGACCAGGTAGCACCAGGGAAGCAGATGAAACAGCAGCAGCCTCATTCAGTGCACAAGGAGGCAGGTTTGTGTGTGTGTGTGTGTGTGTGTGTGTGTGTGTGTGTGTGTGTGTGTGAGCCCCATAGGGGCCAGAATGGAAGTACAGTCAACTGTTCTCCAGTAGGTGCTGTGCTTATGTGCCCACATGTGCCTACCCAGGGAAGAACATTTGCTTCTTTTGGCTACTTCCCCAGGACCCTGTGGATCATGGGGCAGCTCATCCTTTACTAATAGAACTCCTCCAAGCTGGGCTGGGCTTGCATCCCTGGATCTCTATAGTGGACTACCAGGGAGAAAAGGTGGAAGATGGGGGACTGTATACATCCCCTCTCTCCCAGTGCAGCAGGAAAAAGGCCACTGGGCCAAGGTAGTCAGACACCATCATCAGAAACTGCTGCTGAAGGGCCAATGCCCCCAAGCCTCCGCGCCATGTTAATGAGGGAACGTAGCTGCAGGAGCCTCAGCGGCCCCACTTCTCTGGGATCCTGGCTCTCCAGCCACCTCAGAGCTGTCTCTAGTCCCCAAACAGCTTCCCCAGCAGTAGGTACCAACACTCCTTGTTCAGTGGCCTCTTCCTCCTCCTCTCCAGCCCCGATGCTAGAGGGCAGGCTAGCTGGGGACGGAGGAGCTGCAGGGGCCACCTCTTCTCTGCAGCCCTCAGGGAGACCTCCGTCATCATCCAGGTGTAGCCACTCGGCCACATCTTCAGGTGCCAGGCGCTTGTAAGCCAGAGCTGCCAGATGTGTGAGGTCACTGAGCACCCCGCTGTGTTCAGCAGTCTCCTCTACCTGGTGGGCTGGCTGCTGACCAGGTTCAAAGGCTGCTCGCAGACCCAGTAGCCAGCAGCGTTCTATGCTGCCTGCCTGGACCAAGTCCCAAGAGAGGCCAGCCAGGTAGAGCATGTCCTTGAGCATGAAGCTTCTCATGAAGTCCAGAGGGGAGCCACTGGCACAAGACACAGCAAGCCTCAGGAGCTCCCGTTTGTACAAATGCTTGAAGGCTGCCACCACGCCATGCTCCAGTGGTGCAGGGATGTGTGCTCGGCTGTTGCTCTTGGATAAGAAGAGCACTCGAACTGCACCATCAGGTGTTTGAAGTTCCTCCGGGGACCCAAGGAGCTCAGGTTGGCACTGCCTGGGAGTCTCCTCGCTCTCCTCCAGGGCACGCATGCTAGTAGCCCAACTTGGACAGGGTGGGTGGGCTACCAGCAGCACAGCCTTCTGTTGCAGGCAGCTTCTGCGCAGGTAGCGCTTGACGCCAGGGACGAATTCCTCGAAGAACCAGCCCCGAAGAAGCGGGCGACTGAGCCAAGCATCTGGACTGTAGCGGTAGGAGGCCGGGAACTTGTCCTGGTTGTGGTGACGCAGGCTGGGTGGGTCCGGTAGCTGCCCGATGACTAGTGGTTTCAGCTTGTGGCTGCCCGTCAGGTTAGCAGCCAGCAGTACTGTCACTCGGTCGCTGCGCCAGCGTCGGCTGCACCCACCGGGCTCCCTGGAGTCCCCAGTGCCCGGAGTTGAGGCCTGCTCCGGAAGTAACCTCCAATAGAGACCAGTAACGTTAGCATTGTAGATCTGCTCGTCGCCATAGCCGCCCTCGGAGTGGGGCAGAGTGGCTGGCGCGCCATCAGGTAGGAGACCTGCGCCCGGTGGCTGCGCGGGCTCCTCTTTGACAGGCGCGGGTCCTGCGACCGGGGGCTCAGCCTCACCATAGATGCGCTGGCTAGAGATGCCATGGCGCTTCTGCCAGCGCCAGAACCAGCCGTGGCTAGCCTTGAAGGTACACTCGGGGCCGTAGATCTGGCGAGCAAAGGCCTCAGCCTGCGCTTGGATAACTGGCCCGGACAGTGGCACACCGTGCTGGCGCAAGGTGAGGAACCATGAGTAGACAGCGCGGTCGATCTCCTCCTCATTGGCCAGACGCATCTTCTTGCGCTGCGTGCCCACTTCTCCACCTAGCTGGTCCAAAAACCAGCGCAGCTTGGGCTCGTCCTTGAGCCAGCCGCGCAGAGTACCGCCTGGCACGCCGAAGTCGCGGCACACGCTGGCCTGCCGCTCACCGCCCTTGACGCGCTCGATGGCTTGCAGCTTGTCTTTGATTGAGTAGGCCTTGCGGAAAGTCATCTTCACGGCCACCCGGGGCCGCGGCCCCGGCGTCGGGGGCGGCGGACGCGCCGTGGAACCCGGGCCAGGAGCCGGCGATCGCGGCGGTTCAGCAAGGCACCGGGGCGGGGGAAGACGAGCGCGATGAGGGACCGGGTGCAGGGCTGGGCCGGCCGGAGGGCTCGCTGGGTACATGGCGTCGGCGCCAGGGACCACCCGTGATAGCGAGCTTGACACCCCGCGCGGGCCGCTCGGGGCGGGGCTCGGGGGCGGGGCTGCCCGGGTCCCTCCCTTTTGTCTCGCCAGCCTTGCCAGCACGAGCCCGCAAGTCCCGCCTCTCCGCCTCGTGGCGCCTGCGCGCGGTCTGGCCTTGGGCGCGTCACCAGCGCGTGCGCACACCAACTTCCTTTCGTCCCGCCCTAGTCCGGCGGCTCCATTCTTCGTACTGTGGAGGGGTGCGGCTTGTTGGGAAGTCCGGTTCTCGGCTCCTAACGACAACTCCTTGGGTGAAGCGCGGCCCTCGAGGTAGCTATCTCCTAGCTTCTACCATGGTGGCTCCTGAATGCATAGTGATGCATGCTCTGAGGGCAAGGCAGCGCGTGCCCAGGGTTGTGTCCCCCGCCGTGCCTTTCGTGGTCTGTGCCGCCGCGTTTTCCGGGAGCTGCGCGATTACCCTCCCTCTCCTTTGCAGTCCCGAGCTCGCAGTCCTAGGTTTTGGTTGCTGCGTCCTTGGCTGGCGTGTGAGTACCGCGGGCCCCGCCTCAAGGAGCGCACGTGCGGCAGAGGCCTGGAGTGCCCCGCGCGGTTAGGGTTGGCTCCAGTGGGTCAGTGCGGGCTGCGGGCGGGCGCCTGGGCTTGTGTGGAGGCGGACCGCTGGCCACATGGTTGCCAGATTCCTGAGCGCTGCTTCAGGCTGGTCGCGCAGCGCCTCGGCACGGCCTTGAGTGACATGGTTGCCTGCGGTCGGTCGGGCTCCGGAACTTTGGGGGCCGGCGTTCGTCTGCCCCAGCTCTTGCCAACGCCCTAGGTGCTTGCGGTTAAGCACCGAGGGCATACCGAGCTCTAGGCATAAAGGGAGGATGCTTCGGGTGCAGACTGGTGGAACTTTTACGGTCCACGAACACAGGGTAGAAAAAGGGCATGTGGTGCTGGCTGGCTCTGTTTGCTGATACGAATAAGATGGTCTGGGCAGCTTTCTTGGGAAAGGGGCCTTGAAGGGTACGGTCGCCCCTTTTCTAATACGTGAGCGCTCTCTCCCGGGCATCATGGTGTTCTAGAGTGAACGGCTACCTCGCGGCAAAAGAACTTGGTGAAGCTACTCTTGGGGTGCTACTACCAGGGATACTTCTGAATTGGCCCTGTCACTCAGGGATAACTGGGTCTTACCTCAGGCGGATTCTCGTGGATGAAGCAAAGGACGGATGTGACAGGACCACCGAGTGCCCCCTAAGCCACTCCCATGGGGCAGCAGAATCAAGAGGAAGAAGTCAAAGGGACAAGGAGTCTCCCCCCTTCCCAGGCTCTGTGACAGCCAGTTCATCATGAACCTTCTCTTGGACTGTGGGAGAACTCAGCAAACAGTTGGAGAGTTGGCAGAGGGAGCCATTTAGACTTTGTTGCCTGGGATTTGCTCTGCATAGCTTTCTGTCCTCAGGAGGAGGCTGCTGCAGGGTTGTCCTCCAGGCTTACCTTTTGGATAGGTGAGGCTCCGTGGCATAGTACAGATGAGACAAAAGTGCTTGAGAGGGCTTGATAGTCAGCAAGAGTGACACTTGGGGAATGCAGGTAGGAGATGCTGGCATTGAGCATTTCTGTGCCAGTAGCTGTGTGCCTACTGAAGGTTGGGGTCATTGAGACATTCATGTGAAATCCGGTGCTGGGACATGCTTTGGTCTCCAACTCCACACATCACTTGACTCAGCAGATTTGGGTGGTTGTACCAATTAGAGCCTTAATTTTCCCTCCTGTGTCTAAGATGACACACAACCAACACCCCCACCCCCTTAAGTGTGAGGTATGGTACAGATGCTATCGGGTGTAAAGGAAGAGCTGAGAAAGCAAGCTGTCTAGCAAAGTCCCAAGACCTGTGTGTCGGGTCAGGGTGCCGTCTGCTGGAACAGAAATAGAGCCAACAAACAATGGCATTTGGGGTAAGGAAATGGGGCTGCCTGGGTTTAGACTGGAGTGACAGCATTAGCCTCTGGGTCTCAAGGTGGGCATACAGCTCAGGCTAGTGTTTCTGAGTAGGGCTGGGATATCCCAGAGGCAGAGAAGCAGGGTGAGAGCTTGGAGATTAGAATTTAACCGATGAAAAAAAGACCAAGGCACCACTCCTTTGCCAATATAAGCTGCAGTGTGGCTACCCCACTGCATGGCTGTTGTGGCTAAAAAGCTAGTCTTTGCTCCTGAGTCCTCTTCACGTTCCAAGTGCTACCAGCTGTCCCTTTGAACCCCAGACACATAAAAAGCCCCCATGGGCAGCATTGGTTCACAGACTCAGGCCAGGTGAGCCCAGAGGATGTTATTATTGGGGGTGAAGGGATACAAGCTGAACTTGCTGGCAGACCCCATTCCCTATCCACCTTGCTCATTTCTACTCCTGTGGAGGACAGACAGTATTGGGAGCCCATCACTATGAAGACTGAGGGGGTGATATGCTACCTTCCAATGTCCTTTCTGGCTTAGGGCCCAGAAAGCCAGCTTTTCTGAGGACTTTTTTTTTGTAAGTTCCCAGCACATGGAACCCTCCAGGTGTTTGATACTGTGATGGGGCACAGCTGTGACATACCCTCTCTCCTCTTCCTCAGAGTCCAGTTCCCAAGCCAGAAGTGCCCGTGGCAGAGGCTGGTGCCTGGCCCAGATTGGTAGATGTTATGAGAGCTCTGAACGCCTACCTGGGTGCTTCTTTACAGAGCAGTTGTAGCTCAGCCCTCAGAGGCTGCAGCTAGATAGTACAAGCTTGTGAGTGGAGGCTAGGTCTGGGTGCTGGGCTACATGGCCATGCCTGGCTGTGCTGTATCTCAGGACATAAGACCCATCAGGCCTTGTCTTACACTTGAGCTGCCTGCACCCAGGGCCCCCAGAGCTTAGGCGTGAGCTTGACAGCTGACCTAAGGTGACCACGTCCTTAATGTCTTGCCTATGACTGGGAGCAGGGCAGGGCCTGCTTAGGCCACTTCTTTCTAGGTCCTATGATGTGCTGAGCTTGCTTCTCTGGAAGCTTGCTTTCTCTCTGGTACTTCAATCTCTTTAGCATGTTCCTGCTATTGCCTAGATTAAAGCCTCAGGAGGAAGAAAGCCAGCCAGCTGTAGGGATGTGGGGACTGACAAACTTGCCCTGTGCGGGTTTGAGACACTTGCTACATTTCCAGGCTGATTTTTCCTGAACAACTGCAGGTTTGCATGTATGTGTCCTCCAGGGAAGCAGTGGAGGTCAGGTATGCCCAAGTCTGGGTGCAAACTGGAGAAAGTTCTCAGCCTGTTGTGCACCTGTGGGGAAAGCAGGCTGGGGAAGACCTTGTCCCTTGGGAGCCTTTGCTGCTTGTATTACTACTACTAATGTCTTGGGATGGCACCCCTACCTGCTTGGTCTCTATATCCCCAACCCAGAGGCGGCATCATTTCAGTGAGAGGTCCAGGGCCCAGTGTGTACAGCAGAGACCCACAGCTTGGAGCTGTCCGGACCTGGAGCACTTGGTCCCTTGGAGATAGGACCGAGGGGGGTGTCCTTATCTTCCAAAGCTCTGTCGGTGAAGGAGAGGGGCCGGGTTTCTTTCACAGCTAAGGGAGCATCTGTAGGTGCTAGCTCACCTTCATGCAGGTGGGAGCGGGCAGCTTCCATGGTGGTTCCTGTTTGTCTCTTCGATACTAAGGACCCTAAAAGCTACATACAAGGGCTAATGGAAGAGTGCTGCCTCTCAGGTTGGAGGACTTAGGCAGCCACCTGGGATTTGGTGATATATACCATTTTATCTTCTGTTGCCATGCCATCTTGACAAGCAGCTTCTAAAAGGCTGCCCCAGCGCTGTCTGGCATGGGCAGCCTTTCCCACTGCTCTAACCTTGCTGCTTTTCCTTCATGCTGTCCTAGGAGGCCAAAGCAAAAGTAAGTACACCTGCGTAGCGCCCTCTATCTCCCTTCACTGAGCCAAGGTGCCCGCCAGCCATCACCTTGCCTGACAGAGGCATAACCTGTGCAGAATTGAGCTTGCTGGAACAGGGCAGTGGTGTGGTTAGCTTGTCCTAGTGGCAAGTAGGTACCCATGTGGCACCAAGCAGGTCAGCACATAGCCCTCTGCCCTATGGAGAAGCTGTGGCCTGAGGAAGCATCTAGTTTCTGTTTTCCTGTCCTGCCCCGTAGGAGGGTGGGGTGGGAAGCATTGGAAGCGGCTGCACCTGTTTTCCTTCAGGAGGGTTCCTAGTCTAAAGATGGTGAGGAGGGCAGGTTAGTGTGCATTGCTGAAGGGAGTGGGGATAAACCTAGTAAGTACTCCACGAGAACAGCAGCCTCAGGGACTGAGAGCCAGCAGGTTAGAGCCAGTAATGTTCTGCTGTGATGGCATATACTGCCTCCTTGGTGACAGTAGGTGATGTCACAATGCTCTGCCTCCTGGGATCCCTCTCAGTCCCTGCCCCTGCCACTTGGCCTTGGTAAGTGAGGGGGTGGCCTAGAGACCTCTCTACACTGGGCCTCTGGTTCCTGGTCCCTGCTCCTCACAGTGAGAGAGCTTCGGTGGATTACACTAAAGAACTTTAGCTCTCACTTAGAGGTAGGCTCCCGTGTAAGACAGGAAGAGTTTTCTGAGGTCCTTGACATGGGTGAGGTTTAGATAGCTAACACTCTTCCAGTCAAGTGCTTTGTTGGGTGTATTAGGAAAAGGCCCTAGACAGTGATGTGAAGGATTGCTTCCAGCCAAAGGGTGTCCATGCACTGCATGAATGCCCAGCAGATGGCTTGAGTCTGTTGTTACTACAGACCCACCGAAGAGGCATGAGAGTAGCACCTGTACCCTTAGTCCTCAAATGTTAGATGAGTCCAGACTACAAGAATCTTGATAGGGTTACCCTTCTAGGGCAAGGCAACTCTAAGAGCATTTACCTGCGGCCTTCTGGGCTGGCTGGTAGAGCCTGGAGCCTGTCCTTTCTGTGAAGCCACATCTAGCTTCAGGAGTAGTAAAGGCAGGTCCTGCCTATGTGGCCGTTGCTGTGTGCTTCAGAGCCACACCCTGCTGAGTGAGCAGAAAGTCATGTAGCACTTGAGGTAACACCATGTCTAGTGAGGAAGCTGAGGGTCCTGAGGCAAGGGTCTTGTCCACTGATCACAGTAGCAAGTGAGATATGGTGTCCTGATACCAAGGGCCCCGTGATGACCCATTGGTTCAGATGGATCCAGAGTTGTAGTCTGGTGGCCACATGATGAGGTAGTATTGCCTTTAGGGTAAGGATCTCTGTTGGCGATGGTGATGTGCATGCAGTCTCTGCTGTTGACAGCCCCTTTTCTAAGACTCTGTCCCCTGGAAGGGCACACTGGTCTGCATAGGATAGTTGTATGGCCAAGGCAGGTGTGGGTGACTTTTCAGGATGCCCTGCTTGCTGGTGCTCCATCTGCCTGGGCAGTTACATGTCCTTGTCAGTAAACTAGAAACATCAGCCACCTCAAGGAGGTGCCAGGCTGAACATATGCCAGGCTAAGTTTGACTTCACATAAGCCATGAGTAATTTGCTGTAAGTGAGCATAGAACACCTCATAGGATGTGTTTGTACTAAAACAAAACAAAAAGCAAAGCTGCAAAACACCCCTACTGATTATATTAAAGTCCATTATTAATGAGTACAGCTGTTTGTTTTATTTGGCACCCTAGCTGGGGGCCCCCTAAGAAAAGGTGTCTGAGTTTGTGGAGGTGTTGTTTAGATCCCTTTCTGAAGCTATTGGGCTTATTGGATAGCATAGTCAACATTTATAGTAATAAGATGTGGATGTATGCATATATCTGTATGCTGTTTTTGACTCACAAAAGTTCCCTGTGTGGATTTGACTTTTGTGCCCTTGCATGTCATCTGGTGAAGCCCCTTTGGTGGCTTGTCCTTTCCTTTCCCCGGGCCTCCCTGCCCACCTTTGCCCGCTCTCCTGAGGAGGGCAAGGGAGGCAGGTGCCTCTACTATGTTGCAACTGCCTTCTTGTGCTTGCTTTTTAATGCTGCGCCCGAAGATGAGGAGTGGGAAGGCCTCTTGTGCGCTGGAGACCGTCTGGGAGGACAAGCACAAGTATGAGGAAGCCGAGCGGCGCTTCCATGAGCATGAGGCCACACAAGCCGCCGCTGCCTCCATCCAGCAGCTCCTGGACGAAGTGCCAGCTGTGAACGGGCCCAGCCAGGAGGACACAGAGGACACAGATGAGGCAGAGACCCCCAACACCAGCAACAGGAGTGATCCTAGGAAGACCCACGAGTGCAAGAAGCCGTTACAGAAAAAGAGGAAACGCTCCCCGAAAAGTTGGCTTGGCCAGGCGGACCTGGCCCTTGTGGGCCTCTCGGCTGACCATGTATGGTTGGACAAGCCACTCTTCGACCAGGCAGAAAGCTCCTACCGCCAGAGGCTGGCAGATGTAGCCGCCCAGGCAGCCCAGCCACCTGCTCTGGCCCCTTGGGGGCCCTGTACACATGGAAGCCATGTGGCATGCCACCATGTGACCTGGGGAATCTGGGTCAACAAGTCTTGCTTTGATCAAGCTGAGCGGGCTTTTGTGGAGTGGTCTCAGGCCTTGCTGCTGGCTGCAGAGAGGAGCCGTAGGCAGGAGACTCCTGACACAGGCCAGCAGGCTGTCACTCCTGACCTGTCCTTGTCCTGCCAACCTTGTCCACCAGCCAATGGCCAGCCTCCTCTGGGCAGCCTGCAGGCACTGGTACAGGAGGTGTGGCTGGAAAAGCCCCAGTATGATGCTGCTGAGAGGGGCTTCTATGAGGCCCTATTTGATGGTCACCCCCCAGGGAAAGTGCGCCTGCAGGAGCGAGCCAGTCAGGCAGAGGGTACTCGGAGGGGCCGCAGAGACCGTCGGAGCCGCAATAATGTAGGAAGCAAGAGAGCTGGGTCAAAACGGGCTGATGGGGAGGCTCCTTCTGCCTTGCCCTACTGGTACTTCCTACACAAGGACGCAGAGGCCCCCTGGCTCAGCAAGCCTACCTACGACAGCGCTGAGTGCCGCCACCATGCTGCTGAGGCCCTGCGCATAGCCTGGCGCCTAGAAGCTGCTTCCCTGACTCACCGACCCACGCCCCGTTCTGGCCCATCCATGTCCAGCCTGAGACCCAAGTAGGAGAAATATGGCTGCAGGTCTTGGGTCTCTAGGCTGGGTCCCTCATACTCCCCTTTGTAGGATTAGCATGGCCACCAGTAGTGCTCTGTCCTTAAAGGTTATGGAGTTCTGAGTTGTGTTTGTTGGTGGGGAAAGGGGTCAAAGAGCACAGAAGGCATCTGCAGGGGGAGGAGGAAACCTTGTAGCTGGGTCTCTGGTACCTGACAGGTCTTGATGTCCATAGCCGAGGTTATAGTATATGCCCATTGAGGTAAGGTGGGTGTTAGATCCAAGAGCACATGTCTAATCTGACTACCTCTGAAAGGTGCTTGTCCTTTTTGGCCTCCCTGTGGGGAAAGAAAGCTGCCTAGCTCCCGGCCTCCAAGGTATCCTGCTCCAACACAGGTGGAGTCCTAAGATTGGTCTCTGAAGGCCAAGGAATGACTGTCTATATGACCATGGGAGGTGGTTTCCCAGGCAGATAGGAGTAATGAATAAACACAGAAGGGACAGAAGTGAAGGAGGTAGAGGGTCCCAGGTCTCCTGAAAAGTAACACCAATCTGGGGCGGTGAGGGAGGAATGAGAAGAGCCCAGTTGTCCCTGGGGATCTCTGTCCTGTCTGCCACCCACCCACCCTGTGTTCACCAATGTGTCCTAGGGAAGGGAAGCCGTGTCAGGCCTGTGTTCTTAGAAGATGATGCTTAGGATGGGCTGGTGGTGACCTGAGGCCTTCCACACAGAAAATTAGCAGAATGAGATTGGGTGGGTCTCTCATACCTGGCAGGAAGGGCAGGATAGTGAATGGTAGGCTCTGTGAACACTTTTTGCATACCCTAGCTCCCATACTGTGCTGGATGTAGGAGCTGCATGGTGGGGCATTGCTTGTAGAAGCAGCGTGAGCTGGACTCTGGTCTTGGTATTCACAGACCTTTTATTGTAGCCTTGATTTTTTTTTTCCTTTTAACCATCTTTATCAAAACAGACAAGTGCTAAAAGTACTTCTTGAAAGACAATGACAAAAGGCTGCATACTGGGATAGCAACATTTTATGGAAAATAACTAGGGAGCAAAGTGGGCTTGCTCATCTGATTGGCTAAAGGGTAGACGTGGCTGGGTGTTGGCCTTTCAGCTGAGCTGCTTTTGGGCTCTGCCTGCTGGTATGGGTTATAGTTGGATTGTATGGTTAGAAAACTCGGGGCCTGGAGGACTTGCCTAGGGGTCACCCTCACCCAGGCCCTGGTGGGAGCCCACTTTGGTGACCGAAGGGCTGTTGACTCTTCCTTTTGTGTGTGGAAGGGGCTAGGTGTTGAATTGAGAACTGTCTGTGGTCATAAGCAGCAGCAAGTTAGTTGATGAGCCAAGCAGGACTGTGAGCTGGCCCCGCATGTGGTAGCCTTCCAGTTGCCTGGTTCTTTACCTCTGACCTCCTGGTAGCACTGGAGCTTGTGGAAGATGAAGCCAGAGGTTGACCCTAGCCATGCTGACCTAGCCACTCTTTCCCATCTCAGCAGAAAAATGGCCACAAACTTTCTAGTGCACGAGAAGATCTGGTTTGACAAGTTTAAATACGACGATGCAGAAAGGAGATTCTACGAGCAGATGAACGGGCCTGTGACCTCTGGCTCCCGCCAGGTGAGGACTGTCCTTGGAGCTGGTGGAACCAACCGGGTGGGCTAGAAACAGGTTAGGGACAAGCGGCTCCTGGGACGCTTCTGCTGCTGGCTCCTGATCTAACCTGTGCCACCTGGGGGCAACAAGCAGATAGGTGTCTCAGGGTGGTGTGTGGCCAGGCCTCAGCATGTATGGCTACCTGCAGACTTTGGGGCCCTGGCCTCCATCAACACCTGTTTTTCCTGTCTTGGGAGCTTTCATTCTGTGTAACACATTCCTCCTCTTTGTAGTGCGTTCTTGCTTTTTGAGTGAGTCTGTGTGGGCTTTTTTTTTTTTTTTTTTGGTGTGTGTGCTTAAAAATTTTTTTTTTAAACCCACAACAAAAAAGACTGGTTCTTTCTGCACTGTCTGCAGGAGAATGGTGCCAGCGTGATCCTCCGAGACATTGCAAGAGCCAGAGAGAACATCCAGAAATCCTTGGCTGGAGTGAGTAGTACCCACGGCCCACGTACTCATGGGCTCGTGCTGGGCCAAACAGCATGTCTGATTGTTTTTGTTTTTGTTTTTCCTTAAAAAAAAAAACAAAAAAAAAACTTTAGTACTGCTGACTATTTTGGCCTTTGAAGCAAGTTAGGGCACAAGGTGTGATGCTGTTCTCTTAAGGATGTGAGTGCCGAAACCTCCTCGCCCACACTGTCATGGAAATGGTCTTGCTCTCTAGACTTTTCCATGCATCTCTCATGCATACTGGAGCTCCCTCTAGTTATTCCTTCAGCACCTGCCGGGGGCTGCCTGGGCTAATCGTCATTCAGCAGGGTGTGTATTGCTGGCACATGCCTTGGAAGTCTGCTCCTTCCTGCTTGCTTCCTTGCTGAAGTAGCACGTGCCTCCTATCCCTTAAACACTCTATTCCTCTTGATTAGGTGGGGCCCATCATGGAAAGAGGATAATTATTTGGCTCAGTATTCTAGTCAGCATAATCTTAGACTAAGTCCTAGGGAGGGACCCTGTGACCTGCAAGACCAGGTATGCCCCATCTGGCCCTGGCCTTCTGTACTCGATGATGGAGATGTGTCCGTTAGATAGCAGGCAGACCTGCTCTGACTCCCTTACTCCAAAGAAGTCTTGACTTCACTCTGTGTCTGGAGTGGGTTGTGTGTCCTGGGACATATTTTCTGATGGCTCTCTAATGGGTTACTACAACCTTACTGCTTAAAACTGCAAATTTATCATCAAAATGGTCCTGAAGGTCAGAAGTTGAAATAGGGCCAAAGACCAGAAGAGTGTGTTCCTTCTGAGGCTCTGAGCATCTACCTGTTTTGCGTTCCTTTGGTACCTCATCCTCCCAGCCTTTACTTATCCCTGTGGCCCTCCTGCATCCCACCATCACAGGGATTCTTAGGACTGAACCAAGTTTACCCACACATACAGGTCAGGTTCTTGTCTTGTCCTCTCACTGGCCACTCTTGAAAGCATGCTGTGTAAAGCATCAGGTTCATAGGCAGCAGGCACTCCCATTCAAGGAAGGGAAATAGAGAGGGTTCCAAACAGTTTCAGACCCAGCCAGGCCTCCTGAATGGCCCCTTTGTGGCTCATTGGCCACTGGGAGACAGTTTTCACCAAATAGCACAGTCGAGGTTGGAAATTTAACAATCTTCCTGCTTGTAAAAGAGATCTTTAGTCTTTGGAAAATGTGGAGTTTTGTTTTTTGTTTGTTTGTTTGTTTTAATATTCTATCCTGCCCCCCTCTTTTTTTGGGGGGGGTCTAAATTAGTGGTGTTTTTGCTATTAAAATTTCAAGAACCTTGCAGATGTACTTTGTCACAGAAATCTGTGACATCGCAGGAGATTCCTCTGGGTATTTTTGGTCCCATCACATTTCTTGGCTTCTGTCAAGATGGCTATAGAAAAATGCATCTGTGATATACCTGCTCTCTGACCTTCCATCTTCCCAAGGCAGCCAGTGCTGCCCTCCATATTCTGCTCTCCTGACTTTGTCTTTTTTTTTTTTTGCACTTTATGATGAACTGTATTAAAGAATGTCCCCCAGCCATCTGGCCCTGGCTTCTTTCTGCTCCAGTTTTTCCCCCCAGCTTTTCTTCTCTCCCCCATAAGTAGCAAAAAGAAAGCATGCTCCACCTTCCACACTTGACTTAGAAATAACAGCTTCTGGGCCTGGTGTACAATCACAGCCCTAGGGAAAGCTAAGGCTAGACAATTGCCTCAAGTTTGAGGTCTGCATTGTAGAAGGTGTTTTGAGAGGGGGGGAAAAATCTCAACTGAAGATCTCACATAGAAGTCCTGGAGACAGAGGGACTAAACTCCCTACAGTACTTCCAGCCTTTTAAGGTCAGTCGGTGCCCACTGCCCTCTCCACATCTTTAGGAATTTGTCCCAGCAGCACCTCACACAGCTAGTGACTTAAACTGACACAGATCTGCCATCTTTAACAGCTCTGAGAGTCAGATCTTTAGAGGTATCTCATGGAGCAGAACCAAGGTGTCCACAGGGTCCTTCAGAAGTCTGGAGAAAATCTGTTCCATCGTTTTCACCTGTCTGATCATCCCTTCCTCCCTTTGTCTGGTTCCTGCTCAGCCTTCCTAATGCTGCGACCTTTAATACAGTTCCTCATGTGTGGTGATCCCCAGCCACACAAAATTATTTTCATTGCTACTTCAAAACTGTAATTTTACTACTGATAGGAATCTAATGGTCTTAGTTGTTCAACCCCACAAAGGGGTCGAGACCTACAAGTTGAGAACTTCTGGTCAGGGCCTTAGTTCATCTATTAAATTGGCCTTACTGTGTGAACTAACATTACAAGCTTTGGAGATTCAAGTACAGCCATTTCTAGGGCACTATCCTACAGGTGGTCAAAAAGTACGTAGCCTTTTTAAAAGGCTGCACACACCTGACCTCTTTTTGGTCCTGTTCTCATCCTGTCATTCCCAAATCCACACTCATGATCCTGTGGTTTGGGTTAAAAGATTTGTGCACTTGGCCAGGCACATTGAGTTCATCCCCCAAAAGCTGGGTCAAGCTCAGCAGCCATTTCCTGTCTTGGCTCAGCTGGGCTGTCCCTTGCCAGGTCCTTTGTTTTGTCTAAGGCCTGCTGTATAGAGTGGGAAAGCCTCCAGGTATTTTGGAAACAGCTCTTGCTTTCCAGCCTAGCCTCCATTCACATATTCAATTTCTTTGAACTGCATGGCCTTGCTTGCAGGCAAACTGAAGGCACCTCCCTTCAATGCCAGCTCTGCCAAATGGTACCATAGAGCTCTGCTGTCACACCGTGTTAAAAAAGTAGCCGGCCATGGTGGCACACTCCTTTAATCCCAGCATTCATTCAGGAGGCAGAGGCAGGCAGTTCTCTGAGTTCAAGAGTAACCTGGTCTACAAGAAGTCCAGGACAGCCAGGGCTATTATTACACAGAGAAAACCTGTCTTGAAAAACACACAAACAAGCAAGGTTATCTTTACTGTCAGCTCGAATGCTACCTTACTGGGTCACTAGGGTGAAGGCCCACGTAGCTCATGTTTGGCAAAGGCCTGTGTTTGCTGTCTGTTACCTCTTCTATGGAGCAGATTCTGCCTGGCATACTAAGAGTGCTTGACTGCCCCCCAGAGGACATCCTAGTGGAGCATCCTAGCAGGATGTGCTGGGCTAGGACTTGCGTGCAACTATTTCTTCAGAGCCCGTAACCTTGCTACCTGTGAGTGGAGCTAACATCTGAGAGCATGAAGCAGAAGCCTGGGTTTTCTGCAAGGGGAGCCTGCCCTGTGCCCTCCTGAGCCTTCTGGGGCCACCTCAGGAGCAAGATCACAGGTGCTGGCACCACCTGCACACTCCTTCCTTCTAGCCCTTCAATTGCTTTCCCTCCTGTTTCTAGCTCAAGGTGATGCTGCCCAACTCCCCTGAGGCCCTGGGCCAGGCCACCCCTGGGACTGTAAGTCCTGTCCTGTTGCTTTCTGTTTGGCTCCCCTGTCTTATATGCTCTGCTTGGCTGAGATGGTCACTGTGTACAGCCATTCTTGAAGACAACAGGTCTTCACTGCTCACCCTAAGCAGTCTTGTGGTCCCTTATCTTCCTTGGTTGCTTCTCCAGCAGATCCTTGACCACAGGGTACCCATTAAGACTGACTGAACCTTTGCCAGACTTTCAACTCAGTCTAGGCACTGCTGCTGAGTGGCTGTAAGGGCATCCCAGAAGCAGGCTAACGGACTAAGAGCAGCTTCTTCCTCCCTTACAGAGCTCAGGCCCTGGAGCTTCCAGTGGACCTGGTGGAGACCACAGTGAGCTCCTTGTGAGGATCGCCAGTCTGGAAGTGGAGAACCAGAACCTTCGAGGCGGTGAGGGCTTATGCCTGACAGGTGGGGCTCCATCTCCAGCCCCTGCTATCTGACTGGTGTCCCCCTTGTGCCTACAGTGGTGCAAGATTTGCAGCAGGCCATTTCCAAGTTGGAGGTCCGGCTGAGCACTCTGGAGAAGAGTTCACCTACTCCCCGAGCCACAGCCCCACAGACCCAAGTGAGTCTTCCCGCTTGGGAAGGAGCCTCAGACATCTCCTGGCTTCTGTCCCTACCTACTGACTGTCCCAGGCAAGACTGACCCTCAGGGCAGGCTGAGATCTGAGACTATCTCCCGAGGGCTGGCTTTCCTGCAGTTAGCTGGAATTTAGAGGCTGGATGAGTCTCAGCCTTCCTGCCTTCCTCCCTTCCTCTGTGGCAGCATGTCTCTCCTATGCGTCAAGTGGAGCCCCCAGCCAAGAAAGGAGCCACACCAGCAGAGGACGATGAGGACAATGACATTGACCTGTTTGGCAGTGACGAGGAAGAAGAAGATAAGGAGGCTGCCCGGCTACGGGAGGAGAGGCTACGCCAGTATGCAGAGAAGAAGGCCAAGAAGCCCACACTGGTGGCCAAATCCTCCATCCTTTTGGATGTTAAACCTGTGAGTGGTGGCATGTAGGCCCTAGCCCTCTGGGAGGCTAGGAACAGAACCTTAAAGCTGGAGATGGAGGGTGGGGTGTTGAGTGGCTGGCCCATGGGCTCAGCTTCTGACACATCCTCTTGGGTCTTGGTGGAAGTTTAAAGATTTTGACATGAGAACAGAAATATGGAGTGGGACATGTAAACCTGGGACTGTTTCTAAGGGCTCTATAAAGAAACGTGTGTCCTGTAGTTCAAGGGAGTGGGTCGTGGGTATTTCCCTTGGTGTTCTAGAGGTTTCTGAGATGGCTCACTCATTCCCTGCCTCCACCCCACATTCTCTCACAGTGGGATGATGAGACTGACATGGCCCAGCTAGAGACTTGTGTTCGTTCTATCCAATTGGATGGGCTGGTTTGGGGGGGCTCCAAGCTCGTGCCTGTTGGCTATGGCATCCGGAAGCTGCAGATCCAGTGTGTGGTGGAGGATGACAAAGTGGGCACCGACTTGCTTGAAGAGGAGATCACCAAGTTTGAGGAGCATGTAAGTGGGCATGGGCACAAGGGAAGAGAAGACCCGGTGGACCTGGGACACTGGCTCCTTCAGCCCCACATCTGTAGGAGCAGTACCTCAGACCCCACTGTGGAATGTGAGCATGAGCCTGCCTTAGGTGGGCAGTCTTCAGCCACACCCTTTGTCTCTGTCCACAGGTGCAGAGTGTGGACATCGCAGCTTTCAACAAGATCTGAAAGTCTGAGAGTGTGTGGTTCCTGTGTGTGAGGACCTGCTGAGATTAAAAAGACTGACACCCCGCACTCTGACTCTTGTGGTTACTTAGTGTACAGCGCTCAGCCGGGCTCTGGTCCATACTTGTCCCATACCTGCCCACCTCTTGCCTCTTGTGTTCAAACTGTTTGGGCCAGACACAGAATCCGTTGGGTCCACATTTGTCCCACCATGTCTCCTGTCCCTGCTGTTGTGGCCATGGGGAGTACACCTAGGCCCAGTCTAACACTCTTCTTCACTCTCCTTCCCTCTGGAGGGGCACATCCTCTTTATATTCTGGGATGGTTAGAATCTGGACAGCCAGATGTACTGTGTGGACTTTTGTCTGCCCATTCCCCTAAAATTCCTTGTCAGTGCTTGAGTATTGGTAATCTTGGCACTATAATGCTGGTGAAATTGTGTGAACATCTAAGTTGTACTCTCAGTGAATGTGGCTCATCTCAGTGTTGTTCATCATGGTCCTTAGTTATCAGGAAACAATGTAGTCCTTCCCCCTCAAAAATTTTAGAGACTTTTCCTGTGGCACCTGAACAAAAACTGTAATCTGGGGAAAGACAACTTAGTGGTTAAGAGCATTGACTGCTCTTCTGGAAGATGGTTCATTCCCAGCAACTACATGGAAACTCACAACCAGCTATAATGTGATTTCAGTTCCAGGATCTCTGATGTCCTCTTCTGGCCTCTGGCATACATCTGCCTATACAAAAAACACCTATACGTGTTTTGTTTTTTTTTTTTTTTTGAAAATAAATTTTGCTGTATATCCTTGGCTGTTTAGAGAACCACCTGCCTCTGCATTCCCAATGTTGTGGTTGAAGACATTAACTACCATGCTCAGCATAAATTGTCCTAGGACATTGACAAGCCTGGCTTCTGGATTGAACAAACACACCCCGTGCCTAAGTTCCCCTCACACCTGAAAGGCAGCACTGACCTCTAGGGGGCTCTTGGCTTTCCATGCAGCTGCTCACAGCTGTAATGTAGCCCTGTTTGCTCCTCTCTGGTCAGGGGCAAGAGGCCAGGGTAAAGTACAACCTGATCAAACACTCCAACCCTTTTAAGTTTTGCCCTTGGTGCCACTAGTTGAGCTCCAAAACCTGTAAGAACCATTCTGAGGGGCAAGCAGCTAGCTGGAGTCCAGGAGACTGGGATGGGGGTGTGCCAGTCGCCTACCTTGCTGGTTTGAGACCCTGCAGCTACTTGCGGAGTAGGCGGGTCGCTCCGCCCACTTCTGCCTGGAAAGGCCCTCCTTCGCGTGAGTCAGTTCTCTGGACCAGTGCCCTAGGGAGTGGAGTAGGGCGCCATTAGTCCGGAGTCTGTGTACCCCGCGGAAATGGAGATGGAGCTGGACGGCGAAGGGCGCATGGTGGTGCGGCCGCTGCTCACCGACCTCTATCAGGCTACCATGGCGCTGGGCTACTGGCGTGCAGGCCGGGCGTGCGAGGCAGCAGAGTTTGAGCTCTTCTTCCGCCACTGTCCTTTTGGAGGCTCCTTCGCCCTGACCGCTGGTCTGCAGGACTGTATGCGCTTTCTTCGCGCCTTCCGTCTGCGGAATGCAGGTAGTTCCGCGACCACGACTCCTCTGGCTGGAAGAGAATCCCGCTCCCTCTCGAATGAATCTCCTGTGCCCTCTCGATGTCCCCTGACCTCTGAGGGGACTTGCACTTGCCTGACCTGGCCGGGTCCTCCCCAAGACTACATGTGTTCTCTATCGCTCCAGACGTGCAGTACCTGGCTTCAGTGCTACCCCAAGACACTGACCCTGCGTTCTTCGAGCACCTTCGGGCCCTTGACTGCTCTGGGGTGACGGTGCGGGCTCTGCCAGAGGGTTCCCTCGCCTTCCCTGGTGTGAGTGCCCTGTGAGCTGGGTGTGTTAGGAAGAGTGGGGTGGCCCAGCAGGTTCCACTGTGGAGCTGATCACTCGCCCCACAGGTGCCGCTTCTGCAGGTGTCCGGGCCTCTTCTTCTGGTACAGCTGCTAGAGACTCCGCTGCTATGTCTGATCAGCTATGCTAGGTGAGTGGAGTCCCTGAGAGGTACAGGCAATAGAAGCGTTGGGGCTAAGTCCTCCCACTGGGGTGGCTTTGTGACCCTCACCTGGGTTCTCCTGGCTTGTTACTCTTCCACAGCCTCGTAGCCACCAATGCTGCTCGGCTTCGCTTGATTGCAGGGCCGGATAAGAAACTACTAGAGATGGGCTTGCGGCGAGCTCAGGGTCCCGATGGTGGTTTCACAGCCTCAATTTACAGCTACCTGGGTGGTGAGGCCTGGAACAGGCATAGGTTGGGGAAGGGGAGGTACAATCGTATCGGGAGTACACTAAACCTACCTACCTTTTCACCCAGGGTTCGACAGCAGCAGCAACACACTTGCTGGACAACTGAGAGGTGTACCAGTGGCAGGGACCCTGGCCCATTCCTTTGTCACTTCATTTTCGGGTAGTGAGGTACCCCCTGACCCGGTTAGTACTGTTTTGTTTTGTGTCAGGGTCCCTTGTAGCGCAGGTTGGGCTTGAATTCCCGATTCTTCTGCTTCTGTCTTCACTGTGTGCTTCCATGCTGGGGCCGCTTTACTCTAGAAGACAAGATCCTAAAACCAATTCATTCCCAGACTGAGTGGGCTGGGTCCTAGGGCGAGCTGGGCCCTGTTATATAGACTGGCAGATAATGCCCTGGGCACTTGATCTAAGCCTGCACTAGACAGCTGGCGTGGAGTCACCTTTGCCCCGAGGCCATGGCATACAGGCCACTCTCAGGCTTTACAATGAACTCTAGAACCATCTTTTACCAATCTCTTTCTACAGATGTTGGCTCCAGCTTCTAGTGAGGGTCCCACAGTGGACCTGCCTGCCAGGGTAAATTTGTGGCTGAAGCGTGTGTGCATCTCCTTGGGGTTAGAGGAGCAGGAGCCACATCCAGGGGAACGTGCAGCATTTGTGGCCTATGCTCTGGCCTTTCCCCGGGCTTTCCAGGGCCTGCTAGATTCCTACAGTGTACGAAGGTGAGCTGTGAGCATTCTATCAGGGTGGTCTTGGTAGAGCAACTGAGCCCCTGACCCCCTTGTTTTACATGCAGGAGTGGTCTTCCTAACTTCCTGGCAGTAGCCCTGGCACTGGAGGAGCTGGGCTACAGGGCAGTGGGTGTGAGGCTGGACAGTGGTGACCTGCTTCAGCAGGCTAAGGAGATCCGTGGGATCTTTCGGACTGTTGGTGCTCAGTGAGTTCCCCATGAGGGGTATGGTGTGCCTGCTAGAAACTTCCTGTGAGATTGAGTCCCAGAGAGATGGAACTTGGCAAGGAAGGTCTCTCCTATAGCGAGATCATAGGTCTATTTCAGGGGCAACTGAGAAAGCCTTGGGAGGGAGGAAGGAGTAGGGTAGGACCACCAGGGGCTCCTAAGCCAAGGGTAGGTAAAGCATGGCTACCTGGGAGGGAGGAAGCAAGGAAGGAGGCCACAGTAAATCATGAGCATCTGAGGGGTACCACCTGTGAATCTATTACATACAGGTTCCAGGTGCCCTGGCTAGAGTCTGTTCCCATTGCAGTCAGCAACAACATTGACGAGAAGGAGCTGGCGAGGCTAGCCCAGAAGGTAGAGTGGAAGAGGGGCAGGTGGCGGATAGTCTAGACGGCCCTGGCACCCTACAGGTGGCAGCATGGCTCAGTGTCACTGTCACTTCTCCCCACAGGGCAGTGAGGTGAACATCATTGGCATTGGCACCAATGTGGTCACTTGTCCCAAACAGCCTTCTATGGGCTGTGTCTACAAGGTAAAGACAATGTCTGGTCGCAGGTGCAATGAGTCTGGAAGACCATGGGTGGTGGGGAACAGGGGTGCAGCTATCCAAACACCCTGTTATTGCAGCTGGTGTCTGTGGGAGGCCAGCCTCGAATAAAGCTGACAGAGGACCCTGAGAAGCAAACACTGCCAGGGAGCAAGGCTGCCTTCCGGTTCCTAGGCCCTGACGGTGATTTCCCTCTCCCTCTCCCTTGTCCTTCTTCAAGTCTCCCATCCCTCTTTGACATATATCTTGTCTCTTACACAGGGTCTTTGCTACTGGACCTACTGCAGTTGGCAGAAGAGCCCCCACCCAAGGCTGGGCAGGAACTGAGGGTTTGGCCTCGGGGGGCCCAGGAGCCCTGTACTGTGAAGCCAGCCCAGGTGGAGCCATTGCTGCGACTCTACCTGCAACAGGGACAGGTGACTGCCCCTCACCTGCGTCTTCACTTCCGCTGAGCTCTGATCCGAAGCCAGCATCTCTACCCTCTCTTCCCCCTCCCCTGCAGCTGTATGAGACACTTCCATCTCTGGATGAGTCCAGAAGCTTTGCCCAGCAGTCCCTGAGCCGCCTCCGCCCTGCGCATAAGCAGCTGCAGAGCCCTGTGGTATATCCGGTAGGTCTATAGGTAGCCTGCCCTATGTGTCCTGTGTGTCCCCCACCCCCAGCTCCAACTGCCCATATCCACTTCTCTCTGCAGGTCGCATTGTCCGAGAAGCTTCGGGCACTGGTGGACAGTCTGAGTGCCCGAGGTCCCCTGTGAAAGATCACAAATAACACGACTCTGTTCCCACCACTTGTCAGCCATGTGTCATCAGTTCACAAATTTCTGCTACTCACTTGGGACTTCCAGGGCTGGGCTGGGCTTAGGAGTATGAGTAGGCACAGACCTGGTGAATGGAAAAAAGAAATAAGAAGGAAAGGAAAGGGCATGACTGCCTCTAGGTATGGTGGAGGAGTTTGTTATAGCTGTATAGGAGAGCATAGCCAGAGGCAGACACATCTGGGAGAGTCCAGAGTGGTCAAGACTCCGAACCAAGTGGGGAGGTGGGAGGGGAAGGGAGAACACTACAGCAGGCAGGAGGCCAAAGGTACAAAAGCAGAGCGAAATACTTGGATTATATAAGGAAAAGCCTTTGCAGGAAGGGCAACCCTGCCCCTGGGCTAGAGAGTTCCTGGTAGAGGGTGGGATGTGTCATGCTATACCCACGTAACAGGTAGAGACTGGGGGATGCTGGGAGAACTTGGAGGCCAGGTCTGCTTTGATATGTTAAGTAGGCACCTCCTCTGCTTGCTCTGGGTTTGAAACTTAACACCCAGCATGTGGGAAGGGCTGGGCTGCGGAATCTGGTCTGAATGGAGCGGCAGAGCCACAAGACAGAGAGTGTTTATCTCTGTTTTGAGGATGTTATTACTGCTAGAAGCAGATAAGGAGGTTCTAAGGTCGAGAAGGGGTGTCAGAGTCTAATCATAGCCCCAGGCTCTCGTAGCTGCTAAGGCCAATGTGCCTATCTCAGGCTTCCCAAGCCAGCCCTGCCTAATCTATTGGTCTGTTATTATAGGCCAATCTGACCTGGGCGGTGGGGGGTGGGGGGGGGATGTCTCAGTTTCTGACCTAATAACCAAGGAAGGAGAAGGAGATTTAAAAAGCTAAAGATCTGAGGAGCTGCCTCAGTGGGGGTTGGAGGAACTGCTCCAGAGTTGAAGTATCTTAGGCACTCCATGAAGAGACACCATGACCATGGCAACTCTTGTCAAAGAAAGCATTTAATTGGGGGCTTTCTTACAGTTTCAGAGGTTAGTCCATGGTCATCATGGTGGGGACAATGGTGGCATACATGCAGGCATGGTAATGGTGACATAGGGGAGAGTTCTACATACTGAAAGGGGCAAGTCCTTGGCATGGGCTTTTGAAACCTCAAAGCCCACCCCCTGGTGACACACTTCCATCAAGAAGATCACACCTCCTGATCCTAATCTTCAGACAGTGCCACTCCCTGGTGACCAAGCATTCATATGCATGAGCCTATGGGGGGGGGCATTCTTCAAACCACCACAGGTCGTTCCTGGCTTGGTGGGAGGCAGAGTTGGGCCTTGGGTAGGCTGAGGTACAGGAGCTGAAGAGGGTGAATGCTCACTGCTTGGAATACTTCCTCATGCACTTCCGCCTGCCCAAGTAGTCTGTTAGACTAGTTCATCCAGCTCCCCTGCCTTAGTGCAGGGCAGTGCCTACAGTGTAGCTGGGTGGAGAGTGGGGATTTAGGGTAGAGGCCAGCCCTGGGGAGCATGAACCTGGAAAGGCATACAACTAGGCATACAGTATACATACACACTGCCTACGCAGACACAGGGAAAGCAGTCTCAGAGATGGAGGGGCTGGACATGAGACATGCCACCTCAGGACTGGCAAGGATGCAGAGGAGCCCACATCAACAATAGTGGGCACTTGCAAACGCACTTAGGAGGCATCACCTGTCTCACCTCATTTGCTCCACACCCCAAGTATTTCAAGTTCAGGGATGATGACAGGATCCGCCAACGCCCATTCCTAGAATATCTGGCTATGTGGTCTAGCCCAGCCCCTGACCCTGCTGGGGAGTCCTCAGACTGATCTAAAACTGCACTGGACCCCTCCCCCCAGGCAGTTGGGGAAGTTCCTCTCCTCCATAGTTCACTATCTCCAGGGACACTGGTGTGCAGAACCAGACTATGCAGTTCCATTGGCTCCAGCAGCCTGGGCAGAAACCCTTCACAAGCCCATGCTAGGGTATCTCTGTGATTGGACAGCCAACCACTGGCACATGCTCAGACACGCATGCGCATGTATGCCCACGCCACCACGCCTGTCTGTGGGCCCGCCCGGGGCTCGATTCTAGGTCAGGTCTGGACACAACTTCACTGGAAGAGTGGTGGCAGGTGCCGCTGGTAGGAACATTATGGCTGGGGGCGTGTGGGGTCGGGGCCGGGATGGCCCTGTGGGCTCCTTAACTCTGACAGCTCTAGCGGAAGGAATCCGGACTAACCAGGGGCAGCCTGTGGGACCCTCTTCTACCGGACCTCAGGCTGAGCCCCAGGACCTTGGCCACGATGTTGAGCCCTACGTTCAAACATTCACCCCTGCCTTTGAGGCCCAGCCTGGGAATGAAGTGGTTGCCCCCACAGCGGGTAGTGAAATCTGTTCCACACACAATGCCCAGGAGCCAGCCCCCGAGAGATCACACCAGGTGAGTATGAGGGCAGATGCAAGATTTGGCTGTTCACTTGGGCGCTAAAAAGACAAGATGTACAGGTGTGTGGCGGAGGGGGGGGGGCTGGGGGATTGGGAACTACTGAGGGTAAACGGATGGAAAAAGACCATAGGGGAGGAGGGTTTGTCGCCACCTGAGGGATGGGAAGACTGGGGGACTAGGGAGGATAGTTGAGATCGGCTTGGGGACTTAAGAAACTCCATGTTTCATTCTATCTTCATAGGCTTCCCAATATTCCTGGGAGGAAGGAACCCTTGCAGACCTTGCGTTGTATACAGCTGCGTGTCTGGAGGAGGCTGGCTATGCCGGGACCCAGGCAACAGCGCTCACTCTGTCCTCAGCCCTGGAAGCCCGGGGGCAGCGGCTGGAGGACCAGGTTAGCATCCCCATCCAGGGAATCCTGCAAGCCTCCCTTCAACCTCGACCACACTCCCCCTAAAGGTTGCTCTTACTGAGTGTAGGTGGGTGCGGTGCTGGCAGGAGTGTCCTTTTGAGGTCCTGGGGCTCTAACTACTGACATTTGTTCCTTTTACCCAGGTCCACGGTCTGGTGCGTGGGCTGCTGGCACAGGTGCCTAGCCTGGCAGAGGGGAGACCCCGGAGGGCAGCCCTACGCGTGCTGAGCGCACTGGCTTTGGAGCATGCGCAGGACGTGGTGTGTGCGCTGCTACCCAGTTCACTACCCCCAGACCGGTAACCCTCCCCGCCCAGCTGCGCTGCCCCACGCGGCTTCCTTCCCCATTCCCGCTTGATTGCTTGATCATAGGATCAGGCTCCTGCAGCACCGGGCTGTAAGGGAACAGGGCCTCAGAAATCCCCTCCCCTCGACTTTTGCTGGTGTCACAAATCATACCTGGGTTTAGTTTAACTCTTAGACTCTCTCTCTCTCTCTCTCTCTCTCTCTCTCTCTCTCTCTCTCTCTCTCTCTCTCTCTCTCTCTCTCTCTCTCTCTCCTCTCCCCTACCCGAACCCCGGCTTTTTTACCCGAAGATGTGGGAGGGATAAGTAAGCACGGTGGCTTGAGCACCTAGAAGCTTCTGTCTCTTTCGGGTCGTTTACTCCAAAAGTTATTTTTGGCTAATTCTTTACAATAATTAAACAAAATAATAATGTTAAGTCTGTTTCCCAGTAGCTGATACAACAGGGCTCAGTGTAGTCTAGAGGGCTGCTGATCCCTGGAACTCGCTCTGTTGTCTGCTGCATTTGTTTTCCCTGGGATGTGGGATGGTGGAAGGGTAAAGGATGGTGGGCTTTCCTGAGGATTCCGTGTAGCTACTCTTCACTACACGGCCCTTCACCCTCAGGGCAGCCTCTGAGCTGTGGCGAAGCCTAAGCCGGAACCAGCGAGTAAACGGGCAGGTGCTGGTGCAACTGCTGTGGGCATTGAAGGGCGCGACAGGTCCCGAGTCTGAGGCACTAGCAGTAAGTGGCTTCTGCGTATGCCATCAGGGGGCGTGGCCTGACAACAGGGGGCGTGACCCGACCGCAGGGGTGTGGCCTGGCCACAAGCGGCCTAAGAGTAACCGGTAAGGTTGGGACTACAGATTAGCTCCCGAGTCACACTTGTCTGGGATGTCCTGTACTCATCCAAAACTGGCAGAATTCCAAGGGTGGGCTCTCTTGATCTGTAGGCCACCCGCGCTCTTGGAGAGATGTTGGCTGTCTCTGGCTGCGTGGGAGCCACTCGAGGCTTCTACCCTCACCTGCTGCTAGCACTGGTCACACAGCTGCATGAGCTGGCTCAAGGCGCTCATTCCCCCGAGAGCCCTAGGGTTTGGGAGCCTTCTCACCGAGGGCCACCTCACAGTCACGCCAGGTGAGAAGGTACCCTGGGATACGTGAGGGGTGGGGACAGGCCTTCCTCGCCCTCACTGTCCGCTGCTCACCTGTTCGCGCCTCCAGCTGCACAGTGGAAGCTTTAAAGGCCCTGCTCACAGGGGATGGTGGCCGAATGGTGGTCACATGTATGGAGCAAACAGGAGGCTGGAGGAGACTGGTAGGAGCTCACACGCACCTGGAGGGTGTCCTGCTGCTGGCCAGGTGAGGAGGCACCCCAGGACGGCACAACAGGAGGAGGCTCCCTGCTGGCCAGGTGCGATGGTGGCATGGGGGAGGGGGCGGGGATGAGCCTTTCCAAGCGGAAGAAGAACTCTCTTTTCCCCTACTCCAGTGCCATGGTGGCACATGCCGATCACCACCTGCGAGGCCTTTTTGCAGACTTGCTCCCTCGGCTACGAAGCGCCAACAACCCGCAGCGCCTCACAGCTATGGCCTTCTTTACTGGGGTGAGCCTGCTCCCCAGAAGGGTAGTGAGGGTTGACTGCCTGCTCAGACACAGAGATATGCTGACTCTGTGCTCCTTTGCTTAGCTGTTGCAGAGCCGGCCCACTGCACAGCTCTTACGTGAGGAAGTCATCCTGGAGCGCCTTCGAACTTGGCAGGGTGACCCAGAGCCCACCGTGCGCTGGTTAGGCCTACTTGGCCTTGGTCACCTTGCAATGAATTGTGGGAAGGTGCCGACCTGGTAGTGCCGGGAGAGATGGATCCTAGGTAGAGTCTGGAAAGGTCCAGTCACAAGTCCTGTCTTTACAGATAAGGCACGTGAATACGTTGCTGCCAGTACTCCTAAGAGCACTGGGCGAAGGTGATGTGCGGCTTGTGGGTGCTGCGCTTGGTGCACTGCGGAGACTACTGCAGCAGCCCGGAGCACCCGTGAGACTCCTCAGCTCTGAGCTGCGACCACGCCTCCCACCACTACTGGATGATGTAAGCAAAAATCCTGCCCTGTGGTCCCACTGTGTTCCCCTTGGAACTGTCCACAGACACTCAGTCCAACCCACAGGCTCTGCCTACGTTCCCCACCCAGTTGCCAGTGGACCTACCACCAGATTAAGGCCTAATCTGCAGCCCTGACCAGGCCTCGGCCCTCCTTACTCTGCACGGCTCTCTCCCACTCTTGCTTCCTTGAGCTCTGACTGTATTTTCACACGAAGGCCCGGGACTCCGTCCGCGCTTCAGCAGTGGGACTCCTTGGAACACTGGTGCGGCGGGGCCAGCGGGGGCTCCGGTTGGGGCTCCGGGGACCCCTGCGGAAATTGGTGCTGCAGAGTCTGGTGCCACTCTTGCTGCGCCTACATGACTCCAGTCAGGATGCTGCTGAGGTCAGTGTTCTACCCCATATCTGTCCCATCCAGCACTTCCCTTCCTACCTTGTGGTGGCCTTTCTGAAGGTTTCAAGCTAGGGGTGAGAACCTCAAGGACCTTTAGGTCCAGGTCTTCTATTGGACTGTTATACTAAGCACCTCTCCCTGGGCTTTGCTAACCTTTTCCGGCCACCTTCCCTTTCTTTCTACCCCTTACCATCTCCTGGACACCTAACCCTGCTTGCTTCCTTCATTCCAGAGCTCAGAGTGGACACTAGCCCGCTGTGATCAGGCCCTTCGATGGGGCCTGCTGGAGGAGATGGTCACCGTGGCTCACTACGACAGCCCTGAGGCTCTAAGCCGCGTCTGCCACCGCCTGGTTAGTAGAGGAAGCACCATGATGGGAAGAGGGGATAGTCAGCTGCTCACTTTATAGGTCACTCTCCCTCAAAACAGAGTCTCCACCTGAGCTAAACATAAACACCATGTTCCTATGAAGCCAGTCCAGCGCCTTTGTTCATGTTACCTGCTCCAGCCTTTTCTCCGTGAAAGACTGATACTTTCGTCCTGTCACAAGCATTTGTGTTCCTAGGTTCAGCGATATCCAAGCCATGTTCAACATTTCCTGAGTCAAACGCAGGGCTACCTGCGGAGCCCACAGGACACCATGCGCAGGGCAGCCACTGTGCTAATAGGTGAGGCCAATTTACTCACTTACGGCTCGAAGAGCTGGGCCAGCCTTTTCTAGAGCTGGGCCAGACCTCAGTGTTTTGCTTTGGTACAGGTTTCCTGGTCTATCATACTAGCCCCAAAGGAGTCAGTCAGGACCTGTTGGACTCTCTGTTCCAGGGTGAGAACCAGATCTAACATGGGGTAGAGTGCTGGAGAGGTGGAGGGTTCTGGAGGGGAGTCGACAAGGACAGAATGGGTGAGGGCGGACCCCAGGCTCCTCTCCCACGCAGCCTGAGTTGCCCCTTTATGTAGACCTAGGACAGCTGCAGGGCGACCCGGAGTCTGCGGTTTCCTCGGCAGCACACGTGTCTGCCCAGCAGGTGGCGCTGCTTGCCCGAGCGCAGGTCCAAACACGCAACCCCAGCCTCTTCCGCTTCATCCGCCACCATTCTTACCCTACAAGGCCCCATCCACTCTATGACGACAGTCCATTCCTACGCCGGAGCCTTGCAGGCCGATGGAACTGCCTTGAACCTCGTTGAGCCAGTCCCGGTATCCAGATTTGTGGGCATTATCCATGCTGTCGCCAGTCCCCACTAAAGCTGATCTGCAGAAGAGGCCTTACTGAAGGATCTCTGTGGGCCTGGTGCTGGCCACTGGCACCCTTTGCCCTATAACTGTTTCCTATGGGCCCACGAAGTGAAAACTGTTGCAGATGGCACATTCTACCTCAAGTGCCTTTTGTAGTCTTGGTCCATCTATTTATTCTTTGCCAAGCCGGTCCATTCACTCCCTGTAGTGTGCCCTTCCTAGGACTCAGTCTGCCTAGCCACAGTCCTATCTGTCATGGCTTTCCTAGTTACATCAGTAATCCAGCACTCCTGATTTCCCTTCCTCTATTCCCTACAACTGTTCTGGCTTATGTGCCCTTTGTTCATTGACTTTGTTCATTGAACAGGCATGTTCTCCTGTCCGTACCTGTTGTCCCTATTCCTTTGGATAACCAATCTGTTTCCTATCCCCACTCATATCAGAACCCACCCATATAATGGTGTTTTCTAGAAGGTGTTTCTAACATCTCTTCATGCTGGAGAGCCCAAGCCAGGATTGCACCTCTGGGTTGAAGTATGGAAGCAAGCACTCCACGCCCACCAGACTGTGAATGGGTATGTCATTACCCAACACCTTGTACAGGGCTTTACTGGAATGGCATAGCTGGATAGACAGGAAGAGTCAGCCACAGGGGTGACCCCACCCCTCCAGAAACTTGCGTAAGCAGCTTCCTCCAAATAGAATGGCTACATGGAGTGTCCTCAGGCTTCAGGGAGGCCTCCTCACTAACACAGGATATGCACAATGTGGTGATGAGTGGGGGGGGGCTGTTTCCCCACACTGGGGTCTCTTGGGGACAAACATGGGATCCTATTTACATTTGCTTCCCTCACACCTACTTGGAAGGTGTTCAAAATAAACATGACTACACAGCAGGGCTTGAACATCTGTCTGAGAAACTGGTTGTGATGAGCTGGGCCTTGCACAAGATCTAGCTTGGCTTGAAGGGAGCAAAGCAGTATGCAGCAAGACCAAAGTCAGACTAGGGAGATGGCTCAGTGATTAAGAGCACCTGGATGTGGGGATTCTACTCCCCACATCCACATGGTGGCTAACAGCTCTCTGTAACTCCAGGTCTAGAGAACCTGAGGCCCTCTTTTGGCTTCCACAGGCAGTACATGCACGTGGTGCATAGACATTCAGACAAGCTGCCCATACACATAAAATAAAAATACTCACTCCCCCTTTTAAGGGATAATGTCAGTCTGAAGGCAGGACTCCAATTCCAGTAGCTTAGGGCAAATTCTGGTCAGGGCCTGAATGGGTTCACCTTATGGCAGAGAAACTGCCAAGGGGTTAGGGTCATAACCCTAATAGGACCAGAGGTGGTGGCGCAGCTGAGACAGGATCATAAGTTCAAACCAGCCCGGGCAGTTTAGTGAGACCTTGTATGGTATTTGAATATGCTTGGCCCAGGGAGTGGCACTATTAGGAGGTGTGGCCTTGTTGGTGGAAGTGTGCCACTGTGGAGGTAGGTGGGCTTCGAGACTCTCCTCCTAGCTGTCTGAAAACAGTCTGCTCCTGGCTTTCTTTGGATGAAGTTATAGAACTCTCAGTTCCTCCCGAGCCATGCCTGTCTGGACACTGCCATGCTCCCACATTGATGATAATGAATTGAACCTCAGAACCTGTAAGCCAGCCCCAATTAAATGTTGTCCTTTATAAGAGTTCTTGGCTATGGTGTCTCTTCATAGCAGTGAAAACCCTAAGACAAAAGTTGGTACCAGGGACTGGGGTATTGTCGTGATAAGCCTGACCATGTTTTTGTTTGAAGGAATGTGAATTTTGGGACTTTGGGTTTGGAAAGCCGTGGAATGCTTAAAGTGGGGTTTAATGGGCCATCCTAGTAGGGATATGGAAGACATTGATGCTGAGAATGATTTTAACTGTGCAGATCTGGCCTGATAGACTTTAATGGAGAAGAACGTTAGTATGTGTCCTAGAAACTGTTTTTGAGATATCTTGGTAAAGAACATGGCAGTTTTTGCCATTGTCTGAAGACTCTGCCTGAGGCTAAGGTGAAGAAATTTAAAATAATTGCTTTAACAAAAAAAAAGTCTGAAAGCAGCCTGGTATAAATTCTCTTTCGTGGTTCCTAAAGTTCACTCTTATGGAGAGCATCTTAATGAAAAGGAGCAAGCGGAGAAGGAAAAATATAAAATGATAGTTCAAGTGATAAGGAGGCACCAGGAAGTGAAATAGAACTGAATCCTGTTCAAGGAGATAAACAGATGAAGGGAGTGAGTGGTGACCTCAGGGCAAGATCCCACCTGGCTAAGCTTACTGTTTGTGTTTGCAGTTGAACCAGGGATAGTTATGTCACGTTAGGTGGCATTACCTAGATTGTTTTCATTTGGCCTTTTAATCTGGAATGAATTACAATCCAGAAACAGAGGGCACAACTGTGATCCAGACCTTTTTTTTTTAATGATATCTAACCAGACTTTTTTTTTAAAGATTTATTTATTATTATAAGTACACTGTAGCTGTCTTCAGACGCACCAGAAGAGGGCGTTAGATCTCATTACAGGTGGTTGTGAGCCACCATGTGGTTGCTGGGATTTGAACTCAGGACCTTTGGAAGAGCAGTCAGTGCTTTTAACCGCTGAGTCATCTCTCCAGCCCCTGTGATCCAGATCTTGAGACCGGAAGACACAGGATTTTGATCTGCATCTTGAGGCACAGTGGCCATGAAGACTGTAGTATTAATGATTTAATAAATCCTGGCACAGGGTTGCTATCCACCTCAATGTTTTATGTTCCCAAATGAAAGACACACACACAGCCTTTATATTCTAATATGCCTTAAGCAGCACAATAGCTGGGCAACTGCCTAACCATCTTGTTGTTAGACTCTACCTCTGCCAATAATTCCAAGTTACTACTTACTAATTTCTATGTTCCATCATGGCTGCTCTAGACCCAACTGAGCAGCTCTCTTGGTCCCTTTATATGGCTGCTCTGCTGCTCTGTCCTGCACTCTTCTCTGACATAACTTCTCTCCTCCTCTCTGTCTCCTCCTTGAGGTCCCAAACTAGGAAAACCTAAAACCATCCATCCCTCTTTCTCTTCTCCCCTGCTATTGGCTGCTGGCATCTTTATTTATGAACAAGAATTAACCGGGGGGGGGGGGCAAGTTCTCAGAAGCTACATGCAGACCTTCTCTGTAAACAGTTTGGGGGGAGCATTAGAATACAAGTAACTACAGAAAAGCTTTGGCCGAGGCATGGTGGTATGCACCTTTAATCTCAGCATTCAGGAGACAGAGCCATGCGAATCTCTGAGTTCAAGGTCAATCTCCAGAACAAGTTTCAGGACAGCCAAGCTTAGACAGTGAGAGAGTTGGGAAACACAAAGCTGGTGATAGTGTAATAGAACAAGGGGACCCCTTGTTCTAGCCCCAGGAAGCAGCAGAACTCAGCAGCTTTGACTTTAGAGTCAAGAATAGAAGGTGTTACTGGGAAAATTGATGCTGGTTAGCTGGAGCTTAGAAATTAGTAGTGATTAAGAAGAGACCATCATCACTGAGGTTGTAAGACTCTGAGGAGCCTTAACTTATCGGAGACCCCTGAGTGAACAACTTGGAGGCCGGAATCGATGCAAAAAGCAAAAGGAATTTTATTTAATCCAGAATGCTGGGGTCGCCCTGCACATGGGGAGAGAATGACCCTGCGCAGCCCGTACAGGGGGCCTTTATACAGTTCTCAGGGCAGCTGCCATTTGGCACAATGTGATTGGCAGAACAATGTGACTTTTAAACTAATTGGTCTCTAGGGAATGAAATGGTTCATCCTTCGAAATGTGTCCCCATCCGCAGGTGGGTTCCTCACTTTTGGTCTGAGGAATGTTAATTAGCCTCTCCTTTCTGGGAGGGGCATATGTTCCATGACCTTTCCAAAGTTCCTTTTCAAGGTGAAATCTTCTGGGAAGTTTTCTAAGAGCAGAAAGAAGCTGTGTTCCAGAAGTGGCCAAGGTTGTGCCTCATGCTGGTAGCCAGACTTGGTAATGTATAAGAATCTTCCAGGTGGTACTACTTTTGAAGGCATGAAGCAGTCATGGAAAGCAGCTGACGCATGGCACTGTGGGAGGCCAGAAAAGGTCATTGGTGAAAGTGCAACCTCAGTTGCAGTTGATGGCCCAGGCTTGAAGGGGTCATGCAAAGAAGTTGAAGCTTGGCACTGTAAAGGGAGCCTGTGAGAGGCTCTTGGTGAAGCCTAATTGCAGTGAGGAATCCCAGTGTTACAGATGCCAGCACCATGGGATGACCACCAGGAACAGCAGCAGCTGTGGAACGGAGTTGTCAACCAGAGCCTAGAGTGCTATAGAGGGCAGAGCTGGAGAAGTGACCCAAGCCCTTTTAAGAAGCCCAAAAGATAGCCGGGCAGTGGTGGCACACGCCTTTAATCCCAGCACTTGGGAGGCAGAGGCAGGAGGATTTCTGAGTTCGAGGCCAGCCTGGTCTACAAAGTGAGTTCCAGGACAGCCAGGGCTACACAGAGAAACCCTGTCTTGAAAAACCAAAAAAAAAAAAAAAGAAGCCCAGAAGATTATGTGTGGATCCCAGACATGGAACAAGAAACTATAATGTTGAAGTTGCCTTGGAGACCCCAAGATGTTAGAAATGCCAGAGCTAAGGGATACCTGACAAGGAAAGTTGTTAAGAGGGAGTAGAACCAGTCCAATAGAATGAATTGTGTTACAGTCAACAAAGCTGAAAGAAGTTTTACATCAGCCATGGAGATTCAGAGTTTGGAGTTTGCCCAGCTAGTTTTCAGTCTTGCTTTGGTCCAGTATCTCCTCATTGTGTTCCCTGAGTGTTAGAACAATAATGTATATTCTGTGCCATGATATGTTGAAAATATGTGATCTGCTTATTGGTAATAATTTTATAGGGATTACAGTTAAGAGATTGCATGACTGTCAGAAGAGACTTTGAACTTTGGATTTTTTTTAAAAAGGATATATTATGTTCAGGCCAGAAGAGGACACCAGATCTCATTATAGATGGTTATGAGTCACTATGTGGTTGCTGGGAATTGAACTTAGAACCCCTAAAAGAGCAGCCAGTGCTCTTAACTTCTGAGCCATCTCTCCAGCCTGAACTTTGGACTTTTAAACATTGTTGAAACTGTGATAGATTATAGGGAGTTTTGACATTGAACAGGGTACACCCTGGAAGAATAGAACAAAGTAAGTAAGATAGACTGACTAAAATAAACTTTTCTTACTTTGTAGTGTTGATGATAAAATTATACAGTAAAAGGAGTTAGGTATTAGTATTTGCTATTCATAAAAAGGCTAGTTGGGGGGGGGCTAGAAAGATGGCTCTGAAAAGCACTGGCTGCTCTTCCAGAGGTCCTGAGTTCAATTCCCAGCAACCACATGGTGGCTCACAACCATCTGTAATGGGATCTGATACCCTCTTCTGGTGTGTCTGAGACAGTGAAAGTATACTCATACATTCGTTTATATATTAAATAAATCTTTAAAAAATAAATGAAAATGATGTAAAGAATTATTTATTTTAAGAAAAAAGACTGGTTCAGATATTTTCTGTTTGTCTGGAATGCTTTAAAAACTTCAAATGCTGCCAGCCTAAAGCAGGCTGTCATGTATAAATGTGTTTGCTTTAGTGGACATTCTTTAGATTTTTTTGAGATGAAGTTATAGGACTGAAACTAAAAATAAAATCTGTCCTCTTTGTACTTTCTCATTGTGACTGAACTTGTAACCCCACACATGTCCAGAGAAAAAAATGATATAATCTGTATTTCTTGGGTCATCATTGGTCTATCTTTATTCTATGAAATCTATATAAATAAAGAAGCAATCTGTTTGCTAGTCAGTCAGAACTGCAAGATTCCCCTAACCACTATGCCTGACTCACTCCTCCTTCGGTGACTCCTTGTCTCCTCTTGGGTCACCCTGTCCACAGCCAGGGATCTGGGATGGGGGGGTCAGGGCAAGGTTTAGTCTGCCTTGCCTTTTGATAAGCTTCTCAGTCCCCTCCCTCAGCCAGGGACCTGTGCAGCTGTGCTAGGTGTGCTTCTCTGTGAGACACGATGGTTCTGCCCCTCCACCATCTCTTCATTTCCATTGAGTTTTTTTTCCCTATTTCTAACAGTCCCCCCACCCCCATTCTGATTCTTTTTTCTATCATCTCTTCCAGAGTCAGTCACCATTCTGCTGTTATCTCAGCTAGGGTTACTATTGTTGGGTAAAACAAGAATATTATTTATTTATCTGTTTTGAGACAAACTCTTACTATGTAGCCCCTACTGGCCTGAAACTTGATAGGAATTTGACTGGCCTCAAACTCACAGAGATCCATCTGTCTGCTTCCTGAGTGCTAGGATTAAAGGCCTGAGCCACCAGCTGTAAATGTGTGTTGTTTTATTTTTATTTTATGTGTATGAGTGTTTTATCTGCATGTATGTCTATACACAAATGGTGCAGGAGAAGGTGCTGGATTCCCTGAAACTGGAGGTACAGATGACTAGTTATAAGCTACCATATATGGATGCTGGGAACCAACCCTGGTCCTCTAAAAGAGAAGTAAGTGCCCTTAAGCACTGAGCTATCTCTCCAGTCCCATGAAACCTTTGTGTAGGGGTGGGAGTGGGGGGAAAGGACTAGAAAGGACATCATGAGAAGAGAGAAATGGAGATCTGAAGTTGTGAGGCAGGATAATGCAGTGTTTCTCAACCTTCCTAATGCTGTGCGTGACCCTTTAATGCGGTTCCTCAGGTTTCGGTGACCCAACTGTAAAATTATTTTCATTGCTAATTTATAACTGTAAATTTGCTACTGCTATGAATCATAATGCAAGTGTCTGTGTTCTCCGATGGTCTTAGAAGAACCGTGACTCTCAGGCTGAGAACCACTGGAACAGTGGTTAGCATATGTGAGGAGTATTATGGAGAAGAAAGGAACCAGCTGCATGGTGGAGAACGAAAGTGGAGTTGAGGAGCAAATGAGAACCAGGTTTAATGATAGCTGTGTATAAAGAGGTCATGATGAACCCCATCCCTGTGTGCTAGCCTGAGAAAGTAACTCGTTTTCAAAGGAAAATGGTGGGGGCTTGGAAGTTGCTGAGCACTGTGTGAGCACACTAAGGTGAAAGTCTTGCCTGCAACATGACCCTCAGATATTTGAGGCCGTTCTGGGGCCCTTTAAGTAACATTGTTTCCACTGTTACTTCTCCTGATGTTATGGTGGTTTGTGTAAGAACGGGTCTCAGGCTTATATATTTGACTGCTTTGTCAGCAGGAAGTGGTGTTATTTCAAAGGAGTAGGAGGAGATGTGGCCCTGGTGGAGAAAGTGTGTCCTTGAGGGTGGGATTTGAGGTTTCAAAAGGCAAAGGCAGGCCCACTGTTCTCCTCTCCCCTCTCTCTCAGCTTGTGGACCAGGATGCAGTTCTTAACTACTTCTTCAGCACCAGGTTTGCCAACATGCTCCCTGTAATGATGATAATTGTAAATATGGTGGTCTGAATAGGAATGCCCCCCCCCCCCAGACTCATGTGCTTGGATGCTTGGTCGCAGGGAGCAGCACTATTAGGAGATGTGGCCTTATTGGAGGAAGTGTGTCATGGTGGGCTCACCTCAAAGCTCTCCTATGCTCAAGCTATGTCCAGTGTGGCACAGAGTCTCCTTCTGCTGCCTGCAGATCAAGATGTAGAACTCTCAGCTCCTTCTCCAGCACCATGTTTGCCTGCATATTTCCTAATTGAGAAGGCTAGGCTAATTCCATGACAGACTTCAAATTGATAGTTAAGAAGAGTAGGCCTAAGAACTTGGCAAATTAGGCAAGCCCAAGCAAGTCAATTATTAATAGAAAAAAACAAAAACAAACAAACAAACCCAGGCTACAGCCTTCATACACCAATTATGGTTCTGGAATGTCTAGAGATAGAGTAAGATAAAGTTCATCTATCCAGAACTCCAATGTGCTTTAAATCAAACCTGTGAGCTCACTTGGTTCTCTATCTTGATAATGGAGACCCCAGCATGCTGGACTTCTGCAGAATAAAATACTCTTTGCGTTTACATACTATTTGAATCTGGGGTCTCATTCTTTGGCGAATAATGGACCCTTACACTACCTTGATGATAAAAGACAAAACCTCTGAAACTGTAAGCCAGAGTCAATCAAATGTTTTCCTTTATAAGAGTTGCCTTGGCCATGGTGTCACCTCACAGCTATAGAACAGTGCCTGCCACAGGAGTTTAATGCTCCAGCCGCAGTGGAATGCTTAGTCCCTTCTGGCTAGTAAGTCCCAAAGTTGTGCTATCTGTGGTGTGCTTGGAAGTAAGTGTCAGGCTGGAACCCCTGCTCACACACCCCCCCCCTCACGAGCTAGGAAACCCCATCTGCTGCCTTCCAAATTCCACCTGCACAGAGAAAACTCCTCCTCCCACTTGGAAAAAAGTTCAGGCTAATGTTCTCCCTTAAACCCACGAAGGGCTATTGCCTTCCTCCCACAAACCTTACCCCTTCGCTGACATGGATCTCAAAACTTGTTCCAGCTGCACCACTCAAACAGTACGGCCACCTGCTCACTGACCTGGCTCATAAAACCTCCCTTCTTTCAGCCCAACATGCCTCTCTGACTCCCTTCCTAAAGTTGACTTCTACACTGTTGATAACCAAATAAGCTACAAAATAATTTATGACCTTGTGATAACAGTTCCCTTAGCCAAGATCCTTGCCACTTTCTCCCAGCTTATTAACCCTTTCCTGTCCTGACACTGCCTTCCCCTTAAACCTAATTTTAATTAATTAGTTTAATTTAATTTAAACTATTAAAAATAATTAAACCATACAAGTTACTTGTCAATTACCTCTTAAACAATCACATTCTTTAATATGTTCATAACTATACTTATAGTCATGATTAATTATCAAAAACAAGCTTAGCCTTCTATATATGTTTTTAAAGTTAAACAAAAAGTAGCTAACTAAAAACCATGTTCCTCTATTTAGGTATACTTTAGATAGACAGGTGGTCCTCAAACACTTCAGAGATCTACAGAATATCGCATTTAAAATGTTTAATAAAAAAGCTTTTTGTAATAGACACACACTGGTTTCTGACAGTACCCTTGATCTCCTCCAAAAAAGATGGGCACAGAAGAGCCTCCACCTGCAGTTTGCTTCATATATGACAAAGCAGGCCACTGGGCTGTAAACTGCCCTTGGTCTCTACTGCTGGTAACACACTGTCCAAACTGTGGATGGGCAAGACACTGGGAGGTTGGCTCACTTTCTCTAGACAAGGTAGGACAGTCCCCTTATGTGGAAAAAAAAAGAAGGGAAGTGCGGACAGAAGAGGTGGCGGCAGATTCCGCATAGGCAGAGCCCAGGGGGATAGGGAAAACACCAGCAGGACTACATGCCACACGCTGGGGAGTGCTGGCGCCTAGGGACCTGTAAGGCAGGAGACTGCCTGGCTAGCGGGGAAGGAAGGAAGGAGGTCCTGCCCAGAAGGCGGTGCCATTCTAGCATGGACTTCCCAGGTACCTGAGGGCTGCTTGGCTCGCTGAGACGCTGCTTGATCCTTTCCAGTGACTGGAAACACTGAGGCTTGCCCCATGCTTCTATGTGGTGGGTTTAATAAGAGACAGCTCACAGTTTTATGCTTTATTATTAAAAGAGTAAAATGAGAAAAGGTGATAGGGAAGTAAAGAGAAAAGAGAAGATAGATGAGGAAAGGCCATGACTACGTGGAAAGGAGAGAAAGAATAGAGAGACAGAGAGAGATGAGATGAGAGAGAGAGAGAGAGAGAGAGAGAGAGAGAGAGAGAGAGAGAGAGAGAGGAGGGGAGAGGAGAGGGGAGGGGAGGGGAGGGGAGGGGAGGGGAGGGGAGGGGAGGGGAAGGGAAGGGAAGGGAAGGGAAGGGAAGGGAAGGGAAGGGAAGGAAGAGAAGAGAAGAGAAGAGAAGAGAAGAGAAGAGAAGAGAAGAGAAGAGAAGAGAAGAGAAGAGAAGAGAAGAGAAGAGAAGAGAAAAGAGAAGAGAAGAGAAAAAGGTGAGAGAAAGAGAGGAGGGGCAGGAAGCCTTCATTTATAGTGGGTTGGGTTACCCTGGCTGTTGCCAGGTAACCAAGAGGTGGGGAAAGCCTGGCTGTAGCCAGGTGACTGCAGAGGTGGAGTCCAGCCAGAACACTAGGGGCCTGGCCACACATGACTGATGGCCACAGGATTATGGAGTGGCCTTGCCCAACCAAGCTACAGACTGTCTTACACCACGGTCCCACACCCCTAAGTTTCTGCTCCACAGGAAAGTCTGCCAAGGCCAAAAATGGATGCCCCACTGACCACAGAGGAATCCTACCCATGTAGCTGGTAAGGCTGTCATTTTTTAAAAAGATTTATTTATTATTATAAATATGTACACTGTAGCTGTCTTCAGACACACCAGAAGAGGGTGTCAGATCTCATTATGGATGGCTGTGAGCCACCATGAGGTTGCTGGGAATTGAACTCAGGACCTTTGAGAGAGCAGTCAGTGCTCTTAACCGCTGAGCCATCTCTCCAGCCTAGTCTGTGTCATTTTTAATCGACTCAGAAGCTGCTCATTCTTCACTTCTGCTTCTTCAGGTAAAATTTATCCTGGGTTTGAGGACCAGTTTAATAACAAAAACCAAGGCTTCAGCTGCCTTCTCAGTCCTCTTCATTTGTAAAAATCAGGCTTCAAGCCTCACTGTCCTAAAGCTGCCACTGCTAGGTCTAGACACAATTTACCTCCTTACCAGTTTAAAAAACAAACAAACAACAAAACAATATAACTTTTTACTACTCCTATGTCTAAAGAAACTCACTTTACAATGCCTGCTCCTAATGATCAACCATCCATGTCTCAGGTCAAATAATTGGGTAGGAAAAAAATGCAAAGTTTTAAGTTTATGCAAGTTTCAGGATACAAAAGCTTCTGAGAAAGTGTTTAAGGATCTAAGAGAATGTTTGAGGGTCTAGGAAGGTGTTTTGAGGTTGGTAAATGTAAGGTATGAGGTTGGAGGGTGTAAAAATCTTAGGTGACATAAAAATGATTTAAGATGTATGGGGGAAATGAAAAAATGCTTCAGATTCTAATCCCTTGCTATGATACTGTTGTATTAAGCATCAAAAGTTCAAAATTTGAGCATTAACCAATAGAGTTCTGATACACTATTAGTCTAACTCTGATAAAAAACCTTCCAGTGTATGATCCACTATTATCATAGTCACAAGCTCAAGATTTAAAATTCCCTCTGGTTGTTTTCTAAATATAGACTTTAATGTTTCTCATTAAAAAGGTATGTCTAATCTGTATGTACCCAGCCTTCTGGATAGAGGAAAAAAACCCCTCCTTCACAATCGCTAATCATATCACAAATCATGGTCAAGGGAGCTTTTGCCCCTTCTGTCTCACAGAAGGTTTTTCTTCCCTGAGCTCACCTTAAAGACTGTTCATGCTTTTAACCCAAAGTCATTTTCCAAGCCTCTACTATGACACAAAGCTATGAGTCTACTGTCTTCCCTACAATGTGAGTTTCAGTATAGATTACAAACAATGATGCCTTAGTTAGGGTTTCTATTCCTGCACAAAACATCATGACCAAGAAGCAAGTTGTGGAGGAAAGGGTTTATTCAGCTAACACTTCCATATTGCTGTTCATCACCAAAGGAAGTCAGGACAGGAACTCACACAGAACAGGAACTTGGAGACAGGAACTGATGCAGAGGCCATGGAGGGGTGCCGCTTACTGGCTTGCTTCCCCTGGCTTGCACAGTTTGCTTTCTTATAGAACCCAGGACCACCAGCCCAGGGATGACACCACCCACAATGGGTGGTCACTAATTGAGAAAATGCCTTACAGCTGGATCTCAGGGAGGCATTTCCTCGAGGGAGTCTCCTTACTCTATGCTAACTCCAGCTTGTGTCAGGTTGACACATAAAACCAGCCAGTACAAATGATAATGCTAATATTTCCAAAACTTATCTCTTTTTGTAAACGTAATAAGATTCTTATAAGCTTCAGTGGCCCTACAAAACTAGAGGATCTTTAACCTCCTCATGACTAATAAGGGTGAGACCTGCATGTGTCTGGGGGAAAAAAAATGAGCCGGATGGAGACCCAGATTGAGTCATTCCACAAATTGTCTAAAGAACTCTGCCCAGGGGGCTGGAGAGATGGCTCAGCGGTTAAGAGCACTGACTGTTCTTTAGAAAGTCCTGAGTTCAAATCCCAGCAACCACATAGTGGCTCACAACCATCTGTAATGAGATCTGATGCCCTCTTCTGGAGTGTCTGAAGACAGCTACAGTGTATTTATATAATAAAATAAATAAATCTTAAAAAAAAAACTCCACCCATACAACCAGGACACATCTGCATTCCTCTCTTTCTGGCAGCCTTTGCTCTTCACATAAGGCTAGCTGGTTCACAGGGCCGAGAATACTAATCTGTTTTTTCTTCTTAAGGTCCCATGCCTTCTCCTCTTCTTCCACAATGGGATTGTAAAGTCTCCAGGATGACAGTCAACCAATTGCTTCTGCACTCATAATTCTCCTGAGCATGAAGCCACCAACTCCTGACCCTCTTACCCCATACCCTCCCTCTTCAGCAGGAAGAAGCCATATCTGAATGGGATCTCCTAGACCTAAAGAGGTTAGGCTGGAACCCCTGCTCATCTCTGGAACAAGCCACGAAACCCCATCTGTTTCTCCTTCCCCCAACTCTGCCTGCTTGGAGAAACTCTGGGCTAAGTTGTCATCACGTCTCATTTTGGAGTTTCCAGCCAGGGGCTCAGTTTTTGACCATGGATGGACACAATCCCAGCTCCTAGATCACACATCATCAACCCCATCCTAGAACCATAAACCCCCTTGCTTTAGCTGGATATGTAACTTCACTGACCTCCACCTGTGACATGAGTGGACCCACTTGAGTGTTACCTCCTAATAAGCCTGCCTTTATCTACTTTTAATCAGGTCTAGTCTGGCCTATGTGTGCATCACTGAGAAAGAGAAAAAAAACCCATCAAGATGAGTGAGTTGTTGCTTCTTCCACCTCTCAGCAAGCTAAGGCTGAGCTGCACTATAGAGGTGGTGTGGTCCCCACCAAGTACCAAACTCTTCTCCTAACTGTATAAGCTCCCAGGGTGGTCATAACCCCTTGATCATATCAGTTAGAAACATCTTCTCCCTAGACAAAGAGTCTATGAACTCCCCCATGCCATGAGACCTGTTGATTCCCAGAATCTGCCTGTCTGTAGTCACGCTTGTATGCCTGTAGCATAGCACTGTTGCAGAGTAAGAGTCTGTTACCTTAGCTGTGTGCCCTATGTCCCCTGAAGCAGAAGGTCATCCTGTCCCATGTACAGACTTAATGCTAAACTCTTCTGTGCATATTTTCTGGTAGTATGTGTGGCCATGTTAGGGTATGGTAGATGTTGTGTAGTAGTTTCCACCCTTCAAGAAAGCTCCGTAAGACAGGAAGTAAGCCATATTCACTAGCTCCCTCCCTCCCCAAGAGTATATGAGTAATAAAGAATATATGAATAATAAACAGTCACTCCTGGTCAAGCCCAATTGTCAAACAGACGGAAAGGACAAAGAAATGCCTAGAAGAAACAAAGATCAGCTGAGCTGCCTGGAGAACAGACAGTTGGTAATGACACACTCCGAACTTGTGAGCTACCAGCAGACTGTGCAGTGTGCTCTGGGTTTCCAGCTTCCATGGGCTGTCGCCCGTACTGGTGAGACCCTTTGGCGTTGCAACTGTCTTTGAGTCATTTTTGCTCCTGTAAGTTACCCCTCATCTGTATTCCTGCGATTAATTCCAATACAATCACTTAGCTCACCAAGTTGGACTTTGGCCATATTCATGCTTTGAATTGTCCCTGGTTCCCTAATTGGGGTGTGGTGGTTTGAACAGATAAAACCTACACAGACTTTGTTTGCATTCTTGGCCCATGGGGAGTGGCTTTATTAGGAGGTGTGGCCTTATTGGAATAGAAGTGGCCTCATTCCAGAAAGTACATCACTGTAGGGGTCTCCCATGCTCAAGCTACACCCAGTGTGGCACCCAGTCCCCTTCTGCTTCCTGTGGATCAAGATATAGAACTCTAAACTCCTGCTCCAGCACCATGTCTGCCTGCAGGCTGCCGTGCTTCCCACCATGATGATAATGGACTGAACCTCTGAAGCTAAGACAACGGGTAAGCAGACATTTGTTAGTGTCTCCCTGGAAAAAGTCTGTCACACAACAGGGCAGGCTCACTTTGTCCTCACAGGGAGACAGGATTGAGGTAATAGCCTTCCTATCCATCTTGATTCTATGTGGGCAGACCCCACCCTTCCCCATCCTACCGATGATCCAGTACCCCTCAAAAACACAGCATTATTCTTTTCTTTGTACATTTATTGAGTTTTCCCAACTCCTGGGTTTCATTGCATTCTAATCCTGTGACTGAGTTGGGTTCTTGGCTTTCCTAGAGGCTGGACTTGGCAAGATTCTGCCCTGGCTGGAGGATAGGACATGAAGATGTGGGAAGGGAGGCCCACAGGCTAACAAGGTTTCTGGCCTAGACTTGACAATAGGGCCAGGGAGGCATAGAGCGCACACATGGGGCCCTGAGATGTTGGTTCCCAGTGTACCTGGGGGGGTTCCACTTGCAGCCTTAGGCCACATTCTTCTAGCAAGACCCAAGTGGGAGCCTCCTCATCCCAGCTGTCCCCAAGGAGTCCGGAGGGCAGGGACACAGAACTCTGCTCCTGCCATGGGGTGCTCTGTTCCAACACATGCTTCACCTACCAACAGAGGAGGGTAAGAGGTTATAGGCACAGCCTGTGGTTTGAGCCCGAGGAATGTAGCACCTACCCGTGTCAACCTTGATGCACCCAGGACCCCATTGCATCCCCAAGGCCATGTCCTCTTACCAACTCCAGCTGCTTTGACAGCACCATTGTCTCCAGAGCCTTAGCCAGCAGCTGCTGCTGGGTTTCACTCAGCACTGGGAAGAGATCTGGGCTGAGAGAGGGTTCCAGAATGCCCGAAATAGAATCTAGTCCTCCCTTCCTGTCCCCTACTAGCCCCTCCTTGGACTCACCAGTCAGTGCTCCCAGCAGGTAGAAGATAGGGGCTGCGAGTTCTGGCACCAGCTCTCCAGAGTCGAGCACCAGATACTCAAGGACACAGCCTGCTGGGCCGTCCAGAGGCTCCACCTGTCCGCCACTGCACAGGCCCTGCTCTAGCTGAGGTAGGGATGAGGTGAGTGAGGCCAGGCAGGCTTGGGCAGACCCTGTCCACCTCCAACACTCTCACTCACTGAGGCCTCTAAGACTTCCATGCTGGACTGGTCCTGCAAAAGCCTCCCGATGTCCACTAGTAGCTGTTGTCTCAACTCCATTTCTAAACTCCCCAGTTCTGAGGAGCCAGCCTTCACTTCTGCATACAGGCCTTGGAAGTCTTCCCTGCTTAGTTCTTCCTCATGGATTCCATCTGGAGGGACAGAGGGGCAGTACCACCCGATACCCATGAGGTCTTGGGGTACATTAGTTAGGAGGGGGTAGATTCAGGGAGCAGACACAGAACCCGTGGAGTCCTGGGGTGCTCAAGGAAGTACTGACCTGACATGAGCTTGAAGTGCTCACCGATGGAATGTAGTGCATCAAGCAGATTAAAGCTGTGGCGCCTCTGGCTCGTTGCTCTTCTGTGGCCTGGGCAGCACATGAGGGTGGTGGAAGGGGAAGAGCTGTTTTGTGCAGTGACCAGGGGACCACTGTCTCAAGTCAAAGAGGGCTGAAATTTTCCCTGGACCCTCCCAGATCCATCCCTCCTACTAATGGTAGCCCAGGGCAGATGAAAAGCTAAGCAGGCCCAGCATCATGGCCTGAGTTGAGCCTCACCCATTGTGTATACATGTGTATGTGTGGCATGTGCCCACCTTATGCCCTGTGCACAGAACGCCTCAAAGCTAAGGGATATGTAGGGCCATAGGGTCTAGGGCCTTACCTGTGGAGGGCTCAAAGGTCCTCTGTTTCTCATCCGGGACGAGAAGGATATCTGGCAGCAGGCAGAAGCAAACAGGTCACCAACTCCCTTATCCCCAGGGCTCCTGGGACCTCATGAGATCCTGCCCCTATCACCCACATATCAATTCCTGGCACACTTGACCATCCTGTCTGGGAGATCATGCAGCCAGATGCTCACAGCATTCCCTGGCTGGTTGAAGCCTTCCAGATTTCCTGCTTCTCTGCCACTGCTCTAGAGACAGTCCCTTGCCACTCACCCCATTTAGAGCCAATGAGCAGTTGGGCCACTCGGAAGGCAAGGGTGCTGCCTGCAGGAATGGTCACCATCTTCTTCCGGCTTTGGTGGCCCTTGCCTTCACCCTGAAGGATGGATATGGGTTCAGGGGTGTAGAGTGAATAGCTATGAATGGGGGTGTTGGTGACAGGCTGGCCTTTGGTAATGCCCAATCCAGCCTTTAGTAGTTCCAGCCAATTGGGCAAGTGGGGCTATGGCTTACTTCTGGAGGGGTCTTAGAAGAGTCTTCCACCACTGCCTGGGACGTTGACCCTGGCTTCTAAGATTCCTGCCACTGCTATGTGCCCAAGTAGGGCTAGCCACACACCTGCAAGCATACGGCTCCAGGCAGTGTACACTGGCTTGAGCCCTCCTGTCTGTGGACATGCGTGATCTGCACCTCTTCTTTTATCTGCAGCACCTCCGTCACCACAAACACGTCATTCCCACGACTCCGAAGCTGTTGCAGGATTTTGTTCTCAGGCTGCTGAAGGTGCCTATAGAAAGATTGCCGGGGCTTGCCCACCTAGCTAGTCCACTAGCTTCCCTCCCTACCATCCTGCTGACAGGTGAGATGGAAAGGCTAGGGAATCCAGGAGTCTGTAGATACCAGGCTTGGGAATGGCCCCCACCCCCAGGGCGCTCCTGACAGTGTCTGTCTAGGTGGTTGTGGGGGTGTGACAAGTTCAAACATGGAGAAGTGGATATGTGTGCTTGTTGGGGGGAACTCCATTATGTACGATCCCTAAATGCTCCAAGTCCAGGTCACTCTTCATGGCAACCAAGAGCTCAGCCTGATTCCAAGGCTCTTGGTCTCTGCCTCGATATCCTGATCTTCAGGATACACACAGTCCTGGCAACTGAGGCTTGACATCCTTCCCAACATGCTGTTGTTTATACTGTTCCCTTCCTCTGGGGCTTCCCTTGTTCAGTGTTGAGAGATACTGCCTCAGAAACCTTCCGGTGCCCACAACCTAGCAACCTTCCCAAGATGCGTGGCTGCTAGAGGTAAGGGAGCCGGTGTCCCTTTAGGGGCTCACCTTTCGTGCTGCATGATTTCCCAGGTGTTCTGAGTCACACGCAGTATACACACATTCATGGAGGCACTGGAACTGTTAGACACTGCAGCTCCACCAGAAATTCTCCCTTCTCCTGTGCCTGACAACGTCATGCTGCCCTCAATGGTCCCATCGACGACATCAGAGACTTGGAAGTGGCCAAAACACTCGGGTTCTAAAACGAGACCAGCTCTAAGGTCCTATTCCAATAGCCACTTTCTTGTCTTTCCTCTGTAGCAATGGGGCCCTTAAAGGACTCCCTACTCTGGAAACAGGGCCAGAGGAGCAGAGCTGAGCATGCCTTTTAAGATGGCAGGCTGGACTTCACCCACTCCCTTCTTCTATTCAATCCGTGGGCTCGGGATGAGGAAGAGGGGATCGGGCAAGGAGATACCTGGTTCTGGAGTACTGGGTTCCAGGATGTCCTTGATTGACAGGTTCACACATGTATAACGGGGTTTCCAGAACCATGATCTTGAGAGTTTCCTGCTTAGGAGGCAGTAGGGCCTGAAGCTGGTCGAATTCCGAAGGCAGTCCACTGGGATGAGATCTCCTCTGCTGCCGCCTACCTCCTTGATCACGCTCTTGACCACTCTCTCAAAGGTCGATGGCATGATCCTGGGGGCAGACAGCAGAGGTCCATACTGAGATGCACTCAGAACCCCATCCCTTCAAAGGAGCCTCACCTTGTTAGTCCTGGCACATCCTGCCCGACCAACACAACGATTCACTCTGTGACTCACTTATTTGTCTCTCCCTGAGGCCTCCCGCACTTGATTGAGGAGGACGTAGCCTATAGCAGGCCCTGTACTATTCACACCATTAATTACTGTGTGTAGCCCTTGGCCACCTGTTAAAGTCTTAGATACACTGTTGCCCTCCCTGGCTGAGGGCCAAGGTTGGGGAAGGAACACAAGCCTCCACTTCTAGGGGTCTTGGTACAGGAGCCCACAGCAAAGCCAGTGTCCCAGGGTTCGCTGGTTTCCTCTGGGGCTCTCATGTACAGCTGTGAGCTACCTGACCTGGTTGAACTTTCACGGGTCAGAGGCCAAAACAGGTGTGGGACAGACAACCTGTGCAGTGTGGAGGAACAGTTCTACCCTAGGAAACTGGGTCTCTGGGCCAGGAAGGCCCTTGGGGATCAGGGAGGGACTTGTGGGCCAGGGAATCTGCATTCAGCCCAGAAGCCTAGAGAGTCTCCCGTCCTCCTCCACTCCCGCCCCCTCTCCCTGCCCCAGCGTCAAGCCCAAACTAGGCTGCTCCCACTGTAGGTGACCTCCATAGAGGCTAGGCTCTAGCTGCTAGGGTCTCTTCAAGCTGTCTTCAAAGTATAGTAGGGCTTCTGGGAAGGGCCGAATCCCCAGCTCAACAAGCAGGCATCCAGGCCATAGAGTAGACCACACCAAAATAGGGGCGGCTGGCCTCTGGGAGGGCTGAGTAGCAAGGTTGCTCACCTCGGATCTTCACCCCTGCCAAGGTATCTGGGTCCACCAAGCGAAGCAAGGATGTGCTGGGGTGCCGGAGGGGTCTCTTGTCTGCTCACACCGGTGGCAACGGGAGCCACCAGCAAGAGCGGTTCTCGAGGACACAAAAGTGAAACTGTGAAGCAGCAGCCCGACGTAGCGGCCAAGGAGCCCTCCCTCCCGGAACAGCGGAACAGTGCGCAGCTTGCTGTAGCCTCCTCCTCCCCGGAGCTCGCCTGGGCTTCGGGAAGCTCCTGCAATCGCCTTAACGGGGAACTTCGGTTTCTTCTGGTCCGGGTGCCTACAACTTCGCAGCGTTTATTCTTTCTTAAACACCTGTGCCATAGTAAAAACTCTGAATGGACTTCTCTAGAGATGCACAACTGTACCAGCTGCCAGCAAGCACTGCATTAGTTATCAGGGAAATGCAAATCAAAACTAGATAGCATCAAAGCCAGTAGACTGGCTGTCATCCTAAGTAAATAGTAGTAAGATTAGAAAAACAAACCCCGAGGTCCTTGCAGACAGGAAACTGAAAACAGAGGAGCTGCTCTAGAATACATAGGCAACTTTTCAAACGGATGAATGTAGAGTTACCAGGTGACCTAGCAATTGGACTTTTAGGTGCGTATCCAAAACAAGAGGTCATCTTGGGGTTGTGGCTATCAATGGTGAAGTGTTGCTTAAAAGGCAAACAGGAGGTCAAACAGATATACGTACAACAATGTTTGTGGTAGTGTTTAAATTTTTCTCTTGCGATTTTTAAAACTTTTATCTTATGTGTGGGAGTGTTTTGTCTGCATGTATGCATGCGCACCATATGCATACATATGCCAGGAATTGAGTCCTGGTCCTCTCTCAGAGCAGCAAGTGATCTTAACCCCTGCACCATCTCTCCAGTCTCCATGGTAACATTTTAAAGAGTCAAGCAGATAACCCTTAAGTGACCTGAATGTCTATCAATTCGTACATAGATTTAAAAAATAGTAAATTTGTATGATATTTTGTCCAGTTCTGGGCCCTGCACACACTAGGCAAGAAAGCACCCTAGGACTAAGCTCTGTCACCAATCCACAATAGGGTGCTTACATGGCAACTGGGAGGCATGAATACACTTCTAAGATACACTGCCACAAGCAGGAGAAGCCAGACCAAAACTAAACCAAGCCAAATCAACCAACCAACCAACCAAACAAACAAACAAAAAAACTCGATGCATAACTGTGCAAGTCATTTTGTATGAAATCACCCAAATAAGCCAATCTGTTAGTGGTTGCCAATATCTAAGGGACAAAGAAACAGAGAGAAACTCCTAATGGTTGTGGAGTGTTTTTTGGAGGGTGTGCGTAGGCAATAGCCACACATGCATTTGTTTATTTAATTTAATTTTGAGACAGGGTCTCTTTATGTATCCCCTGCTGGTCTGGAGCTCACTAAATAAACAAGACTGTCTTGGGACTCACAGAGATTCACCTGCCTCTGCCTCCTGAATGCTGGGATTAAAGTCATGAGCCACCCTGCATATACATGTTTGAATATGCTAGACTCACAGAATTATGCACTTTTAAATGGCTGGAGTATATAGTATATGAATTGCTTCTCAATAATGGCATTTATTTTAAAAGCTCTGGACTCTTGGGGGGTGGGGGCTGTGGAGATGACCCAACAGTTAAGAGCACATGCAATCTTACAGAGGATTCATTTCAGTTCCTAGCACTCACATGGTAGCTAGTAACCAAGTTCCAGAGGATCCAGTGAGTTCTTCTGGCCTTCATGGGCACTATTCACACAGAGAGACATACAAGAAGATAAAGCATGAAATAATAAAGAAAAAATGTTTTAAATAAGTCTGGAGTTTACACTCAATCTAGCTACAGGTTCCTTAGGGCCATAGTGTTCTGATATCAGGTGCCAAGGACCCATCCTCCAGCACACAGTTACTTATAACCAGCCCTCCCAGACCTCTCTTAGGCTGTGGATTGGAACAGTGTGACTTGAGCCCCAGGTTTAATGTAGGGCTCTGGAGAGTGTCCCCTCTTCCAGGCTTGGTCATGGTAGGAACAGGCTGCTGCCAGGTCCCTTCATCGACATCTCCCAGCTCTTCAGGAATGTTTGCAGCCCATCCAACATTTCATTTTGACATATTGCTAGACAGAGCTGTTCTCTCCCAGGACCCCAGACATCAAGAAGCTCGTTCATATTCTGACTCTAGGGATTTGTAGGCCCTCTCTGTTGGAGGGGCCCATGCATGTGATGCTAACCTGGGGTGATCTCTCCATGATGAAGACTGGGTGCTGGTTCAGATGGATACAATTCCTTGTTCACATTTTTGGAACTTTAAAAATAATCTGAAAAGTTCTGGGTTTGTTAGCTCCTGACTCTAGGTATTGGGTGTTTATCTTCTTTGCTTTCACTCTTCCTGAGGGATCAGCCTCCTTCCTGCCTTGGGCAAGAGGGATGTAAACCAAGCTCTGCTCACCTGCTAATGCAGACCTTGCGACCTGATCTTGGATCTGGCTAGAGATACCCAGGGTAGAGATGCCACCACCACAGCAATGGGGCCCTTTATCCCTTCCTGAGCTACTCCATTCTACTTCATCTGGGCTTTTTAAAGACTTGCTCTCTCCCTCTGCTCTGTCTCTGTCTCTCTGTCTCTCTGTCTCTCTCTGTCTCTCTCTCTCTCTCTCTGTGTGTGTGTGTGTGTGTGTTCATGCGCACATGCGCACTCCTATGCATGCATCCCTGTGCCTGCTCTCTGCAGATAGTGGTCTGAGGTAGCCAATGGCCTGGATGCATGTGCACCTGCTGTGCATTCCTTATTCACATTTTCAGTTCTTTAATAATGACCCCAAACCAAAAGAGCGCTGGTCTTGTTGGCTCCAGACAGCCGGTCAGAGAGGACAGGGTGTGAAGAAGCACAGCAGGAAGGCATTAGTGTATGTGCAGGGCCAGTCCTCATTCCCACTCTGGCCCCATTCGCAGGCTGAGGGCCCCTAGTTCCTCTTGAGGGTCAAGGAGTCTAGGACACATTGCTGCAACACCCAGACACCCTGTGTGACGAGCTTCCTCCTTCTGATTAGATTATGGGGTTTGGGAGTGTATGAGGGTGACCAAGGCCACTCTGGGCAAAATCTGGACTGGCCTTTGTGACTGAACTGTGACCAGGGACTGGGACCCTTGGACTAGAATTCTGGTGCGAGTGGGAGAAAGGTCATTTAGGCAGGTGTGCCTGTACATGTATGGTCCTGCTAAAGAGGAAGTATACTGTGCAGTTACAGCCTGCCAGAATTGGCACTGGGTCAAGAATGGTGAGACTGGGCCAATAACGACAGTGAACCTCAGGGACTGTCGACACCGGCCACAGAACAGGGACAAATTGTGGAACACAAGAAGGCGAATGACAAAAGGGACTCAGGACTAGTCCAGCGGCCAGCCTTGGGGTGGGGGTGGGGAGCATATTCAGGACTCTGTAACCCGAGGATCTAGGAACGTGAGGGAGGAAGTAGGGAGGAGCTTCGACCCAGTTCCTGAGCGCTTGGCTGTGCTGCTTGGTGCGCCCCGGAGGGAGGGAGGCATTAGCTTGGCTCCTCCTTCAGCCCTTCAGTTTTCAGCCCACCTCGCAGGCAGCACTGGGTGGCCGAAGTGGAAGCTGGCAGACCGCGGCACTGGGGTCATTGGGCTAGGCCTTTTGGGTCCAGATGGGATGGGACAAGTGTCACTTCCGAGGGATCAGGAGAGGCTGCAGAAAGACCCAGGGTACTGAAGGAACGAGTGCAGGGAAAGTGGCCTAGCAGCTGTCCCCTGGAGACAGGCAGTGGAAGTTAAAGGGGGCCCATGTTACCTCATGTAGCCCAGGCCCACCTGTAAGTGCCCGTTCCTGGCACAGTCCTTCGCGTTCTATTTCCTCTTGAGGGACTCAGATCCCAGAACCAGTTGGGTGAGATGAAAGGACATAGCTGCCTGCCCCCCCCCCCCCCCCCCCCCCCGACCCACAGCATCTCTCCCAGGTCTTTCTGCAAGACACTGCTTTGGGAGTAGAGCTTGTTTTTCATCTGTTAGTGCTCCCTGAAGGCCCAGGACTTAGCAGATGGAAGACTGGATGGCAAGGCTGAGTCAGGATAGCAAAATTGAAATTTATGACGACACAGGAAGGGAAAGAACCCCCTCATTCATCCTGGGATCGGATCGAAACCCCTCAGCTGCGGAGAAGCAAGATTAACATTTGCAGTAAAGGCTGTTGACATGGAGATAACATTCTCATGTCTAGATATTTTTGTTGAAAGTAGCATTGCCAGGTCTAAGGCCTGAACGTGTATCACTTTGACTAGGTCCTCACTCTTTACTGTTAGTTGTCCAGGGGTCCTTACAGGTGACAGACAAGGAAGCAAAAACCTTGGAGAGATGAGAACAAGAACCCAGTGTAGACTGACCTTGTCACCTGGATCAGACTTCCGGAAGTCTAATGCCAGGTGATTCACTGTCAACAGATTTAAAACACAATTTAGAGAAAGGTTTTCAGGTAACAACCAGTCCAATTCCAGATGCACAATTAATCTTAAGGTGTGTGCCCACATATAAATTCCTTTACAAAGTCCATGTGACCATGTGACCATGGGGTAAGTTCTATTACTCAAAGCTTAGTATTTAATGTGGGCTTTGACTGACATTATAGAGGTCAGCAGTCCATAGAATACATGTGATGACTCCTCTACGGTTGAGTAATAGTCCAGGGAGGAGGGAGTCTGGGATAATCATTCTGGGGAATTTGGGCGAGGTCTTCCTCTAGAAAGAGGTAGATGAGGTCTGCCTCCACAGATATGTCATCAGGTTGTTAACAAAATCCATTCCCAGTCTTCAGGATGGATATTTTGTATCTTCCATTGAGAAGAGGCCCCCTGTGTGTTTAATATTCCTGGTGTCCCCAGTGGTCTGTAGGCAAAAGGACTTTTGTGCCCCCAACAAACTGTCCCCCAGGAACCACCTGGTGGCCTCATTTAGGTTTCTTTTTTCTTTTTAAAAAAGATTTATTTGCCGGGCGGTGGTGGCACACGCCTTTAATCCCAGCACTTGGGAGGCAGAGACAGGAGGATTTCTGAGTTCGAGGCCAGCCTGGTCTACAAAGTGAGTTCCAGGACAGCCAAGGCTACACAGAGAAACCCTGTCTGGAAAAAAAAAGATTTATTTATTTTATGTATATGAGTACACTGTAGCTGTCTTCAGACACACCAGAAGAGAGCATCAAATCTCATAACAGATGGTTGTGAGCCACCATGTGGTGGCTGGGAATTGAACTTAGGACCTCTGGAAGAGCAGTCAGTGCTCTTAACTGCTCAGTCATCTCTCCAGTCCCTCATTTAGATTTCTTAGCAGCTTTTTGAAGAAAATTTCAAATCCCACCAAAACTATTTCTCAAGGAGCCCGTGCCCACGCATGAATGTGTTTTATTTTGAGTGATTTCTCTTTGAGAACCTCAAGCCCATGCTTTCCATCTGAGCATTTATTCATTCTCATTCTCTTAATTCTGGTGCTTAAGCCTATATTAAGTGTGTTTATTACACCTCAACTTTGCTTCATATTGGCTAGTCCTGACATTTTTTTTAATGTGTCAAAGGTACAAATCCAACTTTGGTCTGAGTTGAGGTCCCAAAAAGTCTAAGGGAACTCTTCAGGCAGCTGAGGGTGACACTGGGGAACTATACTTCCTGTCTCTGACAAGTTCATACTGTCCACATATCCCCAAGTCTGGTGGAATATCCCGTTCTAGGGTCAAGAATGCCAAATCCAACCTAAACCACACGAATTCTCCAAAGAGGAAAAGTGTTTGATGGCAAGAAGTTTTTATTATTGTAGTTTGTGTTTTGTTTTTCCAGAAAGGGTTTCCTCTGTGTAGCGCTGGGTGTCTTGGAACTCAATCTGTAGACCAGGCTAGCCTGGAACTCACATCCACCTGCCTCTGCCTCCTGAGTGTGTGGCACTACTGCTGACTTGGCAAGTTTTTAAGAAGGTGGAAGGAGCAGTGTGGATAGGCAAGATTTTAAAAAGGCGGAAGGCAGCCGGGCGGTGGTGGCACACGCCTTTAATCCCAGCACTTGGGAGGCAGAGGCAGGAGGATTTCTGAGTTCGAGGCCAGCCTGGTCTACAAAGTGAGTTCCAGGACAGCCAGGGCTACACAGAGAAACCCTGTCTCGAAAAACAAAAACAAAAAAAAACAAAACAAAAAAAAAAGGCGGAAGGAGCAGTGTGGATAGGCTGCTTAGACCCAGTTTGACTGTTTTTGGAAACCCAGGGTATGGCCTGACAGCGGCAAGTGGCTCTGTAGTACTGTTTAAACCATCTCATCTGAGTTGTTTCAATTACAACAATCATTTTACCAGATGTGGTAGTGCACACCTTTAATCCCAGCACTTGTGAGGTAGAGGTGAATCTCTGTGTGTTTGAAGCCAACCTGGTCTACAAAGTAAGTTCCAGGACAGCGGGGCTCTACACAGAGAAACCCTGTCTCAAAAAACAAACAAACAGGGGTTGGAGAGATGGTTCAGCAGTTAAAAGCACTGACTGTTTTTCTCAGAGGTCCTGTGTTCAATTCCCAGCAATACATGGTGGCTCACAACCATCTGTAATGGGATCTGATTCTCTTCTGGTGTGTCTGAAGACAGCTAGTGTACTCACATACAGAAAACAAACAATTCTTTTTAATTCTTTTTAAATTATATATATATATATATATATATACATACATACAAACACACACACACACACACACACCCCTCTATGTGTTGTGGGCTGGGCCTGCAAAGCACAGGTACACATAGAATAAAGATTCTCTGGGAGGGCTCCTGAAAAGTCATTGTCTCAGACACATGAGGCTGGAGCCTTACTGTGTCTACTTGTATTGAGTCTAATAAGAGGGAGCTCATCCTGAGATTATCCACCTTCACACCAACAAAATAAGCCAGAGGTGGGTCTGAGAAGCTTTGCAGTGGGGGTCGGAGTGATGCATGCTGGGTCCTGGCTCTCTCTTTCAGTCACTTCCTGCTCTCATCTCTCCAGGAGGCCTGCCAAGGGCCTTTCCATTGTAGCATTCAGTGTCATGCTCATCTGATGGCCCTTGTTTGGCCAGGAAGAAGGCTGAAGAGCCATACCCTGAAAGTGGAATGGAAAAAATTCCCAAATTGAGTGCAGGCTGAGTCAGTCAGTGGAGGGGGAGCAGAGGCTTTTGAAGGCTGACAAAGTGTGTGTGGCTGCAGATAACGTGTACACAGTGGAGCTGACATTCTGTCTATGTTCTCCAGAGAAAAATACTTTTTTAAGGATTTATTTATTTAGTATAATCTGGTAGCTGTCTTCAGATGCACCAGAAGAGGGCATCAGATCTTACTACAGATCCCATGTAGTTGCTGGGATTTGAACTCATGGAAGAACAGTCAGTGTTCTTAAACGCTGAGCCATCTCTCCAGCCCCAGAAACTTTAAAAAAAAATAGATTTTTAAAAATTTACTTTACATCCCAGCCCCTCCCTCACTCCTTTCCCCCGAGTCCCACCCTTATAAATCCGTCCTCCCTGTCCCCTCCCCTTCTACTCAGAGAAGTAGGACCCCTCCTTGGGTACCCTGACACATCTAGTTTCAGCAGTACTAGGCACATCCTCTCCCTCTGAGGTCCAACCAGGAAGTCCAGTGGAGACACTTTCCCCTTAGACTAGTGCCAGGACACACTTTACTAAGGCAGTATCTGGGAGGTCTTGGAAGTTAAGGCTGGGAAGGTATGTATGGCCAGGCCTAGGGCACACTCAGGGTGACTTGGGGGAAGATCAGGATGAAGGTGGGAAGATCAGAGGAAGCCCTTGCATTGCAAGAGCTGGAAGGCAGTGCAGGCGGTGGTGCATAAACGCAGAGGGGATGGAGAGCGACCAGAGACAAATATTCCTTGGGGAAGGAAAAGAAGGAGCCTACTACAGCTTGGGCAACATAGATGTGTGACTCAGTTTTCTCTACTTGCTGAAAGGCTATCTGTTCTCCACTGTAACTTGCATCTGGGCTTCTTTGCAAGCAGGCATGCTTCATGGAGAAAAAACACAGGCAGAGCAGGGTGATGGAGGCATGTGCCTTTAATCCCAGTACTTGGGAGGCAGAAGAGGGTGGATCTCTGAGTCTGAGGCCAGAATGGTCTACAGAGTGAGCAGGACAGCCAGGACACCCTGTCTAGAAAAACAAAATGGCGGGAGGGGGCCAGAAAACCCAGAGAACTGACCACAGGAGTAGATGGCCACAAAGTACTGGCTCAGGGTAGGCAAGACAGGTGATGGTAGAACTGTCCTTTGAACCAGCATCATGTTTGGTGGGTGGGTGTTGAACTGGGGCCTGCATTCTAACTGAAGTGCTGGCTTCAGGTGTTGACTCCAGCTCTGTATACCATAGGGCTGTTGTGAAGACTGCACCTGTCACACCCAGGGATGTGGCTGTGAGCCTGCTGAGCACAAGGGTTGGCCAATTTGTGGTTTTAAAGTAATTAATACATTAATTTTTTGGCTCTTATTTTATGTGCATGGGTGTTTTGCCTGCATGTTTTGCCATGCAGTGCCTGTGGAGGTTAGAAGAGGGCATCAGATCACTTGGGACTGGAGTTACAGAGGATTCTGAGTGACACTGTGGGTTCTGGGAATGGAACCTGGGTTCTCTGGAAGAACAACTGGTCCTCTCAGCCACTGAGCCATCTCTCCAGCCCCCACATAAGGGCATTTAAGCTTTATGATGGAAGATCCCAACGCAGTCATTCTCGGATACCTTCCCTTCCCTGTGCTGAGTTTCGTTGAAGTCATACCCAACACCCCTCTCACACATACACATGTACACATCATGTTAATTTTAGTGTGACAATTGTGTCTAGAAACAAGTTATAACTCCATCTCTAGGGATATCCCACACCTCTGGCTTCCATAAGCATCTTTGCTTGTGTCAGCCCCACTCACATACATACATTCAAATAATCAAAATAAATATTTTTTTCTTTTAAAGGTATCTATGGTCTTGACTCACATGGCAAACTACCCTTCAGAAAAATGACATGGTTCTCAAGGTGACTGGACTACACACTTCTACTCCTGCTGTCAACAACTAGATGTAGATTAAAAAAAAACAATTTAATTTAGTATGCATGTATGTGTGTGCAAGCATGTGTGTGTGTGTATGCCACAGAGTGCCTATGAAGGTCAATTTTCAGGAGTTGGTTCTCTCTTCCACCACATAGGATCCAGACATCGAACTCAGGTTGTCAGGCTTGGTGGCAAATGCTTTTACCCACCAAGCCATCTTTCTGGCCCCAGAAGTAGATTGCTTTTCTCTTCAATATGACAACTATAACTGCTAAGATCAATGTCTGTAAAATAATTCTGACAGTACCCATCTCACTGACAGTTGCTCATCCTTGGAAAAATCCATAAGCCCTGTCCTCTTAGCAAGTGCCCAGGGCTCTGCTGTGATCTCAGTACTGGATCCCAGGAGTTGAGATTTCAGCCAGCACATAAAGAAGACATCTTTAGTGCTGGACCTGCGAGTCCATCAGGTTTTGTTGCAAATAAATCAAAGCTAAACTTAGCTGCTTAACAACAACAGAAATCAGAAAACAGAAAACAAAGGCTGGTGAGATGGTTCAGTGGTTAAGAACACTGGCTGCTCTTCTAGAGGTCCTGAGTTCAATTCCCAGCAACCACATGGTGGCTCACAACCATCTATAAAGGGATCTTCTGGTGTGTAGGTGTACATGTAGACAGAGCTCTCCTACATTTAAAAAAATTAATTAAAAATAATTTAAAAATTTGCCGCTAATTCTGGGAGTTGGTAGTTTGGGCAGGGCTCAGCCAAGTGGCTTCATCTGTTTCCTGAGGCATTGTTCAAGTCCTGTGCTCAGAAGACAAGCACTTTCTTCACACATGTGGCAGATGGTTGTCTGTCAGTAGGGTCAGTGCTAGTAAACTGGTCAGCCAACTAAGACTGCTCTAGAAACTTAGACTTAAGTATTTCTCACAGCCCATAGTTTAAGAGCAGATGCTGTATCCTTAGAACAGGACCTGGAGGATCCCTGAAGAGCTGCTGGTCTTGTCTCGTCTACTTACAAAGTAATTAGTTCTAATATCAATGAAAGTTGCCTGCAGCAACAGGATGAATGAACGTGCCAGGGAGAGAAAGGAGACAAAAGCCTGTCTCTGTCCTTCACTTCCTTTTATCTGGCTGCCCCTGGAAGGTGCCACTTAAGCTTAGGGTGACTCTACCTGCTCAAATAATCTGATCAGCAGCCCCCACAGCAGTACCCCATGCTTGTGTTTTAGCTGATTGTAGATGTTGTCAAGTTGTCAACTAAGATTAGCCACTACAGGTGCTTGCATAGTTGGGCTCTTGGTGGTTTATAAAGGGTAGTCTTCTGGCTGTACTGTCACATGGTGGTGAGTGAGCTAGCTCTCTAGTCTCTTCTCTCTCTCGGTCTGTCTTTTAAGGTTTATTTATTTACTTATTTTATGTGAGTACATCGCTGTCTTTAGAAGAGGGCATCAGATCCTATTACAGATGGTTGTGAGCCACCATGTGGTTGTTGGGAATTGAACTCAGGACCTCTGGAAGAACAGTCAGTGCTCTTAACCTCTGAGCCTTCTCTGCAGCCCTGGCCTCTTCTCTTACGATAACCATTTATCACCAGAATTTTACGCTGATGACCTCTTTACCTACCAAAGATCCTACTTCTTAATGCATCACAAAGGACCAGGATTTCAGCATATGAATTTGGAAGAGGGACAGAAACAGTCATAACTGAGTATGTGGTGTTTATCTTCCAGAAGGCCAACTTTAACTTCTTTACAGGATGGCAGTTGCGGGAGACTTATGGGAAGTAAGACTGGGCTAGGCCAATGTACAAATTTTTTTTCTTAAGAAAAAAAAGTCTAGGGCTTGGTGAGATGGCTCAGCGGTTAAGAACACTGACTAATCTTCCAATGGGCTCGCAACCACCCGTAATGAGATCTAACGCCCTCTTCTGGTGTGTCTGAAGACAGCTACAGTGTACTTAGAATAAATAAATCTTTAAAAAAAAAAGTCTGGTTAGATATCTTTAAAAAAAAAAGGTCTGGATCACAGTTGTGCCCTCTGTTTCTGGATTGTAATTCATTCCAGATTAAAAGGCCAAATGAAAACAATCTAGGTAATGCCACCTAACGTGACATAACTATCCCTGGTTCAACTGCAAACACAAACAGTAAGCTTAGCTAGGTGGGATCTTGCCCTGAGGTCACCACTCACTCCCTTCATCTGTTTATCTCCTTGAACAGGATTCAGTTCTATTTCACTTCCTGGTGTCTCCTTATCACTTGAACTATCATTTTGTATTTTTCCTTCTCCGCTTGCTCCTTTTCATTAAGATGCTCTCCATAAGAGTGAACTTTAGGAACCACGAAAGAGAATTTATACCAGGCTGCTTTCAGACTTTTTTTTTGTTAAAGCAATTATTTTAAATTTCTTCATCTTAGCCTCAGGCAGAGTCTTCAGACAATGGCAAAAACTGTCACGTTCTTTACCAAGATATCTCAAAAACAGTTTCTAGGACACATACTAACGTTCTTCTCCATTAAAGTCTATCAGGCCAGGTCTGCACAGTTAAAATCATTCTCAGCATCAATGTCTTCCATATCCCTACTAGGATGGCCCATTAAACCCCACTTTAAGCATTCCACGCCTTTCCAAACCCAAAGTCCCAAAATCCACATTCCTCCAAACAAAAGCATGGTCAGGCTTATCACAGCAATACCCCAGTCCCTGGTACCAACTTTTGTCTTAGGGTTTTCACTGCTATGAAGAGACACCTGAACTTCTTCGCATGACCCCTTCAGGCCTGGGCCATCAACTGCAACTGAGGTTGCACTTTCACAATGGCCTTACGTGGCTTCTCACAGTGCTAAGCCTCAGCTGCTCTCCATGACCCTTCATGCCTTCAAAACCAGTACCACCTGGGTGATTCTTATACATTACTAAGTCTGGCTGCCAGAATGAGGTACAACCTTGGCCACCTCTGGAACACAGCTTCTTTCTGCTCTCAGAAGATTTCACCTCAGTGATGCTTCTCTCTCTCTCTCTCTCTCTTTAGTTTTTGAGACAGGGTTTCTCTGTGTAGCCCTGGCTGTCCTGGAAGTCACTCTGTAGACCAGGCTGGCCTTGAACTCAGAAATCAGCCTGCCCTTGCCTCCCAAGTGATGGGATTAAAGGCGTGCACCACCACTGCCTGGCTGGTCTTCTTAATCACCACTAATTTCTTAGCTCCAACTGACCAGCATCAATTGTCCCAGTAGTCCCTTCTATTCTTGACTCTAAAGCCAGAGCCACATGGCCAAAGCTGCTGAATTCTGCTGCTTGCTGGAGCTGGAAAATGGGCTCCTTGTTCTATGACATTATCACCAAACTTTTGTTTTTCACCTCCTTCACTGCCTAACTTGGCTCTTCTGGAATATACTCTGTAGATTAGGCTGGCCTTGAACTCAAGAGATCCTCCTGTCTTTGCCTCCAGAGTGCCTGCCTCTGTCTCTAGAGTGCTGGGATTAAATGTGTTATCACTGCCCAGCTATCTACCATCACTTCTTAATGCTGGTCTTACAGGCATACATTACCAAATCCAGCTTCTAGAACTTATTTTTCAGGTTTAACAATAGACTCTGCAGATGTAGCTCATTGGTAGAGACTTGGTGGGTCTTGATTCCTTAGCACTACAAAGATACTGTACATACCCATATAGTGGTACACACTTTTAATCCCAGCACTTGGGTGGCAAAGGCAGGCAAATTTCTGAGAGTTTGAGGCCAGCCTGGTCTACATAGGAATTCCAGAACAGCCAGAGAGGTACATAGTTAGATCCTGTCTCAAAACAAAACACTGGATAATATCCCATTTTCATGTGAACAGACATTTGGGTTGCTTCCAGTTAAGCTATTATAAATAATGACATACAAGTATGTAAGAATCTGTGTTTTCTACTCGTTGGTTATACACCTAGACGTGGGATTGTCTGATCATGTGGTAACTATCGTGAGTTTTCTTCAGTATTTTCTAGCGGCTGCAGCCTTTTCTACTAAATGTCCTCAAGAATTTTCTCGTCTTAACACCTGTTCACCATCCGCAAAAAATAGCCTCCGATTCTTTTCCGCTGTTCTCGTGCTGTGGCAGCAAAGGCGTTAAAAGGGCATCCCTTTAATTCCAGGTCCGGAGGTGGAGGAAAGCGATATTCCTTAAGTTCGAGGACAGCCTAGTCTACATAGCGAGTTCCCCAGTTATGTTTCTCCCCAGCCAGGAATACATAGTGAGATCCTGTCTCAAACAAATAAATTGATAAAAGGAATTCCTGGATCTAGGGGGAACTGTTACCAATCCATCTCCTCCAAGTCTTCCACGCGACCCCCAACGACGGAAATGAGGCGCAGGAATTGGTGGAGAAGCCAGATTGCAGTCACTTCCGGACGCTTCAAGATGACGGTTTGGTCGTTTTGCGCATGCGCCCTCACAGGGTTGCCGGGGCAACGGCGCCTTCCAACCCTAGGTCCACGCATGTCCCCGCCCGCGGGAAACGGTCGCGCAGCGATGACGTCGAAGGGGTCTGGCTAGGCGTCGCGGACTCCGGAGATGGAGGAAAAGGAGCAGCTTCGGCGGCAGATACGCCTCCTGCAGGGTGAGCGGGCCGCGGTCGGGGCGTGTGTTCACTTGTTTCTTGCGATCGCCGTAGACCCTCTAAGAAGCGGGTGCTGTCGGTTGCGGTCTCCTGATGGTTGTCATGGGTGGGCATCGGAGCGGCCGAGTCGGGTGCGGCCCGCGGGTGACAGACCCCCCAGGCTTCGGGGCGATTGAACCGGCCGGGCCTCAGAGGGCTGTCAGGAGAAGATAGCACCGTGGTCTACCCGCGGGTGGTCGCGTCAACCGACCTCCCGGCTCGGCTGGCTCGGAAGCGTTTCTCTTCAATGCCGTTGAGTGCCTTTGGCTCGATTCAGGCACAGCCCCCTTGTCCCCAGGCACCAGCTTCTTCAGCTTCAAATTTTTAGACCCAAGTTGGTCTTTTATAAGCGTTCATATCGTTTCCAAAGTTTTCCCCACAGAAAATACTTAGGAGTTTGGACAGCATGTGCTAAGGAGAGTCCAGGTGCTTGCCTATTTGGGGCTACTTCTTGGGTTTCCCTAACATCCGACTGGAGATGTCTGGCAGGGTTTGAGGGTAGAGGCAGGCCCTATGTTTGAGGGGTGGTGGTGGTGCGGGGGTTGGTTATTGGGAACCCAGTGAACCTGCTTGTGTTCCTTCTCTCTTCCTCCAGGGCTCCATGAGTCATTTCATTGGAAAAATCCTTGTGGTATGATGGGTATCAGGTGTTTTCTGTAGGAGATGATGTTAGCTGTTGGGTTGTCAGTGGGTGTATTGTTTTGTTTTTTGTTTTTTTTATTTCTGTCTGTCAAGTACTGGGTTAGAGAAGCATCCGTTCTGAGAAGATTACTAAGGTGCAGTCTTGCATTTTTTTCCATGAGTGGGTAAACTACAGGGCCTCAGTGGAGGACTCGTCCAGTTCTTATCCAGGCACCACAGGTTTCTGATCCCTTGACTGTTTGTTTTTTTGTTTTTTTATTTTTTGTATAGGGAGTGACACTTGTCTCAAAACATTGAAGAAGACCTAGTAGGCCAGTGAATAGAAGCAGACATACTACAAAAGCTGCCGTCTTCAGGAGAAGCAGGCCAAATAGTAATATTTCTGAGGTTTCCAGTCACTTAGGGCTACTCTCAAGTTAGCAAGGGGCTCAGAAAGGCGAGTGGGTCTGGAGTATTAGGATAGGGGTAGTTAGTACATCTCCTAGGTAACTGAGCCTGTGATTCTGCCTTCTCAGGTCTAATTGATGACTATAAAACCCTCCACGGCAATGGCCCTGCCCTGGGCAACTCTTCAACTCCTCGGTGGCAGCCACCTGTGTTCCAGGGTGGCAGGACCTTTGGTGCCCGCTACTCCCGTCCAAGTCGGAGGGGCTTCTCCTCACACCATGGCCCTTCATGGCGCAAGAAATACTCCCTTGTGAATCAGCCCCTGGAATCTTCTGACCCAGCCAGTGCTCATGCCTTGCAGGCATCCCTCAGGTCTGAGGATAGCCAGCATCCTGAACCCCAGCAGTACGTCCTGGAGAGACAGGTCCAGCTCAGTCCAGATCAGAATATGGTGATTAAAATCAAGCCACCATCAAAGTCAGGCTCCATCAGTGCTTCAGGGGTCCAGCGGGGGTCCTTGGAAGACTGTGATGACCCGTCTTGGAGTGACCAAAGACCCCAAGGAAGTGAGGTTGAGGTCCCTGGTGGACAACTGCAGCCTGCAAGGCCAGGAAGAACCAAGGTGGGTTACAGTGTGGACGACCCCCTCCTGGTCTGCCAGAAGGAGCCTGGCAAGCCTCGGGTAGTGAAGTCTGTGGGCAGGGTTAGTGACAGCTCTCCTGAGCATCGGCGGACAGTCAGTGAAAGTGAAATTGCCATCAAGGCACACTTCCCATCTGTCCCGTCCCAACGCACTGGTGCGGCTCTGGGCCGGAAGGTAGGCCCTCATTCTGCCAGCTATTCTGAACAGCTCATTGGAGACCAAAGAGCAAGTACTGGCCATGCAGACCAGCCAACTTCCTTGGGGTCAGTGGTGGCTTCAGTCAGACCAGCAACGGGAGCCAGGCAGGTCAGGGAGGCCTCGCTGCTAGTGTCGTGTCGAACCAGCAAGTTTCGGAAAAACAACTACAAATGGGTGGCTGCCTCAGAAAAGAGCCCACGGGTCACTCGGAGAGCTCTTAGTCCCAGAACAACTATGGAAGGTGTGAACAAGGCCGCTTTTGGTACAGTTGGAAAGACAGAGAAGCCACAGCCTAAAGTTGACCCAGAGGCGAGGCCTGAGAAACTGGCCGCACCATCCAAGCCTGGCCCCTCTCCCAGCAAGTACAAGTGGAAGGCTTCCAGCCCGTCTGCTTCCTCCTCTTCCTCTTTCCGTTGGCAGTCTGAGGCTGGCAGCAAGGACTGTACGTCTCAGCTCTCCCCAGTCCTATCTAGGCCTCCGTCAGGGGACAGACCAGCAGGGGGACCACCCAGCAGCTTGAAGCCCCTCTTTGGAGAGTCGCAGCTCTCAGTTTACAAAGTGAAGAGCCGTACCAAGATTATCCGGAGGCGGGGCAATACCAGGTGTGCTATCTTACAATGTCCTGTCTAGGTTGGTGGGGTGGGGCTCATTGAGTGTTTTTGGTTCCTGCATTAGGGGATTTGGATTTGTGCTCCCTTCCTGTTGGGTCTATTCAATACCACGGATGTGTGACCTAAGCTGGGAGCTTTGAGTGTGATTTTGGGTCATGCTTCATGGGAGTGAGGCTGGAAGTACTGTTGTCATACAGACGTGTGTCAGGTAAAAACTGAATGATTCAGGGGCTCCAGTTGGGTTGGAAAGGCAAGAACTCTGGCACTGGTACTACCGACAGACCCATCCTTTCTTCTCTTGGTGAGAAACTAGGTTATTTCAGGTAGTTTCCCTTCTAGGTGGGCAGGGTTCAAAAACATACGGTGCCATGCCAGGTTAGGTGCTTGGGGAGCAGCCCCTGGATCTGTCTGTTGTGTAGCAATAGGTGAATGCTACATGGCTGTTCTGGCCAGAGCAGTGGGCTGTGTGTCTGAGCTGTGGGTGGTGGACTAGCCAGGTGTGCCCGGACTTTTCCTGCTCTGTTTGTACTTGAGGGCTTTAGGTTCTAGGAAGTCAGGCTTTGTGGGCCATTCTGCCCCTGTCCAGACAGAAGGATGCACTGTTTGTGCTATGTGGGGTGTCTGTGAAAGGGACAGCAGCACTGCGGTCCCAGGCTTTTTCTACCTTGTGCTCTGTTGCTACCTTTCTGGTGCTGAGCTTTGGGTGTCTATTGCTCCAGAGGAAGCAGATTGATTTTACATCCCAGCTGGCCCTTTGCAGGTGGCCAAGTGACCAGGCCAAGCTGATATGAACACACATCACTGAGATCCTTACCCTTGCATGCTTTCAGGAGACTATAAGATGGCTTTCTAGCCCAGAGTATATGGTCAGGGGTCAGAAACTTCAGATCAGCCACTGATGGCAAAGGTATTATCTGCTTATCAGGCAGAGGGCCTGCCTATGCCATTAGACAATGTCCTTCCAAAAGATATTTACTGTCCTTGCTATAAGTCCCCCTAAAGAAGTTCTTCCTGCTGTCTTATTTTGGTCTTTGGCTCTTTATATGCTCCCTTCTTCTGGCTCTGTGCTTCAGACATGTGCTGTCTGTGGTTATCTGAGCATGGGTGCCGTGCTCACCAAGCCTAGAGAATAGATTTCTTCTTCTTATACTGGTGCCTTCCTCTATGGTGGGTCCCTCAGAGGGGGAATTTTGTAGCGTCCTTGAAGGTGTGCTTGGGAGATGGCGTGCAAGCCTGATGGCAGCTTCTTTTCAGTCCTCCTCCATCACCTTTTCCTGTAGGCTTGTATTAAAGGCCCATCTGGCTTAGAGAAGGGCAGGGGCAGGGTCTGAAACCACTCTGCTCTGCTTTACTTGGAAAACATTGCAACCTGTGCTGTCTCCAGTTGATGAAGGTGCTTGGGCAGATCTACCCAGTGAATCTGTTGGTAGTTTTTCATGTTTTATCTTCATAGCCTTCCTGGGGACAAGAAGAACAGCCCCTCAACTGCCACCACCAGCAAAAACCATCTTACCCAGCGAAGGAGACAGGCCCTCCGGGGGAAGAATAGCCCCATTCTAAGGAAGACTCCCCACAAGGGTCTGATGCAGGTCAACAGGCACCGGCTGTGCTGCATGCCGTCCAGCCGGACCCACCTCTCCACCAAGGAAGGTATGACAAGGAGGGAAGCTCCAGGCACTGGTTGAGGGTGGGCTGCACTCTACTGGGATGATTAGGAATCATGTTAGGAGGGTGGGGTATGGGACCCAAGTGAAAGGCTAGAGAGAGGGGTGGGCTGGACATGGCTGGGTTCCCCTTGGCCAGTTGAGAAGGATGGGTTGAGAGGCTTACAGCTTTGGGTGGAGAAAATGGAAAGTCTGCTAGTGTTGTTGCCTGGCAGACTGTGAGGAAGGGCTGTGGGCTCCTTACTGGAATCCTCTAGGATAGTACCACTTGTTTGTGTCTGTGGTAGAGTCTATGGACATATTGACTGGGATCAGCAAAGATTGTCTCTTGTTGGCAGTGGCTGTTACAGTGTCCCCCAGCCCAACAGGTGGCTAGGGAAGAGTGAAGGGTGAGAGGTCTTGAGTTCAGTGACTCTACCACATTGGCGCCTTGGATGTGTTAGGGGGCTATTGAAACTGTTGGTGGCACCTCCACTACGAGTGGAGGAGTGGATAACCTCTAATTATAGACCGATGTGATGACTGCATAGTGCCCCTGGTATTTCTGTTGCAAGAAGGGCTCTGGGGAATCTCTCCATTATTCACCTGCTTACCTACCAGTCATGTGATGGGCACCTTGGAGCCAAGAAACATCATGCTGGTTCTTGGGGATACTGAGCCACAATCTAGTGGAGACAAATGGCTGCCTGAGCCCTTGTCAACAGCCTGGACAGTTGGCTTTGGGTGGTAAAGGTGTCCTGAGAACAAGAAAGCAGAAGTGTATAGTTATGGGCTATAGGGAGAGTGTCAACACTAGACAGGCATTAGGAGTACTTCTTGAGGAGACTTGAGTGAGGAGAGGAAATAGCACTCAGCTATGCAGGTGAAGGCCCTGGTGGACCACAGAATGGGAGGAAGACCATACAGCCATGTGCTTTACAGGATCAGAGAAGGGATTGCCCCAGTGGAAACCCACTAGGTTGCCACAGTAAGGAAAGGGAATAGGTTCTGTGATTTCAGGGAAGGATAGAAGAGGGAGCCAGGAGACAGCTTGTGCTGCTGCTCTCGGGACTATCAGGTGACAGGCTGGAGGAGACAGTAAGTCAGGATGGCTAGCATGCAAGGCCTTGTGTGTGAAATCAAGGGACATTCATCATCTAAGAAGCAAACGAGTTGTGAAAACAGGAGATGCTGAGCCTGTGCTACTCAGGTAGCAGTTCCAGAGACTACAACTCTCGACACCTCTAGATAGGCGGAGATCACGGGGTGGGCTGTGTACAGGAGGCGGGAGGAGATGGGAGTGACAGTGGTAATTCCGCTGGGCTGGAGCCTGGATGGATTTGGCTTGCTCTAGGAACTGGCTTGTGGTTTCCTCAACTTCCTTTTGCAAGAGCTTATTGTTTGCCTCTTTCCTTGCTTGTCTAAGTATCCCAGCCTGAATGATGGTCAAAGCTCTGGCCAGTCTGTGTGATTCCTGGGCCATATTGCTGATTAGAGCTTTTCTAGCTCCAAGTGGGTGCAGGCCCCAAGCTTCTGTGGCTGTTAAAGTCAGTGTCTCCCAGTTCATGGGGTCAGTGAATAGGGGATGCCTCTTAAACTAGTCCTTAGAGTATTCTCTTTCTGCTTTCCTCCAATAAAACACTTAGCCCTGGTTCCAGATTTTTCTTGGTGCCAGTACCCTTGTGTCTAGACTTTGTGTGCCAAGGAATTGGGTTAGCCTAGCGGCTCTGGCCAGCCCCTCTTCCAGGTCCCTACTCAGCCCTACTGTGTGGCCTAGCAGCCAGCAGAGGGCGCACTTGCCCCTCTTATTCCCTCCATCCACCTTTTTCTGGTAATTGATTGCCTAATTTCCTCTTTATGTGAAAGAAAGCAGATATCAAGTAATTTGCAGCAATAACCTGCTAATGCTGGGCCAGTATCGAAACTCCCCTGTTCATTTCAAGTGGCAGATAAAACACTAATACATAATTATCCTTGCAAATTGGATTGTTTTAAATAACCAAAAGGCTACGGCCAGAAGAAAGCGATCCCATCTCCCTCGAGTTACTCTTGCAGCGTAATTGCCGCGTTCAATCAATTTCCCTGGCATTAGAAATTCCATCACAATCAACATTAAGCTTTATTCATTGTGATGGCTAAGAGCCGGGCCATTTCTCCTCTTTTTCTTAACTGGCAAAATTAATCAGGGAAAAGATTTTAAACATTTACCCGTGCGAAAGAGGTCAGCGCTGCCACTATATTGCTCAGCAGATAAGGGGGCTAATAAAAAGAAAATTGAATTACTAATGATCACCAGGAACCGAGTATATAAAACCTGGCAATCGCCAGTTCAGGAGAAGGAGAATCAATTTTCTTGGGACAAGGTGCGCTCATTTTTTATTTTGGCGCATATTATCAGCAATTTAATTTGAGAGCGCATAAACAGGAGGAAACAGTTAGGGGAATAATGAGCCTGGAGGTGTAAAGTGCCGCAGGATATATGCTGTACACAATTTATTTGGCACAACAGATAATCGCTTTAATTGAATTCAAAACTGCATTGTTCAGCAGCCATGGGGCTGCTCAGGCCTGGAGACCGAGAGTATCAGGAAGGTTCCAGTCTGATATAGTGTCTTTCATCTGGCCAGCCTTTGGCTATGGGGTGAGATGAGCCCCCTAGAGAGCCCTGAGGTGGTCAAGGAGGCATGTGTGCTCTGTCTGCTGCTGAGACCTGCTTGGTCTGTCTCCCATGGACAAATGTTAGAAAAGGCATTTGGGGAGAGGTGATGATCATTTAGGGATGTGGCGATTGGTAGGTAGCATGTGATGCTCTTCCTCTGATCAGTGTGGGGATATGGGACCTGGGAGGCTTGGAGTGAGCTCCCAGGCTTACTCACATAAGGCGTAGCCTAGGCCTAGTATGAGGCTTGGCTCCCTGAACTGTGTGCATGGGTGGTTTAATCTGATATAGCACCTGCTGCTCAAGCTTAGGTAGCAGCTAAGTCATGGACTTCTAACCAATAGCCTCTTGGAAGCATTAGCTGTCCACTGCTAAGAAAGAGCCATTGTGGGTAGACAGGCTGTGTGTCATCACCTCTCCGAGGTAGGTTTGGATAGGAAGACCCTCCTCTTTTCTGCCCATGGTGGATATGTGGCCATTGCCTGTCCTTTTCTTCCTATAACTATGTTAAAATTTTGGTCTTGGGGCTCAGTTAAAAACATTACTGCTTTTGCAGGACTCAAGTTCAATTCACAACTGCTTATAACTTCGTCTCCAGGGGATCTGTCCCCCTCTTCTGGACTCCATGCCTATGTGCATGCATGTACACACACCCACATAGGGACACACATACAGAGATGATTTAAAATAAAATGTTTCTAAAAGCAAAGCTGGGACAATGGCTTAGCAGTTAAGAGGATATACTGCTCTTCTAGAGCACTCCAGTTTGATTCCCAGCACCCAAGTCAGGTGGCTCATAACTGCCTATAACTCCTGTTCTAGGGAAATCTCTTGACACCCTCAGCTTCCATGGGCACCTATACTCAAGTTTGCGCGTGCGCACACACACACACACACACACACACACTGTTAAAAATAAAATGAATTGGCAGGGTGTGGTGGTACACGCCTTTAGTTCTAGCACTCTAGAGGCAAAGGCAGGTGGGTAGATCTCTGAGTTTAAGGTCAGTCTCTTCTACAGACAGCCAGGGCTATACAGAGAAACCCTGTCTTGAAAAACCAAAAATAAATAAAGAAAATGAATGAATTATATAAAAATAAATAAACAATAAAATAAAATTTAAAAATCTTTTCAACAAGCCTTGGCCTTGCCCTGGAAATTGAGCCTTCTTAGTTAGGTAAAGGATTAATTTGGTAAGTTCTGGGCTAGGGCTTGCTAGAGGTCTGGATAATAAGGACTAGGTGAGTTTTCACTGTGATTTCATGCAGACTGAGACCCACCAGCCTCTTAGGCTATCACATGAGCCTCCTGGGGATGGTTACCTACCTCTAGTACAGAGTTCTTTGGCCTGTGTCAGGAACCATCCCTCAGTTCACTGTGGTGGCTCTGTGGTATGAAGAAACCACTGTCAATATTTAAAGATAAGAAAGAGTGACCACTCATTTTGGGTCACTGGCATAAAAATAAGGGTCTTGGCCATGGATCACTCAATGAAGGTCCTCTTGTCCTGCCTTTGGTGAGAGTCTGCTGGGATGGGTGTTCATTCCCACATTCGATGGTTTTTAAGGAAGTCCTCATGGAGTCTTCCTAGTATAAGCTCTATTAGTTTCACTTACCCTGCTACAAACTGGGTAGCTCTTTTGCCATCCTCAGCCCAGGACTGGTACCAATCTGAGGGCTGGGAAGCCCTCAGATGTGCAGTGTTCTCTGAGAGCCGGCCCTACCTTCCAGCTTCTAGCCATCCTGAAGGCAGCCTCCCCAGAACTCTGGACAGTCTTTCTTGGTGTCTGGGTGAGGCCTGCCTTCGTACTGTGGTAGCTTCCCCATTGTTCCTCCTGGCCACATAGACAAATGTTTTCAAGACTGCTGACTTGACTTTGTGTGCTTTTAGGCCCTGCCCATCAGCTTCATTCTGTGACCCCTTGCATCCCTTGCTCTGACAGAGTTCCTAAGCAGACTTTTGGTAGCTATGGGTCATTTCCAAATCATGTTTTTTGTTGTTGTTGTTTTATTTTGTTTTGGCTGTTCTGGGGAAGGGGCTGCTTGCCAGGTGCTTTCGGGCATGGGAGGAAACCTGTCCATATTCTTCCTGGACTCAGAGCTTCACAATTGTCCACTCATCTGGGAGACTGGGGACTGAACTCAGGGCCTTGAACATACCCAAGCACATGCTCTCCCATTGAGCTCTGTCTTCAGTTCTCTTTTTACTTTTTATTTTTAGACAGAGGGTTACTAAGTTTTTCAGCATGGTCTTGGACTCATACTGTAACCCAGAGAAGCCTTGAATTGTGATGGACTTCAGCTTCCTGGGAGCTGGGATTAGTTACCTTTCTTACTTCATCCTACTTATTTTTAAAGCCTAGGCTATGTATGCAGCCTAGGCTAAATATGAAGTTAAGGGTGTTCCTGAACCTCCTGCCTCTGCTTCCCAGTGCTGGGATTATAGACATGAGCCACCATCCTGACTTTCACTTCTTCTATGCCAAAGTACTATGGGGATCTTGCCTCTGATTAAGCCTTCTCTCTGTGTAGGTTTTGTCCTTTAAAAGCCTGTCCCTTTTTGAAAGTCTCATTCCTTCTTGGACAGGACTTGTTCATTCATGGGCCAGATCCTACCCCTCTCAGCCAAGTCCCACCTGTTCTGACCAGACACTAGACTTTACCCCTTCAATAGGCCCTGCCTCTGAAGGCTTTGCCCTTCTCCAGCCAGACTATTCTTTTCTGTGAGCAGGCCCCACCCACTCTGGCTAGCCATATCTCCACACTCTACATCTACCTACTTTTTGCAGTATGGTTCTCTTCCTTCAGATATCTAGGGCCGCCTGCCTTCATTCAGGCACCTGCTAAGTGCCCATGGCCAGCCTTACAAGCCTATCTGCTTTAAGATCACCGCGGCATTCCTGCTTCCTGTTTCATTTCTGCACTGTGTGGATTTCTGTGTTAACTGTCTGTATTGCCTCACTAGAAAGTCTTTGTATTTTTTTTTTTTTTTTTTTGGTTTTTCGAGACAGGGTTTCTCTGTGTAGCCTTGGCTGTCCTGGAACTCACTTTGTAGACCAGGCTGGCCTCGAACTCAGAAATCCTCCTGCCTCTGCCTCCCAAGTGCTGGGATTAAAGGCGTGCGCCACCACCGCCCGGCAACTAGAAAGTCTTTATGAGGGCTTTGTCCTACTCTTGTCACATAGATGTGAGTCTCTTGGTGCAGAGCCTGAGGAAGGAAGCTTATTCCATTGTAGAAGCACTGTTTGGGACAGGGTTCTCTTCTGCAGAATATTCTGGGTGAAGGTTGTTCTCTCTAATTCTGTCACCACATGTGTTAGAAGCCAATTCCTGGCTTCAACCCAAAGCTTTTATTGGGTGAGCAAGCCCTGCTGGTCAGGGGATACCTGTTTCATCTAACTTAAGCTGGGTAGGGCTTGGTCAGTGTGTGGGCAGAAAGGCGTTCATCGAGGTGTGTTTGATTGCCCGTTGAGAGCAGCACTATTCGCTGGGAGATCTCAGATCCTTCCAAGGTCCAGGGCTCTTGGAGCATCATTCAGCATCTGAGGATGAGAGTCTGAAAGGGATTGACATGTGAGGAGAAACAACAGGCCTATCTGTTGGGATATTATTCCTGCCCTGAGCCAGGTGTTCCTGGTGGGTGGAAGCCAGTAGTGGCATGCTAGAAGGGTTCGTGAGCATTCCATAGTACGGCTGGCTATGGAATGGCATTGTCTCACCACTTGTGTCACTAAGAGCAGTTGGGGAAGTCTGGGAGCAGGAGGGTTGGTAGACAAGAATGCTCCCAGACTGGCTGTATAGCAGCAGTGCGATCTGCAGTCTCTCAGGTGCCCAGTCCTCTGCTTGGCCCTGAGCCTTCTGGCCTGTGGGGAGCTGACTTCCAACAGAGTTGAGCCAGAGAGCAGAGACTGGTGGCACAATGTTAGGAGTGGCAGTTTAGTTGTGACAGCATCCTTCCCTACTTGACCTAGGGTTGGGCAGTAGCTCTCGGTGGTCTTGGCTGGCTGTCTTCTCCAATGCAGCCCAGGGCAGGGAAGCAGAGAGCTTCAATCAGGACCCCAAGTTAGACAGCAAGGATGCATGGTGCTTTCTCTCTAGTCATAACTATAGCTGAGGCAGCAGATGCTATGGGAAGGGTTTTGGAAGTGCATTGGACCCTCAAGTACTTGTTGGGGTATACAGAGAGGCTTGTTGTACTTGGTGGGGAAGGGCTCAAGGCCAGGGATCTGGGTAAGAGGCCAGGCTTGATAGACAGACACCTTTTAATGGTAGGTGCTGGGGGCAGCCACATCTGGTATTCAAGTTCTAGAATTTGCCTGAGATATTGTACACATAAAGTATACATCCTCTCCATTCTGGTTGGTGCCATTGTCTTGCTGAGAGAGTTTGGATCTTCTGTGTTCTTTCCATTACTGTCTGTGTTTGTTTTTGTTTTTTAAATATGTCTGTTGTAAAATTAGAGTTGACTGGCCCCAGGGTCTCTATGCAGATCAAGGAGCTGGAGCCTTTGGGTGTTTCAGACCAGTGTGGGGTGGCTCTGTGCTATGAGGTGGCTGCTGCCGCTGCCTGGGACGTCCTACCCAGTGCCTCAGGGTCTGCGATCCATTGTTGCTCACTGGTATGCAGCTGGACTGTTCGATTTTACTATGGATTTTACTATGGCTACGGCAAACACTGTTAAAGGGCATGAGAACAGTTAAATCTGGAGTCCTGCTTTCATAAGGGAAAAAAGAAAATGCTGAATTAGGCTCTGAGAAAGGCATCTGCAGCGATCCTTGGATCTTGCATAAATTATCAGGCACGCTGGAGGCCTCCAATTTTACGTTTGTTGCAACCATGCTAATTAATTATTCCACAAGAATTGGCATGAAGACACATGTGTGTGCTACTCCTGGTGAGTTTGCCCCCTTTGACTCCTGGCTGAGGAAGGGTGGTGGCATCAGGATTGCTGGAGCTTGTATCTTTAAGACAGCAGGCCCTCCCTTCTGGCTTAGGACAGTTTGGCTAGTTCCTCTGTAAATTGAAATGAGAGCAGTCTTCTTCTGTCACTTTTCTCATGGTTAAAGAATTGCCTATCTTCTCTATGTCTGGACTGACTTTAAATCAAATACTGCACCTTGGCCACTGAGCATGGACTGGCTTAAGGGTCTCAAGAGATTGGTTTCAGACTAGGTTTTGGACTTAAGCTTTGTCCAGAGGCCTCTTGCTGGGCTGTCAGGGCCCACAGAAGCCGATGACTCCCTTGAGGTTACATTACTGAGTACCCAGGAGTTTTTTTTCTCAGAGAACATGTCAAAATATCTGTCCTAGATGCTAGCTAGCCCATGGCCTGGTCTGTCCTCAAGCACAGTCAGCAAGGCCTACAGCAGCATGTGGCAGTAGTTTAGTATACTCACCCCTTGCTTTGTACCTGGCAGTGGGTGGGTGCCAGCTGTAGGCAAACGCCCCTCATGTGGAGTTAGAACCAGCTTGTGGTGGGTTGCAGGGATCAGAACATAGTGACAGGGTTTTAGGTGGGCCAGGAAAGGAGCCCATGCCCAAACATGTGTTATGAGTGTGGGATAGAGTCAGGGGCCAAGACACAGCCCATGAGCCAGCCTTAATGAATGCCTCTCCTGTGCTGGGCTGTGCCCTGATAGTGGGCTTTCCAAGAGCCTCTTTTTTGTTGGCTAGTCCTCAGGTGGTTGGTCGTCTTAGGAATGTACTCAGTCTCACTGTAATGGGCAGGTTACAGTAGTCTGTGAGCCCAGAGCACACCCCTCTGGTTGGGAGAGGCATGTGATAAATTCCACCCAACTTGTTCCTGAGAGTGCTGCTTTGTCTGTGGCACTGTGTCTACAGTAGGTCCCTGCCCGTTATTGCTTCTTATGACATTTGGGGCTAGAACCTAGATATCATGCATGGATTTGGCAGACCATGTTGAATGGATTCAGACAACTCTCTGAATCCCCAAGTCAAGATGTTTCACATGATGGAGAGTAATGATGGCACAGTGTGCCAGAGAACCTGGTTTGGGTCACCCGTTCACGACTTAGGCTGCTCAAGGGCTCCTCTCAGGTCTACTTTTCCATAGGTGGGGAGAACCTTCCCTCTAGACCCTTGCAGAGCCAGGGGCAGCAGCATTGCCTGGTGCTCAGGGACATGAGCCCTGTGGACTGATGCTGGAAGCTGCCTGCCTTAGAAGGGTGTGCCCATGATGGGCTGGAGAGCATTCCATAAGGAATTTTTTTCCTGCTTAAGACAGCTGGACATGGAAAGCAGCTGGGTAGCTGGGACACAGTGTTCTAGGATAGGCAGGGGTTCCTTTTGTCCTCTTGCCAGGGAGCCTTCCTGGTTTGCCTCCACTCAGTGAAAGGACCTGACCTGGTCCCTCTGGTCAAGGACACTAAGTAGAAAGGGTGTTATTCCTGCAGAATTCCACTGGGAACTCCAGGGCAGCACCCCAGCCAGGACTGGCTGAAGAGGACAAATAGGCCTGCAGGGGATAGGAGATGCCTGCTGAGGGTTCTGGGCTAAGTAGCTGAATGGGGAGCCCATCTCCCTCCATGAGCTGGCCTTGTGGAAAGGAGCAGGTATGGCTTCGTGACGCTAGAGATCAGGCTGCCATTACTGCTTGAGCGATGCACAGAGACCCTGTTTGACACTTGTGCTGGAACACAACGATGAAATTTAGCCAGGGTGTGTCTGAGTTTGACATAAGCAGCCAGCTGACTGGGCAGGTAGGTTTGGGCCTTAGGACTGACAGCTGTGTCTAGGGTCTCTTAAGAATATGTTTTGCTCAAAAAGATTGCTCCAAAAAATAAAAAAATAAAACCTTTAAAATTGTTCTTTAGCCCTTTTCTTCATGCCTGGGTATTCCTAATTTTTAAGGGAAACACATGCCTGGGTGGGGTTCATCTGGTTTTAGTTCAGGATGGTCTCCTATACCCATAACTTGATCTGGGCATCAAGGCTGCTGGGCATGGTAGGTGACTGCCTGAAGGTTAGGGCTGTAAGCTCACCCTGACTCCCATGTCAGGGACCCTGATCTGCCCAGAGAATGAGGATTGGTTGGGGTTATAGTGCTTAAAAGTGAGCAAGCAAGGAGAGGGGCTCATGGTAGGACCCCACCTACCACAGAGGCTAGTCAGTGTGAGGGTCTGAGGAGGCACTGTGTGGGGCCCAGGCGTTATAGATAAGTAAATGTGCAGTCTGTTAGAATTTCACTTTAGGTGTAGCTTTTCAAAATTGCTACATTTCATATATTTTCTGTCTGTGTGTGTGTGTGCACAGTGTGTGTGTGTATACAGTGTGTGTATAGTGTGTACACATATGCCACACCGTGCATGTGGTGGTTAGAGGATACCTTCCATCATGTGGGCCCTGGGGACTGAACTCAGGTCATCCAGCTTGGTGGCAAGAGCTTTTATATGCTAAGCCGTCTTGCTGGCTTACTTTAGCTGTTTTCCATAAGTTAATTATTTTTGTTCTTCTCCAGATACTTTGTAGTTTTTAAGTGACTCTTCCTTCTTTGACCTGTGGGTTATAAAAGGTACTTTTTAATTGGTAGATGTGGGGATTTGGAAGTTATTTTAACTAGTGGTTTTTTACTTCAGTTTGTGTGTGCAATTGGATTTCAGGCCATTGGATGTTTCTGCAAATTTGTAGCTGAACTTGTGTAAATTGCATTTGAAAAGAATGTTCTTCTGCCTGGCCTGAGTGCTGGGATCAAAGGTGTGTACAGCTCACCTGGCTTTCAGCCAGTCATTTTTTCAAGTCCAAGTCTGGCCTTTAACCCCTTCGTGCTACAGACTGAACTCTGGCTCCCAGGTGTTTGGCATGCTCTATTGCACCGAGCTCAGCGTTCACCTACCACTGTACTGTTAAAGATCACTAATTATTAAGATGGCTGGCCATCTTCCTATCTGTCGTGTGTATGTGTGTGTGTGGGGGGGGTTCTTTTCTTAGTTTTGAGCCAAATCTGACTTGCTCACATGTTTGGTTATTTTATAGAGAGTAGTAGATGATGTGTATGAGAGATTTGAAGAAACTTGAGGATGGATGATGTCTTCTTTCAGTTGTATGACAGGACCTACGTAGAAGACCCTCAGTCTTCTAAGCCACTGGATGATTGTCCTGACCAGGGAAGGACTCTTTGGGCAGCTGTGGCTGGACTATAGTTCTGTAAGCCCCAAGAAGAATTGGGGTGTAGGTCCATTAAAGTCCAAGGATACCTTGTAAGCTTCTGGTCTTTGCTGGTAGCACCTCCCTGTGCCCAAGAGTTCTCTGTGCTTGATGGTATTGTTGAGCTGAGCGGAGTCTGTCTTAGTTAGGCTTTCTGTTGCTACAACGAAACACCATGACCAAGAGCAGCTTCAGGAGGGAAGGGTTTATTTTGCCTAGACTTCTACATCACTGCAAGAAATGGTTAAAGGAAATCAGCACAAGACCTCAAGGAAGGAACCTGAAGGAAGGAACTGAAGCAGAGGCATGGAGGCACGCCGCTTACTGGTGTCTTCCTCATGGCTTGCTCAGACTGCTTTCTCATAGCACCAAAGGTGGCACCACCCACAGTGAGCTGAACCTTCCCACAGCAATTACCAGTCAAGAAAATGCCCTATAGCCTTGCTCCCAGGCCACTCTGGAGGGGGCATATTTTTCAGTTGAGGTTCCTGCTTCTCTAATGACTCTAGTTTGTGTCGTTTACATCGCCAACAAGCAGAGTCTTTGCCGGAAGAGGGCAGAGAGTAAGCAATAGGAACCCACTTAGTCAAGCTATATAGCATTGTAAGCCTTGGACTTACTTTCTCATTAGCAGGCTGGGTGTGTGGGGTGCTCTACCCAAACTGTCATTAACAGAAGAAGGCTGCTGTGTCTTGGTGACCTGTTTGTAGCTCACTGACCTGTGGTTTCTACGAGTCTGGAGCAGAGTGGTGGGAGGGTTGCCTGGTGGGTAGGGCAGCCTTTGAGATCCTGGAGGCGGCCTTCCTCCTGCAGCTTTCTCCTTGAACCACCACTAGGCCCCTGGGAGAGGCTTATGAGAAGTCCTGTCAGGTTAGGATTCTAAACCCACTGTAGCTGAATTGAGGTGTGAGGCTGCAGAGTTTGGACCAAGTGAAGCCTAATGATGAAGCCATACTTGGGTGAGAAATTTCTGTGTTTGCGCCTCGCTCATAGAGTGGGCTGCTGGATGAGATTGAGTACTAGTTGCAGGGTAGTAATGGGCCCTGACAGCCCCTGCACAATCTGCAGGGAGAGTCAGGACTTTGGAGTGGCCCAGGGCAGTGGTCTCTGATGTTCAGGCCTGGGAGGGAATGGAGAGTGGTCTCCAGTACTAATTCATGTTTTTCCTAAGTGCTGACTGGCTCAGGGACATTGTAGAATACAGCAAGGGAATAAGTAGGGCTAACCATAGCAAGCAAGGGCTGGCTAGGTTGGGTCTTGGGTTTCCTGAACAGCTTGCTTCTTGCTCTTGTAGCCCCCTGTAGGATAGTGCTCTTATCAAGAGGGCAGCCAGGGAAAAGAGCTGGGGGGGGGTGCTGATGGGGCCACTCCTGGCCAGGAGACCCAGCAGGGCTTTTCTGTGTACTTGCTCATCAAGGAGTTACTGAAATCAGAGTCTAGGTCAGGCTGGAAGGCCATTTGATGCTCTTGGTTGGAACTCCCTGGACTGAGCTCTTGCTGGCCTTCCTCTTACATCTGCAGTCTTCTTGGCTCACATCCTCTTTGGGAGCATGTTACCCAGATGGAACTCAACCCTCCCATGATATCTTGCCCACGGGAATCTGGAGCTGAGGGCATTCCTTTCCCTTAATGCTAGGGTCCCTCTGGTGGTCCTGCCAAAGATACAGGATCTGTCTCGGGGCCAGGCTGTGTGTACCTCTCCTGCTGTCAGCATCTAGGTAGCATAGGAATCCCTGGAGAGGAGGCTGCATTCACTGTGGCCTTCTGCTTGTTGTGGATTTTCTGATCGCTCATCCCTTCCCTTGTGGCCATGGGCATGGTGGTGGCTTAGTATTGCCAGTAATAACTTGTTTACTGTTAAAAGACGCTCATTCTCTGAACAAGGCTAGTGTCTTTCCAGGAGGAAGAGGAGGAGAAAGAAGAGGAGGAAGAGGAGGCATGAATTAGGCTGAGCCTGCTAGAGAGGAAGTCTTCAAGGTCAGGAGTAACCAAGAAAGCTCCATGGTCATATAGCTGGGATTTTAGGGCCCATGTCTTCCAAATTGAAGATTTAGTCTAAATGCAAAGAAATTGATGGAATTTGTAAAGAAAATCTATAGCTGGGTCCAATGACTGTAAATCCAGCAGCTTGTGATCATTAAGTGTCCAGTTATTTGTGGCTTTGTTTGAGTGTCTATCTCTTAGGCCTGGCAGGAAAGAACCCTGGCCTTGGAGATAAGCCCCTGGGTCCCAATCTCCGTTTTGATACTTTTGATCCATGAGTCATCTTGGGCTTCTTCAGGGGCTAGCAGCTGTTCATGGCCTGCATGCTTATTTCCACTGGCCCCTGGCCCTGCAAAGCATTTAGTTTAGGTAGACTAATGGGTCACTGCTGCGGGCAAGTCTACTAACTAGAAGCCAACTACTGTCTTCCCCATTCTCTCCCACAGTACTGAGTCCCACAGTACTGAGTCCCAGAGCCATTTAGCCCCAAGCAAGGGAATGCATCTTCTCCCTTTTGTCCTGAAGGTGATGCCTAGGTGGAGATGTTGGCTGGATGCACTTGCTCAGGGAGGGGCTAGTTTTTTCTCCTGGGGCTAATACACAGGCTGCCTTGGGCACCTGTCACATAACTAGTCACAGGCTTCCTGGCTTTCTGCTGGTATGAGGTAGGTAGAGTAGGCTTAGGGGCACAGCTGGCTCTGGGCCTCCTGTCTCAGTTGAGTATCTCAGCCAGGTAGATCTCGCTAGTGTAGTTCAACATAGGGCCTGACTAGAATCTTCCTTGTGTTCTTTCTTCCTCCTCCTTGTGGAGTATTGTATCTAATTGAGACACTAGAATTCAGATAAGTAACCCAGATGCATGCTGCTATTTGTCCTGCTGTGGGTTGGTGCCACCTACAGAGGATAAATCCTGAGTCATGACCTCGATTACTTTTTGAGTCCTAGCTACCTGAAAATTAAGGCTGGGAAAGGGTTGAACTGTCTAGGGCTGGCAGCGGAATCCTCATGTGTGTTTCACAGGATGACTTGGACTTCTGAGTAGCTCACATGGGGATAGCTCCAGGTAACTCACTTGAGTCTGTGATCGCCAAGTATCAGAAAGCTTGTTGGTCTCAGCTGATGACAGGTTCTGGGAATTTGCCCTTTACTTGCTATAGCTGTCCTGGGAGGAATAGATTCCAGAGCCTACCTGGACTCACTCCATGTCAGCCACACTGCTCCAGAGCCTAGTTGGGACACAATGAGGAAACCCAGTGCTACATATTCATAGGATAAAGCGCAGTGCCCAAAGATCTGTGTTCTTGGCACACATACACCTCTCAGCTTGTTAAAGTATGGTTGGGGGGAGGGTTGCTGTGAGATATGCTGCTGTCCTGGATGACTTTCCTGGATAATTATTCAGAGCCCAGGCGTTTATAGCCAGGGCTGTGAAGGTTACTTCAGGCCGCAGAAGGTGCTGTGGTTAGGCCCTACAGCTTCTCTTTCGTCATTCTTTGGACTTGTCTCATCTAAATTAGTCCTAAAGCTGTGGCATTCAAAGCTGCATGGGCTGGGCTGGGATCTGACGGCTTTTCTCTTAACCACCCTCTCTGCATCAGTAACAGGGCATGTAAGTGGGAGGGCACACGTGTGGAAGCCTGGGTAGAAGTTCTGACTCCTGTGGTGGATTGGTGTCACTTATAGAGGGTAAGTCCTGGGTGGTGACATTGGCCACTTTCTGGAGCCCTAGCCACCTGAGAAGAAGGTTTTTGGAAAGGGTTGAGCTGTCTAGCAGCTGGCAGCAGAATCCTCATGTGTGTCTCTCAGGATGTCCTGGAATCCTCAGTAGCTCACGTGAGGACACCAAGCCCTTCTGACCTCTGGCTCTAGTCCCGTGTACAGATGTCACCATATGTTTAGAAGTTTGATATTAGACTAGTGTTTTGGAGATTGTCTCCTGAGACTTGTTTTCCAGGTTCAGACCATCTATTTGTCACTCTCTCCACTCAGTAGTGCCATGAGCCTTCTTCAGCTGAGAGCCCGGGCTGGGCTTGCCATCCTGGGAGCAATCGTTCTAGATAGCACACTGCTTTCACCTGCTCCACCCCAGAGGCCTACTTAACTCTGTCTCCTGCAGAGAAGCCCACCTGGCTTCTGACTATGCCTTCTAGACATAGGCAGGGGCACCAGTCGTCCTGCCCTTATATCCTGCCTTCAGATCCCAGGGTTCCTTCTTTAGGTTTCATGGTCAGGTGGGCCGTGGGAGCAGGCTTGGGTTGTGGATACTGTTTGGGATGATTCAGGATTAGCTGTTACTATGTGAAGCTTCCCTGTGGTGCCATTACTTCAGAGGAGGCATCGCCCTGGAATCCTCAGTCCTTGGGTACTGTAGGTGAATTAGAGGGCTGCACGTGGGGGTGGGCCAGTACTGCTTGAAGATCCACTCACCAATCTGCCACAGCTGCAGCTGTCTGCCTAATTCTAGTTGACTAGCACCTGGTGGGCTTTGTGCCCCTCAGCCCTTCCCAGACCACAGCACAGTTCCTTCTGCTCCTTCCTGCCCTTCCTGTTCTACCTCCTGTAGAGGGTCCTGTGGTCAGAAGTATTCCTGGTTCCCACAGGTGCTCTGTTGTGTTGAGGACCCTTCCTCTTCAGGACACCCTTTGCCTGGCCTCATATAGCATTTGGTGCTTCCTGACCTTAGGCCCTAGCAGGTTCTTTGCTCCTGAGGGGACATTACCAGGAAATGTTGAAGCAGATTGTGTCATTGCTGCTGACTGGGAGACTCCAGAGGAAAAGGATGTATTTTTCAAATTTTGAAGGTGATGGCGCCTATCTTACCAGTGGGCTTCATTTGAGGCCAGGAAGGTAGCCTTGCTGTCTGCAGGCATCTACACTGGGCTGGGGACTGGGGAGGTTCTTGCTGATTTCTCAAGGCCCCAATCTATACTGACAACTCTGTGGGCAGTGTACACACACACACACACACACACACACACACACGAGTGTGAATGTGCAGAATCACAGGTGAACATGTTTTCTGAAAGCTGTGATATGAACTAGATCTTTCCCGAGGGTGTAGTTCACAGTGCAGACTCAGTGACATATCCCCAAAGGCATCCTTAGTATCTAGCTCCAAGGGTTTCCCTCTGCAGCTGTATTGCTCCACAGTAGAAGGCCAGGGTGGCCCAGGAGGGCAATGAAGAGTGGCCAAGAAGGGCCTGGTAACCCAGTGTTAGCAAGAGGAGTATAGCTTCCTCTAAGTTGTGCCTTTTTTTTTTAAGAGTGTGGTTTTCAGGCTTCTTTTCAGAGCATCTTTTCTTGGCTCTAACTCAAGTAGTAAGAGGAGGGATGCCAAGAAAAGGCCAAGCTGTGGTGAGCAGGATGCTTGTGCTCTCTGGGGAAGTTTACAAGATGGAGTTAGGACCTCAGGCCGTCTGGCAGCCACTCAGCCTTGTGATCTTGACTTCTGAGTCACCGCTATGGGTAGGGGGGGATTAGCCCCATGATGGTTCAATCTATGGCTCTTTAGGGTAAGCTGAGGCTGTTTCATCAGATTTCTAATGAAATCATCTAGTGACTTTAGCATCTCAGGTTCTGGGGGCCCTCAGATGCAGCCTGTCCTTTGCCCTGTCCTCTTACTTTGCCTTGAACACCATGCTGTGTTTATATAGCAGCAGCTGGAGTCCTGGGGATTTAGCTAGCTGTGACCAACAGAAATTGAGGGGACCTGAATCTGGATTAAAAGGTCACTATGGCCTGTCCCCTGAAATTGAGTGAGGAGGGCCAGAGCACTCTGCCCATGCCTTACCCAGAGCTTGGTGGTGCGGTATTGACACAGGCAGGCCCTGTCCTCTGGCGTTGTGCTTCTGCCCATGCATGTCTGTGAGTTTGACTAGCTTCCATGTGAGGGTATGGTCTCTAGAGCATAAGCATCCCAAGGAAGAGGAGAAGGGTCACAGGGTCCCTTGGTCACAGGGATGGTGGAGCAAGGATGAACCCCGTTGGGTGAGTTGGGGCTATACCTATCTTTAGGGATTGGAGCATGAGGTTTAAGGAGCAGGTTTCCATCTTCAGAGTGTGCTACATTATGGTTTGGGGCTTATAGGTGGTCCTATGGCACAGAGGGAGCACTGTGCCTCTGCATGCTTGGAGCTAGTGTCACAGCAGATCAACAAGGTGAAACCATCATGAACTATGATCCAGCCAGGACTCAGTACCAAGGAAGGTCCTTTCCCATATGCTGTCCATATGCCTAAGTCCCTATAGAATATTGAAGTGGAGCAGGCTACCTTCTAATCGCCTGGGGTCTGAAGTTGACTGGGTTCAGCTGCAAGCCAGTTAGGGGCTACCCAAGTGGCCCCCTGAAGTCAGGGCAGGCCCACCTCCACTCTGTTGTTGGCAGCTCTCTGATGGTGGGTGGCATTATCTTTCCTTCTTCTCTCACCAGCCTTTAAGGTCGGGTAGAGTGATGGTTAGAAGGGGAGGGGAGATCCACCCCCCATAATCTATAGCGACTGTCACACAGCAAACTACTCCCATTTCATACAGGCGGGTCAGGTGTCATGCACGATCGATGGCTAGCGCACAATAATTACAGGAACTCGCAGCTCGTGTTGCTTGAGTGACTTTAGGAAGAGTAGGGTCTCAATCTTCCCTCTAATAGGACGCTGACAGTCTGAGGCGGCAGCGGCTTTGGTGGCTGAGTGTTGGGCTGACAGTGTTGTCATTAAACACCAGGTAGTGTGGAACAACAGAGAACACGGATCTTGCACAGGGGGACAGGGTGGCTGACAGCAGTTATTTATCATCACCGAGCTGCCCAAACTCCGCCGACTGCAGTGTGAATGGCTGCTTAGGGTGACTTATGGCTCTGTCTGGGACTGCCGTTGTGATTTGATAATCTGTAAATGTTTGTCAAAGATGGATTCCTTGGTTCCATAGTACTGCAATGAAGGCTGATGACAAGGCAGCTGTGGGCTAGGAGATATGGACAGTCACTTGACCATGTGCACTGAGGAGACAGAATGGCTGAAGTTTCTGGGTCTTCAGTCAGAAACCTGGGCTGGGCCTGGGATATGACACCCAAGAGCCTCTTCCTCTCACAGGGTTGGCTCTTCCTGCCATTTCTGTGTTAGGTGAACAGAGGTGTATGTGTGTGTACACTTGTGCCATTGTCCCTTGTGAAGCTGGGTACTAGAAGACCTGTTTCTATAGCTGCCCGTGTGACTATAAGTCCTCCTCTGCTGGCAAGAACTTGAGGGATGTTTTTGTACCATTTTGGGATTCCAGTACCTTTCTAGAGCTAAGGAACTTCCACCTGCACGTTGCTTTGCTGCTGTTCCAATGGGGCTTTCTGGACATACTGGCCTGGTCCTTAGAGTACAGAGCCAAGGTGCTTAGGAGGGCCCTGAGATGCCCCATTATGCTGCCTGTGCCCACCTGCAGACCCAAGGACCTGGCTGCTTGTGGCATGTCTTTTCCCTTTTGATTTGCTGGGAACTATCAAGCACAGGAAAAGTAGAGTGATTTATTAGACTCATAAAAATTCATACTTTGTGATTCCAGTCATCCCACATCTGAAGCTTGTTAGAGCACGGTCCCTGGCAGCTCCTGCCGGGCTAACGTGCCGGTGGGGAGGGTTCACCAGTCGCTCCCTGCCTTAGCTGCCATCCTGCCTTATTTAGAAAAACAGACAGACAGGTCCTGGAAGCACATGAGTGATTTTTTTCTCAAAGGAGAGTGGTTGGGAGGGCAGGAATTTTGTTGCAATAATACAGCTGTAATCTTCTGGGCTGTGTCCTTATGGGCGAGAGCAGGTGTGTGAAGTTCTTTGCACTGAAGACCTGGGCTGAAACTGGTCAGGTGTTGGAGTACTAGGTGTGAATGGTCTTTGGGGTTAGTTCAGGTTGGCATTACACCTATATGCAGACAGGCAGCAATCTATCTGTAGTCTGTGGGCATAGGTGAAGACATGGGCATAGGTGAACAGGTATAGGAGGCCAAGTTCAAGTGGGCAGCTGTGATTCTGGCAGTTGTCAAGATGAGGATGCTATGCCTCTAATTGTTGTCAGGCTGGTGATAGTAGGAGTTGAGCCCTGTGTGTCCTATAAAGGCTGCTTGGCCTGGTGCCCACATGGCCTGAGCTAGACCCTTGTCCTGAGCCCCTGTGCTAGGTAGTATGGGCAGGCTGCTTTCAGTTCCTATAAGTCTTGCTATCGTCTTCTCATCAGTATTTTGAGGGACTGACATGATCTTCAGTTCTACCATATGATTTACATTGTTTTATGTGAGAGTGTGAGAGGCAGAGAACTTTCTCCTTCTAATGACAGGGATGTTTGATCATCTGACTTTTGCCTCCCTAAATAGTTGAAGGTCTAGGGTACCTGGGAAGCCATGGGGCAGGGTCAGACCTTTATCTTTTTCTGCTTTGATTTTGCTTCCTCTCACAGACATTGGTCCCCACAGCCTGCCAGTGCCCCCAGCAGGGAGGCAGGTGTCATGCATGAGCGGACAGGATGCAGTACTCATCAGTGCTGATTATTTCTTGTACTCTGAAGGGCCCTGCTGCTAACTGCCTGGCTGCCATGACCGAGGGCTAGAGGCAGCACATACTCCATCCTTGGTGTCTGGGAAAGAAAAGCAGTTAGAACTTCCTAGCTAGGTGTGAAGGGCCAGTAGACACATTTATACTTCAAGTAGGTCTGGGTAGGGTCAGGATGCAGTGGACACTCTTGGGACTCTGCCAAGGACTGGCCCTTATATTGTCTGGGTATATAGAGGCATGAACTGATAACTAGGAGGAGGAGGGAGAGGAAGCCATGCTGGCTCTATGCACCCATGGTCCAGTGGAGGGAATTATTATTGGGTGGAGTGAATGGGACCTGGTAACATGCCTCAGCTCTCTAGAAGCAGACGCCACACACGGAAACAGCCAAGCCTGGCTGCACTTTTTTTTTTATTTTAATTTTACATCCTGATGATAGCTTCCTCTCCTCCTCTTCCTAGTCCCTCCCTCTCATCTCCTTTCCCCCAAGCCCTTCCTTTCTTACATAGAGGAGAGGTGATGATGAAGATGATCAGGGATCAGAAAGATTGGAGAAAGACACACAAAGGAGTCTCTATGCTTCTGGCCTGGGAGACTATGTGATCAGTCTTTGACTTTGCCTGGGTCAGTAGGAACTTGGTTGTCGATGCCATACTCAAATGTTCCTCCCCAGGTGTACTCCCAAGCGTGAGCTCAGGACTTCAGTGCCAGGATCTGTGGGAGCTCTTCTTTCCTTTGTAGTACAGAGCAGGGTGTCCCAGCTCTACTAACTCGGTGTCACAGAAACTGAAGAAAAGCTGTAGGGTAAAAACTGGAGCTTTAGTTTTGCCTTGTGCAGGAGCTATGGGTATCATACTATTGAGCTATAGAAAAAGGAAATTATAGAGTGTGTGTGTGTGTGTGTGTGTGTGCGCGCGCGTGCACTGCATGTCTGTGCTGGAGGCAATCTATGTGGTACAGCCAGAATTTGGCACCAGGAGGGGAGGACCTGAGGCAGAGCCTGAGATGGGGCATTTGACTCTGAGCAAGCGTTGTTATGGCAGAAACAGGAGAAATGGTCCTGAGCCTGAGAAGGTCCCACAGTCTGTCTCATGGGAAGGGTGGGATGGATTTAGATAGCTTAGGGATGCCCAAGGAGAATAGTCTCTTGAGGGTCCTTTCTCTCCATTATGACACAGGAGTACCAGAGCCTACCTTGTTTGACCTTCAGCTACCTCTGGGACTCAAACTCGCACACATATATGGTTCTGGTTTCAGATTCCCCAAGAGTGAGGAGCTGTGGGCTGAGGTGATTTTCTGTGGTCAGGAAGTGGCTGATTTTCAGGTCCTCACTTTGGTTAAGTCTTGCTGTGTCCCTCAGCTCTGGTCCTGACTATGCCTCCTGGCTACAGTGTGAACTACAGTGTTCTGTATCTCAGGTCCCAACCCCAGGCCTTATAGGGTAGGGTATGCCTGCTTAAGCCAGGTAGAGCCTTCTCACTCCAGAGAGCTCTTGCCTGCCCTGCTTTTTGTGAGAGACAGAAAGTCCTGCTGACACTGCCTCTGCTCCCTCCTGCTGCACTAGTGGGCACTGTGTTCCTTCCAGGCTCGTGGGGTTTGCAGACAGCGTAGATGTACATCACGGTTTTAAATGTTGGAGCAGAGGCCTTTCAGAAATGTATGCTTCATGTTCTGTTTAGAATTTTGTGGCCATTTTCCCAAGAGTGCAATTCAGCAGTTGCTGGTGAAGAGGCTGTCTGACTGGGCCCTGTGCTGTCAGACGCTGTACTGGCTCTACAGAGTTGGACCCGAGCGTTGGCCTCTTATGCCTTCTATGTGTAGCATGTAGCCTTTCTGCAAGAGTTGTGGAGGAGGATGAGTTGTTGGAGAGGACTGGTGTCCCCTAGGGCACCTGCTGACTGCAGCAGAAGAGACAAGGGCCTCTGAGAAGTGGGATAAGATGGTGTTCCTTTCCCACTGTGCTGTCTCAGCTGCTGAGAGTCTGCTCAGATGCCACTAAGCTCGGATGACTTCTCACTACCACTGCTCTCTGGATCCTGCTCATCCCAGACAGGCAAGGGATCCATTCCTGTCCCGTCCCCCCCCCCCCCGCCTTCCACTGCTGGACCTTTGCCCTTCAGCCATTTCCTAGCCCGCAGCAGGAGGGACAGGACCCTGTCACATGAGCTGGACTTCTAGGCTTAAGAAAGGGTCCTGACTTGTCAAGTATTGCTGAGTACCCAGTCAGTACAGTATGCTCTCGTTTTTGGCAATCACTTGTTAGTCTGTCTCTGTCTGTCTGTCTGTCTGTCTGTCTGTCTGTCTCTCTCTCTCTCTCTCTCTCGATTAGGGTACCATACTGTCTAGGACTGTCCCTGCTTCTTGAAGCCCTGGCCCTTCTCTAGTCCTGGCCTGAGACTGTAATTCATGGCTACTCCTGCTCCTTCAGAACCAGGTTCAAAAGTTGCTCTGTAATCTCTGGAATGATGCTTCCTGTCTGCCCGCTGTGTGTACATATGGCACTGGAACACCATCTATTGCAACACAACTAATTAGGCAATTAATTGTGAGAAGTCTGCTCTCCTGGGAGAATGCCTCTGCCTTGGCTTTGGAGCGCTTCGGTACTTGTGGGGACTCATGCTCAGCTCTTGAACTATAGGACGGAAAGAACAATGCATAGGGAGAAGAGAAGGACTTACAGGAGGATGGGTGGGCAGGAAGGCCTCTGCTAGTCTTGGGTCACATCATTAGGGAGCCCTTGCCAGGCCAAGGTGATAGGCATTGCCTCATCTTTGTCAACATGTCCCTGAAGGCTCGTGTAGCTCACTACCACCTGTGTATGCTAGAGAGGGGGGTCAGGCTGGTTCCTGCTGACTGCTTCCATCTGCCTCATGCTCATTCTCTCAGGCCAGGTGCACCAGGACAGATTCTGAGCTGCCTCGAGCTTGCACCTCAAGACAGGGGAAAGACTTTTTAGACAAGTGTCACTGACGAAAGAAAGTTGGATGTATGAATTTAGCTAGTGCCACTGTGAGCTGGTTAGGGAAATGCCCATGCTGATCCTGAGGTGGGGACCATGGAAGAAGATGCTGTTGATGGACAGACAGGACATGTAGCTGGTGAGCTGAATGGGAAGGGAGCATGGTTTATGGAGCAGAGTAGAAATCAATGGGGCTTCTGGAAGGGCTAATCCATGATGACTTCTTAGAGTTGTCATCAACCAGTGAAGAGTATAGACAGTTTGAAGCTATTGAAGAAGTGTCAGCATAGCTGTTGATAAAAAGCAGATTAAGGCAATATAGGAAGAAAGTTGAATCATTCAGAATTAGGGGCAGAGAGCATGACTGGGTCCTGTAGCCATCTCTGTGGCCTCTACCATGAAGGGTTCTCAACCTGGGCAGTACACTTAACAGCTCTGAGAAACCAGCCCCAGCAAACCTCGTGTCTCTGCTCTCTCCTCATGTGTCCTGGAGTGCTGTAGTCTTCCAGTGGGTCTGACCCTGCCTGCCTGTTCCCAAGCATCTCTGCTGTCAAGAACTTGGAAACATTTTCAGAGTTCTGTCGACAGGGTAATATTCTTTGTAGGCCCTACTTCTCCTATTCCGCTGGCCTGTCTGCCTCACAGCTGACCCTGGCACATTCTGTGTTCAGGTGCCAATCTCTGGCCTCCTTCTTAGCTGACCCCATCACCTGGCTGGAATAGAAGGAGTTTTTCTTAAGCCAGAGCTCTGCTCTGCTCTGCTCTGCTCTGCTGGTGATTCCTACTGTCCTGTGTTAGCCACCTCCACAGAAGCTGCTGATGTTTTACCTGCCTGTTTCTGGGGCCCCAGCTAAGGGGTTGGTGGACACTGCTCTTGGACATACTCAGAGCACTTTTGCTCTCTGCTCCTGTGGGGGCAAGGTTCCACTTAAGCACCCTCCCTTTTCCTCAAGGGAGTTTCTGTGGGTTTTGTGGTGAGGACACTCATCTTGACTCTTCAGCTGGCTGGAACAAGAGGCGGGGAAGCAGCTTTTTCCTGGGTTGCCTTAGGCATTTCTTTGCACAAAATGCTAATTCTTATATTATCCTATTTATTAACTGGTTGTGAAATTAGCAACTTATTTTCTTCCTAGTCATTTCCCTCTGAAGTTCCATAAAAGTCTGAACTGCTTCTCATCTTCTGTCTTATGGCATCCATGAGAGGATTCTGCCATCTGTGGCGGAGCTGCCTAGGATTAGGGCAGTGCTACTGGGCAGTACTGCCTCCTAGGCCCTCCAGTTATCTACTTAGGATCTGTCCAGACTTCCTGGGCTCAGTGGTCTCCTTCTTCCCTCCTGATAGTCTGCCCCTGGATGAGGGTACAAACCATGCTCTTGAGGGTACCCTTGAGCTGCCCCTGACCAGCCCCCAGCCTGGGAGTGAGGGTGTTGAACCTCACAGCCAGAAGGTTCAGTCTCAGACAGGAGCTGGAGCCCTGCTGATAGATGGGGCTCATATCCCATTCAAATATGATGCCAGCAGTTTTTTTGTAGTTTGTCTTCCATTGTGGTAGTAAAGTTTTTAATTAGGAAAGCTAATGAGTTCGATTAGTCATTAGAAGTGACCTCTGGACGGCGGGTGGAGAGGGCTGCATGTGTGGGCCTGATAACACAGCTAGGGCAGCGTAGGCAATAAAGGCGCAAGGGGCTTGATTTGAGTGAAGCGTGCCACAGGGGATACATCATGCGGAGAAAAAAAATTACAGCCCTGGGAGTCTGTAATGAAGGGAATTAAACCAACATCCTATCTAAATAACATGATTATCTACACAAAACCCTTCAGCCAGCAAGACGGGGTGGGCTGCCCCCACCTGTGTCCTCTGGGAGGAGGGCTGAGGCTGTTCCTGACAGTCAGTCTGGCTGCCCAGTAGCTCTAAGTCTTTATCCCCTGTACACCAGGGAGGGACACTCCTCTTTTAAGCCTGTCTGGTCCCTCTGTGTTAAGCATAGTCTTAGAAACTCTTTCTCCTGCCGGCTACTGCATCTGAGGTTTTTCCTTCCTGTAGCCCATCTGTCTGACAATTTGCCCTGTGTCTCCAGGGTCATTGTTATGAACATATCTAAGCTGTCCCTCTGGAAAAGACTGGGGACTGTGAATAGTTTGGGACCCGACTAGGGGGATGCCGCCCAATTAACTATTGGGTGACACGGGCTTCATAATCCTCTTTGTGAACCCCTCAAATAATTTCACTCTCATGGGAGGACTGTCCCTTGGGACTATAGTAGGTGTGAGGTTGTGAGAAAATACCCCACCTTGCTTTATTTACAGTGATCCAAGGTCAGTGAATCAAGAGTTGTTACCTTGTATTTTCCTGGTGTGACAGTTGGACACTAAGTGAAATGCAGGAAGTTAGTTGAAGAAATTTGACCCTAGGTTTGCTAGCAGGAGGGATGAGAACAGCAGAAACCTCTGCCACTCAAGTGCTGACTGTTCTGAGCTGCCGAATAGAGGGAACTCCTTTCTAGAATTCAGCCTATGGGCAGTGGGGCGTAAAGCTTCCTGGAGGAAGCTGGGTAAGAGAAGTTGTTTTAGCTGACAAGATGGCCAGGGAATAGGAGCAGAGCTGGCTTTGATCTGATCCAGGCAGTCAGAGGGAATATTGGGTTCCAGAATGGCCCAGCCCAAACTGCTGCTAGAACTAAGCATTGTGGCTCTCAGCTGTGGGAGAGTTTTAGGATTTGTATCTCAGTAGCTATGGACAGACTCAGGAGACCCATGAGCAGGGTTCACACAGAAGAAGTTGCTAGCTCCTAGTTGGGAGCTCTGTAGCCTTTTTTTAATGGGGAACCTTAGCATGGGGAGCAAACACGTTGAACCTACTTGTTGCTCTGGTTGACTTGTCCCTGTCTACTGGGAATACTGGCATCAGGTAGCCCAACTGTCCCGTGTAAGGAAAGTGGTTCCTGTAGGCCACATTCTCATTTCAGGAAGAAGCAGGGAGCCTGGGACTGGGCTTGCAGGCAGTGAAGTCATGTTGGGGTTATTGACAATGACGACGCCTGTATTCTTGAGCTCTTAGTTGAAACAAGCTTGTATTGATTGAATGTTGGCCTCTACTTGCTTCTAAGACCTTGAAAATTCAACTCAACAAACATTTTTTTTTATTGCTACCCACTATATACCAGGCTCTCCCGTGCATCTTAGAACATGCTGAGTTACAGGGCAGTGCTCAGAGTTGCAGATTCACTTTGGTAACTCAAAGAGGATCACAGAATTCCAAGTAATGCAGCTTCTCTTGGGTATATTATTTATTTAGGTTTTTTGAGAGATGGCCTCACTTATGTAGCTCTGACTGGTCTAGAATTCACTATTAGACCAGGGTGGCCTTGAACTCAGAGATCTGCTTACCTTTGCCTCTGCTTCCTGTGTTGTGGGGTGTGTGTGTGTGTGTGTGTCTGTCTGTCTGTCTGTCTGTCTGTGTCTGTTTGGGTATGTGCATATTAGTGTAGGTGCCTATGGAGGGCAGGAAAGGGCATCAGATTCTCTGGAGCTGGAGTCATGGGTTGTTGTGAGTTGCCTGGTATGTGTGCTGGAGACCAAACTTAGGTCCTCTACAAGAGTAGTATGTGCTGTTAACTGCTGAATCATCTTTCCCACTCTAATGCAGCTTCTTGCTTTGGTCCCTGAACTCCTGTTTTCAGGAGTTAGGGTTAGGGTTAGGGTTAGGGTTAGGGGGTTAGGGTTAGGGTTAGGGTTAGGGTTAGGGTTAGGGTTAGGGGGTTAGGGTTAGGGTCTCCTTGAGACAGACAAAGATGGGAACAGAGAGAACCAGAAGGGGGAACGAAAAATGAGAAAACCAGAAGGCTAGTGAGATGGATCAGTGGGTAAAGGCACTTGCTGCCAAATGTGAGACCTGAATTTGATCCCTGGGGCTCACGTAGTATAAGGGGACTTGGTATGGGTGATATGGCGGGTGTGCATGTGTGCAGTCACCTCCACAAGTAAATAAACATAATGTACTCTTAGTGATATTTTATATTTAATAAGAAAAGAGAGAAACTGTTGACGAGGGCACGATGGCAGGTGGAATATGTGTTTGGGATGAGTCCTCCAGATGTAGCAATGGCATTGTTTTGACTGGCATCTGCCTCTATTCTCTGGAACCAGATAGCTCTTGAATTGTCACTCTGAGGGTCACTCAACCCCAACATCACCCAGAGGGCTTTGACCAAGTGGCCCTGAGACATTCAGTAAGCCATGGTTGAAGCTGTAACTCCTCTGTGAGTGGGGCTGTCAGTGTCCGAGGGGGTGGGGAGGCTCTTGCTCACATCGGAATGAGGAAGGGTAGTTGTGGTGTGGGCATGGTGAGCATGTGAGCTCTTCACCTCCCCAGCCTTCGCAGAGGCTGTGTGGCTGAGGTGCTCCCTCAGGAAACTGAAATGTGGGAGCTCTGCTGATCTCCAGCATGTTTCTCTCAAGAACTGTCACAGTTGCTGCTGGTCACTGGGAGCAACTCACAGCCTGAGTACTAAGCAGGGACAGACAAGGGTCTTTGAGGGTGCCTGGGGCCGGAGAGAGTTAGGCACAGACTGAAGGGAGTCAGACCACCTGGCTATGTTTGACTCGGCTCTGTTTAGGGACCTGTGCCTCATGTCAGAGGGGAGCAGCCATGAGAGGCGGCCGTGTTAGCTTTAATTATCTGGGCAGTTAGAGCTGTACATTATGAAAGTCGGGCAATTAGGCGTGTTCCTTGAAGCTATGGAGAAATTGCTGGCTATCAAGTGGAAGGGAACTCGGGCAAAACAGATCCCTGCTAATTGCAAGAAACATTCAGCAAGAAAAAGCCATCGTGGATATCACTCCACAGAATGTTATGAAAACAGTGATTAAGTACATAAATCTGTTTGGGCATGTTGTTGGGAGGTACTGGAGAGGAAGTGTGTGTTCTGGCACCCCTCCCATGCAGGACTTTGTCTGCTCTGGCCTCTGGGACCAACCCTGGAGTTAGGAGTCTGGGGTTTCCTGGTATGGACTTTCACTGTGAGGCCTCCCTGTTGCCCAGGCTCACTTGCTGGACTTCTGCTCTCCCTGGGAGCAGTCATGCAGTGTCCCCATTTTGTTTTGGTGGCTGTGAGGAAGCCACACTAGCCACCTCCTAAAGCCTTCTCTGCCAGCCTAAGGGTACATCTTTGTGTGCAAGGAGTGAGGCTGGAGGGCAGGGTGTGACAAAAATTCCTGTAACTCAGAGGGTAGCCTTGGGCCCCTAGGGCCCTGCTAACTCTTGCTGACCTATGCTAAACCTGGGTTTTTGTTGCAGCTTCCAGTGTGCACATGCGGATTCCACCCTCCAATAAGGTGATCAAGACCCGCTACCGCATTGTCAAGAAGACCCCAAGCACTTCCTTTGGTGCTCCATCCTTCCCCTCATCTCTACCCTCCTGGCGGGCCCGGCGCATCTCATTATCCAGGTAGGAAGACCTTGTCTAGGCTTCTGCAAACCTGCGTACTGTGCTCACTGTCTGGACATTGAGGACTGAAGATTGAGGCCTTTGGGCCATAGGATCTTAGCTTCCCTCAAGGAACTGCTAGGGAGGCAGCTTCTTGGGTAGAAAACAGCTTAATTTTTTTTTTCATTTGTTTAGCAGTTTATATACCATATACATGGCCAACTTGCTTATATTGCATGTTTACAAAGGTACATGTGTGCATATGTCCACTGCTGATATCAGCATGACTACTAATTGGTGCGACCTCAGGCACCATGGAAACAGCTGCCCCCAAGATATTTGGGTCCTCTACTATGAGCTGCCCATGGGTATCCTGCTGTGAGAAGCCAGGCCCTAAGTACCCTGTCTGAAAACTGTCAACATGTTAACTGTCAAGAATGGTGATGTAGGTTCCTCATTACCCTACCTAGGCCATCTTACACAGTCTTCCCTCAGAATGCACTGGCTTTGCTGTAGCTACTGTGTCAGACATCAGCAATGTGTCTGGCATTCTTGGGGCTCCCTCTGGGTCCCAGGAGAAGACTGGGTCTTTTAGGACATTAATCCCCACCCCTCTCTTATTTTAGGTAGAGATATCCTTCCTCCAGACACAATGAGGGGTGGAATCCCAGTGGGTGGGTAGGGAGCAGGAAGTAGTAGAGTGGCCCTGGGGGAGATGAGGGTCTGGAGACTCTGGGTAGGCCTACTTGCAGAACAGTGCATTTCACGACCTGCCACCCTCCATATACTGCTTGGTTATTGTTCCTGCTGCTACCCAGAGCATTCCAGGGCTGAGACGAACACCAGAAATACATCATGCTGTATGGACAGTCCTGCGCAGCTTTAGGGCTTATGGTGGGTAAACATATTTAGCTTATGTGTCCAAGGCCCACCAGCTTCTTCCATTACCACTGGCTATACCAGGTTTGGCCCTGTTGCTGACTTTTCTGGAGGCAATAGCTGGAAGTATATTTTAAATTAATTTTACTGCACTTTTTGTAATATTTTTGTTTTAAATAGATTTATATGCATCTTGGGGGCTATTTCTACAAATTTATGAAGATAATTTTTACTCTCTCGATAAGGTTAAATTTACACCTGCTATTTCCATATTAATTCACATTGCTAAGTGGATCTAATTTTCTTCCGTTCCTCTATCTGGTGAGCATGGCCTTTCCTAATGCAATTTCCCCCTCACTAAATCACTGTGATCGGGAGTCATGATCGAGCTAAATTAACTTAAATTAATTTACTTAATAAGAGCCCCAGATCATCATGAATGAGGTTCAGATTTATTGATTCTCAGCTACTGAGAACCTCCCCCTCCTGCAGCCAGTATTAGGCCTGCATCCCTCCTCTTGTAAGGCATGGATAGAGGCCCAAGGTAATGCTCCTTGGGGACCCAGCCATCTTTTCCCTCCAACCTTGGAGAGCCAAGCAGGTTCCAAGTTTCAGCTCAGTAGGACCTCCTAGGAGGGCTCTAAAGGAGTTAAAGAGTTAAGTTCTAAAGCAGAAGCTTGGGCCTTGGTTCCAGTGGACTGAGTCTGGAAAAGGGAGGTGTTTGTAGCAGTCTAGGGGTGCACAGTCAGTAGGCATGTCACAGTCTCTTACGGAGTCTAGGAGGTAAAGGGACACCAAGTCAACTGGGCTCTTCTCTCCAGACTTCCTGTTCTGACGAGGTGGTACCTGGTGTGGTTCAGCTGTGTGGGTGGGCAGGAGGTGGGTTGGATATTGCCTTTTGATGGCTCAGGTCCCGCAGCCATGGCTGCCTGCCTGGATTGGATTCATGTGTTTGCTGTGCTGGCTAGCTGTTGCTGACGCCAGGCCTCAATGCTCTCCCTGCACTCAGAGGAACACATCAGCTAAGGTACAGTTGTTGAGAATATGTAAAGGGGCCCTTCCACTTTTTCCTGATCACTCACCCCAGACATTTTTTAATCCTTTGCAAGATATTTGAAACTCTTGGGAGTCATGACTTCTATGCCTAGGGCTAGGAAAGGGACTAACCTTAGGGGTACAATTCTCAGGAGACCCCAGAGGGAATGGCCATCAGGTTAGGCTGTCCTTACCCTTCTATGCCTAGGGCTAGGAAAGGGACTAACCTTAGGGGTACAATTCTCAGGAGACCCCCAGAGAGAATGGCCATCAGGTTAGGCTTCCCTGGTGTAGCTGCCTGCTCAGCAGAGTGGCAGCCAGCCAGCTGCCTGACCTGCTGTTGTCGGCCACATACACTTGGGCTTGGCTTATTGAAACAGCAGTTAGAGCCTGTCTTTAGGGCCAGTGGTAAGTTAGTACCTGCCTCCCTGCTGCCTGTGCCATCAGAGCTGGGGGCCACAGTGATTATTTGACAGGCTTGCTTCCATGCAGCTCACCCAGAAGGCTTCTTGGGTTTTCTTGTGTAATAGGAGGGATTGGGATGGTATTGGATTCAAGCCACTGCAGACTAATGACTGCTGTAGTGCTATTTACTGGACTCATAGCTGTCCACTACCCTGAGGGAGGGCATCTTCCTTACTCTGCTAGGTAGCCCTAGCAGTCTTAGAAGTTTTGATGGACAGAGCTGGAGACTGGTGAACACATGTGGTGGTAAGCATGGGCATGAGATGGCATCTTCTCATTCTTTGCAGATACTGTGGTTAGAGATTTGGCCACTCCTGATCATTGCTAAAGGACCTTGGCTGGGTAAGCCACTTCTTACTTGAAGCCTTGGTTTCTAATCTGCCCTTGAACTGGCATTATTTTTTCTGATGTATAAGAAATGGGATAGTAGGTGGTAATGGGTATAGAACACATGGGCAGTGAGTGGCAGGGAGGCTCCAGGGTTCAGGCAGGTCGTCAGAGACCCAGATAATAATGCCCTCATCCTAAGCAGGGCTTCTCAATGACAGGGCTCACACCCTGACACACAGACAGCCAGGTAGCTTGGTAAATGTCTGCCTTCCTTAAGTCGCCAGGGTGATAGAGTGGGCAAACTGGCAGTGCCGTGATTTATTTGTATGAGGCCTCCCTGCCACATCCTGGGGCCTCCTGTCTATGCTCTTTCCTCCCTCCTTTCCTGGGAAGGCAGGAAGTCTCTGGTATCCTGGGCTGTTAGCAATGCTTCTGTTTTGGAAAAGAGCTGGAGTGACTATCTTGTTCCCTTCTGGGAAGTTCTGTATATCCTTTCCTTGGAGTCTAAGGTGGCACTGTAGGGGAACTGCCATCACCTGTTATCTCTGAACACATTTTATGGTATGAGATGATCTTACTCTGAGGTCATGAGAACCTGGCAGGCATATACTTACAGGACAGTCACGGGTCGGGGCTGGGCAGGGCGTGGGTGGTGGATCTTCCATCTGCTGCAGCATACTCTGGGCTGGACATGCAGGGAGTCAACTCATGGCCTCAGATTCTTTTGGTTGGTCAGTGGTTGTCTCTGTCCAGACAGAAGGCTGGGTGGCTGCTGAGCCAAGCCCTAGAACGTTGAAGTATTCCCATTCAGGGTCTATGAGGGCCATGCTCACTGTGGCTGTGGTTGGCAAGCTCACCTGTTGTCCCAGTCAGGTGAATGCATAGTAGGTATAGGATGCTGACTTTGAGGGTAGCATCAGTGGTACTGATCTCTGTCTTCTTTGGGTATTTGGCAATGGCTATTGGCTCAGCTCTGAGACTTTCTGTTGAATGTGCTGTTCAGCTCATACCCAGGGGAGCCAGCAGGATGGAACTGTTGTTCATTTAGTTCAGTCCAGGGCCCTGGGAGCCCCCTACTGCACACTCTCTCTTGGCCCCATGTCAGCCTCCGAGAACAATCCTTGAACCTTGCAGAATACTGATGTCTTGGCATAGAGCTTGTCCCCAGGGGTTTCAGGCCCAGAGCCCAGAACCAGCCCAAGTCACACAAAGGATGCTGTTCAGGCCTAGGGTCTAAGATGCAGGGGCAGAAATTGAATGGGGCCTCAGAGAGAAGCCATCCCAGAACAGAGGCACACATCTGCATGGCAGGTGGTTTTTTTCACCTAAGATTTGTGGATTTGCCTGTGTCCTTGTGGCTTTCAGCAAGTTCATTAATCTGAACTGAAGCTGATGTGACTTATATCCTTAAACTGCCTGTCACTTTTTTTGTTTCACCAAATTCATTTGACATGAAAGTGCGAAATAAACAGAAGCCACTGTGCTTAAGCAGATGAATCGAGAGGCTTTTCCAACCCAACTACAAATGGTCCTGTCACAGAGCTGCTGCTTGCTGGGCTGCCTTATTTTATTTTATTTTGTGCCTGTGCAGTAAATCTTAAGTAATCTCTGTGCAATTTGACGAGGTTTAGGCCAAGATTTTGAAAGGCTCTGAAACGCTTCTCCAAAGTGACGTCTCATTAGAGAGGATTCATCCAAGAATAGGAGGCATCTCCAACTGCACGCTGGTCCCTATGCCCTGTCTCCATGTGTTTCCTTAATGAGCAGGTACACCCACTAGCCTGGCTACCAGCAACCGCCCTGTTCAGCCTCCTGCTTGCTCTCTGTGCAGGGTACTGTCTTGTGACTGCCAGAGCTGCCACAACAAACTGTCACCATGTGTGTGACTTAGAAGCATGTATTTGCCTCTCTCTTCTGGAGGTCAAAATCTGAGATCGGGGTGAAAACAGATTGTGGGGGCTGATAAGGGTTTGCTCTTGGTTTCCTGGGGGACTTCTTCATATAAGGGAGGAGAGCTCATGAACTTTTATTTGGTCTTTTCACTTAGAGGTCCCTCATCCCATCCTGAGGGCCTTGATCCTTAGTACTTAATCTGACTCTGAATAGCCTCCCAAAAGTCCTACCTCCAAATGACATTTCTTAAAGTTAGGGCTGCAGCATGGAAGTTTGAAGGGCACAGCCATTCCATTCATGGCAGGGAGGGTCCATTGTCAGCTAGAGCTGGAGTTTCCGCAGTTTCCTGACACTCCCAGAGAGTGCAGTAGTGAGAGGTGCTAAAGAGTGACTCCTTACGAGGCCAGCGCTCCCTTCTCCAGATTGCTTTCAACCTCATCCTCTGCCTGGTCTTACACAGGCCCTAGGTCCACTCAGTATGGGGTCCTGTTCATACTGATGGTCTGAGTTGCCAAGGAGGTAAGGGTACATTAGGTTAGGAGCCTGTTGGGACCCAGGTCCTAGTGGAGATGGCAGCCAGGAACATGGGCAAATGAGGCATGTGGTTTTGTGAATAGCCAGTGGTAGGACACACTGAGGCCCTGAAATCTGCCCCAAATGGCAGGTTGGGGGTTGGTCTTAGGGAAGACCCATCTGAAAGTAAGGCTTCCAGGACTTAGGGCAAGGACAGCATGGGCCACAACAGCCTTTCTGTGGCCTGGAGAAGAATTTAGAGTGCTAAGAGGAAAGATGCTGGTATGCAAGGCAGGACCCACTGGTCTGCTCCTGGGCCAACTGTGTTGGATATCAGAATAGGCATTATTCCCTCCACAGATGAGGAGCAGCTTGCCAATGAGGCAGCACTGTTGCAAGCCCTCCTTTGGAGTTGGCCCCCTGGCTCTGCAGGTGAACGCTGTCCCTAGTTCTGGCTGGTTAGGGGAAAAGGTAGGGTACCTCAAGATAGCCCAAGGGCAGAGCTGGTCCCCTCTGACTGTTCTTTCAGCTTAGGCCATGCTTTGGCCCTAGAGACTCATACCAGTACAGTACTGCTGACTATGGGAACCTTGTCCCCCTGACTCAAGACAACCAGTTCTTCCGTTGGTTTCCCGAGGACTAGGTGCTTGCTCCGCTGGATCCCCCAGCATTTGCAGCCTTGAGCTTCAGTGTCTGACTGTGAGGACCTCATTCAGGTGCCTTGCATGTTGTCAGTAAGACAAGTGGCTTACATTTGAGCTGTAGTTCTCAGACTCACTCTGCCTGATACCCCTGCATGAGTGCTCAGTCCCTATAGCATGGGTATTAAGAGAGGTGGTAACAAGAGAAGATCCCTATGTGGTGCTGCACATAGTGGGTACAGTAGTTAGAAGGATTACCATTTATCCCGGAAGCCACTACACCCAGCTCTGACTCCCTTTCCTCACCTTAGTGTCAGTATTGGGAATGATTGGGAGGCATTGGATTATGTGTATGCAAATATTGTTACCTCAGGTCAAGAGATCCTAGGTACAGGTAACCCTAAGCCTAGAGGTTTCCTGATTCACTCAAGGCCAGGATGGCAGAAGAGGAGTGTCCAGTACTGTGGTTCTGGGGGAACTGGCTCTCTGGTCAGTAGCATAGAATGGTGATCATGTGGATGGGATTATTCACCTGGTTGGCACCCGTATTTTACTTGTTGACTGTGTGGGTGTTGTGGCTCAGGTCAGAGTCTTCCTGACTTTCTTCTAAGCTCCCTTAAGTGGGTGTTGCAGGCCGGCCACAGGTGGGTGACTCCTCTCTGCTTAGGAAGTAGATTAGAAGCTCCTGACAGCTTGACAGAAAGCCCAGGTGGTTTCTGCCTTGCTCTTTTTATCATTGTTTGTGTTCCCTCACTCAGTGCTCACTGAAGGCCTCTGCCTACCTGGAAGCTACAGCCAGCAGAAGCCAGCCCGAACAGCTCAGTATTCCTAGGCTGAGGGGAACAGCTAGGCTATAGCTCTCAGGACCATGGTACCTGTTGATGAATGAAAGGTCACAGGCAAAGCAGAGGCTTCTGGTAGGGAAAATGGTACAGGCTAGATTGGGAGACCTTAGGGAGCCCTTGTGGAGGCCAGTGAAGTACCAATGCAGATGCTCAGCTGGGTCTGTAGTAGATGAGTCTGGCTTTAGAGAATTAATATGGGACCCTGGAGGGGCCAAGAAGGCCTAGCTATGGCAAGCCAGCTGCCCAGTCCCAGCTCTTGCTGCACAGTGACAATGGTGGATATAATATCTGTGTATGGGTTTAATGTAGCCACTGTCCCACGCAGGGCCTGCTGGCGTTTATGCACTGCCCACTGGGGCTGGTAAGTGGCCTGTAGATGGCTGCCAGCAGGTCTAAAAACCACAGCTGCTGGGCCTGGCCTGAAGCTTTCCTGAATCTGTTCCTTGCCTCTGCTCCCAGGGGACCACAGGCTGCCTCCTCCTTGTTCTGTGTCAGCAGTGCCCAGAAAAGGGAGCGAGGAGTTACCTTTAGAACATGGTTCACATGTTCTTTCCTAACCAGCTTCTTACTTTTAGTTTCTTTGAATAACTTTTTTATTTTGGTATGTTTTATACTTAGAGAAAAGGCACAGAAATAATATAGAACTCTAATATTCTTTGCCAGGTCTCCCAGTTATTTTCATTTTGCCCATTTACTACTGCATTGCCTTTGTGCATTTTGAACTGGTTCTTAAGGACTGTCTGTCTTTGTGGTCCTGCACAAGTCTCTAGGGCAGGAGGGATGTCCGAGGCCTGACTTGGTCTCTGTGATCATGTACTTGGAGAGTAAAGGCCCAGGTGTTGTGGGGAATGCCCCTTTACTGGGCTTTTTTGATGTCTCTTTGGAATTAGGTGTAGATTTGCTGTTGGGCAGGAATGTTGTAGAGGTTCTTATGTGTCCTTCCTTGGCTTGCTCAGTGGAGGAGCCACTTGGTCCAGGAGGTTTTGGCCGGCCTGCGTTGTGCATGTTACTCTGATCCATTGATAGGAGATTGTGAAGACTTGGCAGATTGTTGCTCCCCAGTCATCTGATTTTCCAATCCCTCCTTCATTCTGATGGATTGCTGGAACTCTGCCTGTAAGTAGTGACCCCTTGTTGTGTATGATTGTTTGTTTATAATGGCATGATCTTGAACTCACACTGTTAAATAGGCTGTAATCTGTTTTTATTATTATTTATTTTGGTCCTCAGTCAGTCTTATCCTTCAGACTGGCTTGGGCTTCTCAGCAGTCTCTTCATTCCCTGGACTCTGACTTTCAGTGGGGTGAAGGTGCTCCAGGTCCACCCTGGACTTTCCCTTCCATGGTCCTGGATCAGTCACTTCTTTACAAAACTTTGCCCCTTATGATATGCCAACACTTGAATAGTCTTTGCAGTGGGTAGAAAGCCTCCTGTGACCAAGTACTAGTAGTGTTGAAATTTAGTTCTAGGGCTGGAGAGATGGCTCAGTGGTTAAGAGCACTGACTGCTCTTCCAGGGGTCCTGAGTTCAATTCCCAGCAACCACATGGGGCCTCACAACCATCTGTAATAGGATCTGATGCCCTCTTCTGGTGTGTCTGAAGATAGCTACAGTGTACTCATATACATAAAATAAATAAATCTTTAAAGAAAAGAAATTAGGTCTGGGTGAGCACAGCATGCCATGTTGCTTTTGGATTTCCTCATATCTGCTTGTGTTTGGATGTTCATTTGTGCATTTGTTTAAGCCTGGAATGCAAGTTTTCTTCTTTCAGTGAAACACCGAGAAAAACAGGCTTACTAAGTGGAGTTCCACATTGTGCTTGACATGTGTGAAATATAGAAATACAAATGTAGGACTCTGAGTCTTGCTGAATGCTATATGTACAGTGCTTGCCTGTACAGAGACACGGTCCTGTGCCCTTCCTGGGTCAGTCTCACGCCTCTTGCGGAGCTTCCAACCCGGTGCAGCTCCCATCCATCTTTTCCTGTGGACTCATTAATTTGTTTTGGAACGACATATATATGACCGTCCTTCACTTTGTTTGTACAGTGCAGTGGATCTGGGTTACACGATCTTTGTGGCTTCTGTACTTCACTTACTGCCAAGCAACATTCTTTTGCTTATTCCACACTGATGTGAATTTTCTCTGGGTGAACATTTGAGCTGGTTCTCATTTGAGAGGAGTAAATAAATGAAGGCAGCCAAGCAACTGTGCACACCAGAGCTTCCGTTTCCTATAGTGGGGATTGCTGGAGTGTGGAGAGGGCACGTTTAGGTTATGATAGTGTCTCATCTTCCTCCCAAAGGTAGGGATCCTTTCTGTTCCTCTATACCTGATATTATTGGGGTTTGGGTCAGTTTGCTTTGGTTTTTATTTCTCAGTGTGTGGCAGAGTCTCACTGCATCCCCTGGTGACCATAATGCTGAGCATTTACTCAAGCTTGGTTATTCTTAAGCTATGGAGGTGCATTTAGTTTTTTTATAGTACCATGTCTCTCCCCTCCCCCACCCTTTCTTTCATCAGCCTCACCGATTGGCTGAGGATGAGGAAACAAGAAGGTTGTGGCTTCAGGGATCTCATTCTTGTCCTTGTCCCCTGTGTGTCCCACCTGCTCCCTCTGTCATCTGTCTCATGCACATATACACAGTATACCCCTGCACACACTTCCCTTGCAGGCAGGCTGTCTGCTAACGCCATTCTGCTCTAAGCTCTGATCCCATGGTTATACCTCAAGGAACACTTACTGGGTCCCACTTCCCTGCCGGCTCTCTTGTGTCCCTTCCTAGGCTGGGTAGAGATGCAGGCCTGAGTGTGTCTGTGTGGGCCTCTGTATCTACTGTCTGACTGCTCACTTATATTCCATCTGATGGTCTGAAGTTGGAGACATAGGTAAAGAAACCAAAGTAGGATATTGCCTGTGGGGAACAGGAGTTACATTCAAGGTAGCTCTTCTCTCTGTGCAGGAGCTAAGCAAGCACCAGATGTTGTCAGCCCCATAGCAGGGTAGCAGGAGAGCTCTGGATTCTCTTTGGCCACGGGAGAGCTCTTGAGGATGAGTCCTGGAGCCTTCATCCCCTCCTGCTCTGGCCCCGACAAGCTTCCCCACGTGGTCTTGGAGGAGGCCTCTTCCGGCAGGTTTTTTAGAATTTTATTTTATGAGAACAGGCGGTTACAGCTCCCCAAGTGCTGTAAAAGTTAATGTGATGGCCTCCCTGCGCCTGTGCTCATTTTTATAATTTTTTATTTTATGAAACAGGACAGGGAGCTTAGTGACTTATTACTATTCATTTCGTTTCAATGCAGTAAATATTGATTCAGTTGGGGGTTTTCAATTTAAACCACTCGGCGATTATATAAAATATTACTGGCTTCTGAAATTATGCTTACCGATCCCTTCGGCTGCTCATTAAGGAAGGAGTGCAATTTTTAGATCCCTTTGCCTTCATCATTCTAATAAATGGGCTGAGATACGTTTTTGCACGGAAGGTGCCACAGAAGTTGCTAGCAGGGGCTTGACAGCACGGATGCAACTCTTAATTTGGAAGTCATTTCAAAGCATGCCTTGGTTATTTATTTGTTTGAAGCAGGCAGGCCTTTGAGCTTGTGTCCTCCGTTGCAAGGCTGAGTGGCATCCTCCTGTGCTGGACACCTGCTGCTTCCACTAAGGCTGAGGCCCCGCACCCTTTCAAAGCCTTCCAGGGAGGGACTGGCAGGAGAGTCATCTTGGAAGGGCAGCTTCTAGCCCCTAACTAATACTGAGGCTGGGATGTGCCTGAGGGATACACAGTTTTCAGGAACTAAGGATAATACTTTCTTAGAGATCTTTTTGTTTATTGTTACTTTATTTTATTTATGTGTAAGGTGCTTTGCCTGCCTGTGTATCTGTGAAACAGCTGCATGTTTGGTGCTTGTAGAGACCCAAATAGGGTATCAGATTTCCTTGGAACTAGAGTTATAGACCATGTGAAGGTACTAGAAATTGAACTCTGGTCCTCTGCAAGAGCAACAAGTTCTCATAACCACTTAGCTATCTCTTCCCAATCCTTCTCAGAGATCTTTAAACTGAGCCCTTGCTAACCGGTGGGATAGAGCCAAGACTAAGACTTGAGCCCCTGAGGAGGAAACTCTTGGGTGCCAGGGCCCAGGTGCTGCTGATGGCCGAGTGGGTTACTACTGTTGTGCTCTTTAATGTTCTGACAAGCAGTACATAAACACTGTGCTTTACCAACAGATACCCTTCCTCAGAGCAGAAAGCCAGATGGAGCTTCTGCACTCACATCTGTTCCTTTGCTTGGTCACTCCACATCTGAGTGATAGCTTCTGGGTGAGCTCAGGAATGGCCCTATGACCAGGACATGAGAATTCCCCAGGAGATTTCAGTGCTCCTGTGCTCCCAGGTAGGAGCAGAGCCTAAGTTGTTCCTCACCTGCCTCTCAGAAGAGTAGGATAGTGTTGTAGTCTATAGGATCCTCTTCCCACAGAGTCACATATCCTTGTGACAACCTCTTCCAACACTGCCATCAGGCTTTCAGGGCTACTGGCATTGAGCTAGAAAGCAATGGCTAGAGTGTTTGTGACGTAGCTTTCTGAGAAGAGACAGAGAAGGGGGTCCAGGCTAGGGTACAGGTACAAGGTAAGAGACTTCTAGACGTATGGGTCCAGGGCCTTGAACTTGGAATGGTCCCATGTTGAGGCCCTGTAGGACAGAAGGAAGGCAGGACAAGCAGCAGTGATCTGTTCCCCTGTGTCAACTTGTCATCCATGGTCTCTTTGTCCCTCTAGTGAAGCACTAAAGGTGCTTCAGACCAGCATGAGAGTGTTGGGAGGTGGTAGGACAATGGGCCATCCAAAAGTAGAACCTGCATATTCTCCCTGCTCAGGACTCTGCACTGACATCCCTCATGGGTTCTGCCTCCTGCTGACCTTTGTGAAGTTTGTATCTGTGGATGTCTGTGTCTCTAGACTCAATCTCAGTCTGGTATGCTCTGTGACTGTTGCATGTGCTGTCTGATTTTCCTCCTTTCTCTTTGCTCGAGTCCCTCTGTGACATGCTCTCTCTTGCCTTCACTTTTGCTTCTTTGTCTGAGTGAAACTGTGCCCGACTCCGAGGCTCTGTGCACAAGTGGGAGATGCTCTCCAGAATATGCTGCCAGGCCCAAGGAGGTTGAGGCCTTCCCAGCAGAGGAGTAATTGCTATACATGGTGATGCTCCCTTGAGTGCAGGCCTGAGGGATAGCTCAAGTGGGCACACCTTGATCCTCCTCCAATCTGCTCTGAATCCAAGCCTTCTGTAGAAACCTTGCAGCCCAGGGCTTTCCCTTCCAATGGAACTAGACTACCACAACTCTATTGCACATGGGTTCTTGGGTTAGGATAGTGACAGAAGGCTAGGACAATGGGTAATGGGGATTTCTTTGTACCTACTGAGAAATTTGTGGATCCCAGATCAGGGCTGGCTTCCAAGACACTGGGTTTTTCTTCTGTTCCTGAGTCCCATGTGGTAGAATCTGATACAAAGGGTGTAAAGGTGACTGCCCTCTTTACCCTTCTTGTTGGCTTGTGTGGCTAAAGTTCTGTCTATTGTGATAGGCCTATGGTAAAGAACATCACAATCAGACAGGAATGACTTTACCCCCTTCTGGCTTATGGATGGCTGCCCCTCTTCCTGTTCTGGGTGAATCCTGAGTACCAGGACCCAGGAGGGCCAAAGTGAGGCTCTGCCACAACATAACCACGGACCACGTCATGACGTGTTTAATGACTGAGCTGGAAGGCACATCCTTTCCTTCCTCTGAGGATGGTTGGTAAGAAGGGGCATTCAGAAGGCTTGTAGGCTTTCCTTTAGTTTAGGAAACACACATGCTAGCCATATGAGTTGCAGTTGGTTCCTGAGCCCCAAGGCTGAGGGACAGACATGGACAGCAGAAAAATTGGAGATGCTATTCTAACAGAGAGAAGCAAAATATCTTTGTCACTCAGTGCCACCTGGGTGCCTTACATCATTAAATGCTGTTTTAAATACCTCTTTTAGCCTGTTTTTAGAGGTGGTAGTAAAGTGTCATTCAAATAATCAATACCATATCTAATTTCCCATAAATCATCCTCCAGCTGATCGTACCTCAGAACATGCTTCAACCTCCCATTCCTGGGTCTGGTGTTGGACTGGTGGGTAGTGGCCTTACCTTAGAACTTGAGAAACTGGCATTTGTAGGGATAGGCTCCCGTGAGAGCTGCTATCTGAAGGGATCTTGCTATTTCTTGGGCTCCCTGCCAGGTGCTCACTTAAGATCCAGGTGGTCTTACCCTAGGACTCCATTGTATCATGCTGGGGAGGAGGGTGGCACTTCCATGGGTTGTAAGAGTGTCCCCAGGGGACATGGACTCCCAGGCCACTGTGAGGCTCCTCTTTGTCCTATCTCTTTCACTCTGCCTCTGGAGAGCCATCTCTCATTTACATTTACCCTCTTATAATGCTCTGTTTTGGGATGTGGGACTTGGATGCTATCCTCTCTCTACCCTGAGCCTAAAGAACAGGCCGCCTGTGGGAGTATCTTCCCTTAGGGCCTTCGGTTTCTGTCCTCAACAGCACCCTTCCCTGTCTGGCATTTCTAAGGCTATTGGAGGTTTTAGTACTTAATGTGCTACCTGGGCAGCTAAGGCTCATGGGGGCCTGAGGTTTGTTTTGCTGGTGACATCAACCTGGTATATGGATTGGAATTGAAGTTTCAAAGACCTCTTTGTATCAGGAGCGGGCCCAGGTACCCTGGTCAGCCTGCAGGTGTGTGGGCAGGTTGGGACCCCAACTCATGCTGAGCCACTACCAATACCAGGCCAGGCTCTTGAGGGCTTTCTCCAAGCCTGCAGGGTGCCTGTGGCTGACTGCCCCTCCTCAGAGTCGGAGTCCCTTGTATAATTTGCAGTGGGATGCCTGTTAAGATTGCGTCCACTTCCCAAGTCAGCACTTAATTGGCAAGGTGCTTGATTTAACAGCGTGGGAGCCTCCACCGGAAAAATGACTTGAATAAATCTCTGCCTGACGCCAGAAAATAGATATAATCTCAGCATTAACTACATTAATAGTAGCAGGAGCTGAATTAAGAAAGCCATAAAGCATAGGTGGGAGCATAAATTATGGTCCCTCCTCCCCTCCGTGTTTGGGTCAGGGAGGTCGGGCCTGGGCGGGGTAAGGGCTTAACTACAGAGTCTGAGCAGCAGCTAGAGGGATAGCTCTGACCGTCCTGACCTGTGGTCTCAAGTGTCTCAGCTGCAGGGAGGTTGTTTGTGTGACCTAGCCCTTCCCTCCTGGCTCTGGTTTGTCCCAAGTCTGGGTAATCCTGACACAGTGGGCCAGCAGTGCCCTGAAGTGCTAGAAGAGCCCTTGCATGTCATCTTTAGGAGTGACAGAACAGAACTGAGTTTTGCTAGAGCAAATGGTTCCACACCCCATGCTGTCCTCTGGTATTTGCAGAAGAAACCATCTTAGAGGAGGGCCATCCCTCTGCTTGTTTGGCAGCTGAGCGCCCCTGAGGTGACCCTGACTTTAAGGTCACCTTTCTTCTTCATTGTTGTTCCTGCAGCCCTCTTCCCACAGGAGCTCTCATATGATGATAGTGGCTCTGGTTAGGGCTATTTATTGTATGGGTCTGGTGCAGGGCTGTTTCAGTTTTGGGAGACAAGAGGTGGACATATCCTGCAGAGCTGCTCTGCCCTGTCTTTGTTGGCCTTTGCCACTATAAATGTAGGTTCCTGAGTTCTGGTTTGGTTCTTTAATTCACCCTTATTTATTATTCACGTGTCTCTAGCTTGCTTGTTCCTCATGGTCACAGGACTCTTTTAGAGTTCAGGATGCCATCTTCGTTGTTTACTTCAGTTTCAGTCTTGCTTTTCTGTTTAAGGTCATTTGCCAGAAGGTCCATTTTTTTTCTATCCTGTGGAGCCTGCCTCTTAAGACTACATACATCAGTTTCTGTAGAACAGCCTTCTCTGCTCTGCTGAGCTCCAGAAACCCACCTACCTGCTTCCTAGAGCACTCTGATCTCTAAGGCTCTGTCCTGGGCTTTCCCTGGTACCAGAAACATACAGCAGTTTAGAGAGTTACTTCTGTTTGCCTCTTGCTGTGGATTGGATTGTGTCCCATTGGAATTCATAAGGTAAAGCCCTGACCCTCATGTAACCTTATTTGGAGAAGAGGTCTCTGGGTGTGAGTAAAGAGGGGGTGGACCCTCTGTCCACAGAGCTGCTCTTAGCCTTGTTGGGCGTGTCTCAGGTGACAGAGAACCTTCTCGTCTATGGAGTTCAGCCTTGGAGTGGATGAAAGGATAAGTAGATGAGACGACTAGCTCCTATGCTCCTGTTCCACAGCACAGTCACATGCTAAGCCATCTTGCCAGCCCTTTCCCTGATGGCTTCATTTGTCTTGACAAGTAGATGGTGCAGAGTGTCTTCCACACCTAGTATCCTGTAGTGGGACTTTTTTTTGTGGGGCTCTTTGTCAAGTCTTTCTCCTGGTTTTGTGTGTTTGCCTTTTTATTGATTTGCCGCAGTACTGTATATATTATGGATACATACTCCTAGGTGTCTTCTTGTATTGTAAAACTTGTGTTTTGTATTACTGGGGATGAAGCCAGGCTGTTGCACATGCTAGATAAGTGCTCTACTGCTGAGCTACACCAGCAGTCTGAGGGTGCTTTTTAATGCTCTGATATATTCTTTTCTTTTATGAATAGTGTTCTTTGTATCCTATTTAAGAAAAATTTGCCTATCCAAGGTCATATTTTCTTCCAGAAACTTGGAAGTCACATCTGAGTCTATAATCCTTCTTGGGCTGAGTTTTATTTTATGCGGTAGGTTAACACTCTTGTCTCCCAAAGGAAATTAAAAAAGGAGCTTCCTTAACTCACCCAAGTATATGGGATTCAGCTTTCATTTAGACCCTTAAACACTGGGACTGTTTGACCCTCCAGTTTTACCAATGGACTCCTTGTTCATTTGACTCATTCCTTAACACTTGCTCTTTCGGGTGAACATTAGGAATACTGGGTCCTGTTTGTTGTCTTCCCCAACAACCATCCTCAAAACCAACAACTTTTGTAGTGTTCTGCTTCTTGCAGTCTGGAAGGCCCTGCCTTGCTGTGCGTGTTTCCTGTTATCAGTGCTCCCGGGGTGCCACTGTACCTCCACCTGTAGACCAGATACGCCTGCCATGAAGTTCTTCTGAGTTCTTATTACATTTTCTTTAGTGTATTCCACCTGGCTTTTGTTGACATCTTAGAAGGATATTGATGCTCATGTACATTTACCTGCTCGTCTTTCTAATTCTAATGAGTTTTTATCATTGAGCCTTGTGACCTTTCCCTGGTGTTGGTGTAGAAGTCACTTCTTAGTGAGGCTCCCCTCATACAGGGAGCTAACTGGATTTGATATACAGTTTTGGAGGGCTTTTCCCATGACATGGTGGAAAAGCGTTGTTATGGGTCTACTCAAATAGTCTGACCCAGGGATACCTGAGGGCTTAGTCCTGCACCTCAGCCGCTGGCACATTGGTATTGAGTGGGTCCTGGGCTGATGGTGTGGGAAAACTGGTGCCCAGTTGCAGAGGATGGAGGGCATTGCCTGTGGTATGTTCTAGCCATTACCACCAAGGATAATTGTGCTGGCCACTGGGCTCCAGCCTCTTTACCCATGTTGCTGAACTCTGCACTCTGAGTAGGGCTATTAAGGCCTAGCAATACCTGTTTTTTTGCAGCTAACATACAAAACACCAATAGCTTCAGCTGAAATGGATTTTTAAAAGTGTCATTTTATGGAGAATTTTACTTTCCATCTTGTTGTTTATTAGGCTCTTAAAGGGAAAGCTTGTAATGTATCCATTGATCGAAATACCAATTGAATAGATGTGAGCACATAAAATCGCCCAGCCCCTCGTAATAGGGCAGTGGTGTTTGTAATGGAGGCAGTGCAATTAGCTTTACCCACCACCACTGGGCTGGGCTGGCAAGGGGTGCCCCTGAATTACTGTTACTTATTAATGTGTGTGTGTAAGACAGAGGGTGGAGCAGGACCCTTCAAGGAGTGATACCTGAAGAGTCCTTGGTGACATAGCAGAGCTCTTCCTTGGAGCCCTGTTTATGGGTCAACCTCGGGCCCTAATTAGCTAACTCTGTTCCACCCCTTCACCAACAGCCATCCACCTGTATCCCCACCTACTACGTGGGCTCACCTGTCCCAGGTTGACCTCTTTCCTTCCCTGCAGTACACACATTCAGCTTTTTCCATGCATATCCTTACCCTCACTGAGGCCCTCTGGGGCAAGGGTACCCCTTTCCTTAGTACATGGTGCCTGTATCCCAGGGATAATAAGTCTTCTTAGTCACCCCCCAACCTCATGGCTCTGCTCTGCTTGTCTCTCGTGGCCCTGGTAGTCTTCTCCCCAGGACTCTCTCCATCTTGGGAACCTGAGATGCTGAGTTGTCCAAGTCATTGAGGCTTTTGTCTTCCAGAGCATTTTGTGTGTTGCCTTGCCCAAGATGTGCAGGTACTGAGACCCTTAGGTTGGACTAGCACTAGGGAAAAGGAGTGTTTATACTGCTTGGTTACCATCCCCCACCCCTACCCCTGCTCATGTACTTGCATACACATGGACACACATACTGGCTCACTCTCCTGAGCTGAATGGCTCGGGTGGGGCGGTCTGTTTCTGGTGGAAAGCCCTGCTAAGCAGTTTAGTGCCTGTCACGGCGGCTCCGCCTGACCTACTTGGGGATTCGCCGTGCAAGCTGCCTCTTCTGCTGACTGCGCACTCTCGATTGCTCAGCTCCAAGCTTCAAAAACCATGCTCCATTTCCTGAAAAATGCTTCCCTGGTTGTTTTCTCTGCTCCCCAGCCAGCCTGCCCAACTCCTGTTCCATCGCCACCAGCTTGGGCAGCCTGGCCCCACATGCTGCCATTCTCTGGCTAGCTGTGGTGGGATCACCATTCTGCCCTCAGATGTCCTCTGACCCTCCTCCTCTTCTTTCCCAGCCTATTGCTTCTTTGGTGCTCGGACTTGGATGCACAGATGGGTACCTTGTTTGCCAGATCTCCTTGTTCTCTCTAGCAAGTCCTCCTTGTTCTTTCTCCTGCTATCCCTGCCTGTAATTGACCAGAGCTTTCAGATACACCCTGGTCCCTGCCCTTCCCGAGAGATCCTAAGAGCCCCATACCACACACCTCTGTTCCCATCTGGTGTGTGCCCTTTAGCACAGATTTCTAGAGCTTCCCACATTCCACCCAGCATAGGCCTTGTCCCCTGGGAGTCCTAGATGACAGACAAATGGCTAGGTAGAACCCATGTCTTTCCTAGGCTGGGAGTGTTTCACCCTCACTGGGTATTGAGGAAAACTTCCCCAAGGACATAATCTAATCTAGTGTGGATCCAGATCTAATCATGTCTAGGCAGAGGGACATCATGAGCAAAGGCTCAATACCAGGGAGTACAATACTTTGTAGGCTCTGCAACTTTCTAGGAAAACTGAAATTCTAGACTGAGGTGGGGGCGGGTGCTGAACATGACTAGCAAGGACTCAACAGCCCAGCCCTATGGACCCTTTATGAAATACATAGACTGAGGAAATTGGAGGAACTTTATCAATTGTATAGTTTCAAACAAATGGTCCGGGATGAGTAGATGAAGGGACCCTTAACCTGACCCAGTACAAGCCTGGCTGGGCTCTAGGGTGTCAGCAGAGGACAAATAGATGAGGCCTGAGCTTGGAGGGGAGGTGGCAAGAACTTTGTTTCTTAGAAGTCTGGGAGGCAGAAGGTACTGGGGATGTAGGTGGACAGATTAGAGGAAGAGGGTGAGTATGGGCAGATCAGGGCAGGACAGGGGGGTTCTGGGTGGAACTCTTCATGGTCTTCACCCTTACTATTAAGGGTTGGATTTCTTCTATCTGTGCAGTTTGGCATGCTGAAAAGAAATGAACATTAGGTCCCTTTCCCTGCCACTCTGGGCCTCTTCTCTGTAAGAGCCATACTCCTTGCCCCAGCTACTAGAGTAACTCTCTTCCCTCAGAATCAGTCATTGTTGAGACCTGGCTCTGATCTCAGTATCTGTTGTTCAAAGATGCCATCGGACCTGCTATGTGTGGGCTCCCAAGTTTAGAATTATTTGGCTCTGGCCTGGGCCTCTGCATGTACCTGACTGTCCCTTGTCCAGAGTCTCCTCCAGGGTCCTTGGCCTCTTTACCACCTGTACTGGGTCTGTACTGGTCATACTGTTCTTTAAAAGAAGGGTGTGTTGCATGTCAAGGTCCCATGCATGAGGAGATTACAGAACCAAGAGAACAGTGCCCAGAGTCTGGGTCGCAGAGGCCAGACTGCCTGGAAGACTGTGCCCAAGAGGTATACTATCTGCTAGATACCTGTCCACTGACCTCAGGCTGCTGCTGGCTATACAAGAATTGCAGCAGTCTGTTGTGTCCAGATCCTATAAAACTAGGGAATGCCAGGGCTTAGCCACCCAAGTATCCCCAACCACATCACTATCACTCTGCCAGACAAGACCGATTCAGGCTTGGAAGTTTCCACTGCTCATAAGGAAGTGGACACACAGCACTTCTGATTTTTTTTTCCTTTCTTTCTTTTTAAGAAAGAAAGAAAAACCTACTTTTGAGGTGTGTGTCTTTCTCCCCATTATCACTGCTTTTCATTTAAAATGTTATCTCCCCCTGCCCCATCCTTTGTGTGCCCCCCCAAGGGTAAGAGGGGAGGCCCAGCCTCACCCTGGTGTAGTCAAGGTTATGGTGATAAATCCTGGGGCATTGTCACTTCTATTCGGAGTAAATTGGCTGGCCGCTTTCGGGCTGAAGGAAAGATAATTTGCTGTAGTATTTCAAATGGATTAGAAATGGATTTGAAGGGAAAGTTCATGCCTCCCATTACAAAGGCGAGAAAGAAGACTATCTTAAGGCACTGTTCCCTCCCTGGCCTTCATTATCCACGCTTAATACCTTTCCTATTTTCCAGCGTTAATGAAATTTCCTGGCGGCATGGGCCTGCTGGACGGATGGGAGAAGCCTTTAGATCTGCGGCTTCCATTGCAGAAAAGGAATTACAGAGCCGTGCCGCGAGGGCAGGCGCTTGCAGGGTCCTTGGCCCTGCTATTATCTCATTAATTTTATCCCCTCTTCTCTGTACAGTTCGTTTCCAAAGGCTGTCCTCTCCATTAGGGTAACAATTTACTGGAGTGCTGTGACACCCATGGCAGTAAAAAGCTACAAGGCCCCACTTGGCGCCCTCTGTTGTGGCTTCCAAAGCCAGTGAGCTGGCAGGGGTGTGGGTGGATGGGTGAGGGAAAGGCCTTTGCCTTGACCGGGTTAAGCCCCAGGGTCCAGCAGATCTCCTTGAGTGCTCATCCATGTCAACACCCCAAAATGTAGCCTTTGCCATACAAGGATTCCAGGCTCTTGGCTGAGCAAAGCAGCAGGTAGTACCTGTCCCCATCCCTGCAGAGCTTGGGGTAAGGACAGAGGGATCCACAGATAGCCCACAGTTGTTATCACTATCTAATGAGCAGGGAGTTGTTTGTTTTATTTGTTTGTTTTTTAAAAAGGAAGAAAGAGGAAGGGACAAATGGATATTTCCCAATCATCTATTAAGAATTTAAACATGTCAAGCCGTGCATATATATATACCTATAATCCCAGCACTCAAGAACCCAAGGGAGAAATGTCTCTTGTTTGAAGTCATCTTGCTCTACATAGTGAGACCTTGTCTCAAAAAAGCAATGCAAACCGAAACAAAATAAACACGTGGAATAACTAAGACCAGTTTGGGAAGAACTGTAACCACAGATGAGCCTTTCAGCTCTGAACACCAATCGTGAAAAACTGGCTTGTTCATCTGAGGGTGAAGGCAGTGGGAACCAGGTCTGTGCTGAGGCATCCTAGCCCAACCTTTGACCCATCCTGGCTCCTGACTCTTGGTTCCTTGAAGCAGGTTCCTGATGGTTCCCAACTCAAGACTCCCTCTTGCATAAGGGCCTCCTTCTTGGGCAAGTCCATGAAGAAGAAAAGAAACTCCTCAGTTCTGGCTGGACCTGCCTAGGTCTCTCTGACTGCCCCACACTGTTTTAGCCTGTGGCTCCTTATCTGTGGCTATATCTAAGGAGGACTAGATGGGAATCCCATTCAGGGCTCACTGTGCATTAGCACAGCCCTCTAAGAAGCCGCTAGAGGGAGATCATCAGGGGTGTTTTCACAGGGCCGGGCCCAAGACTGTAGTTGAGCATGGGTGTGCTTGTCTTCTGACCCTCATATTTCTGGTGGCTGTGTGTCTGCTCATATTATATAGATGGCTATAGAGATGGAGTGCTTGGGAGAAGAAGTATGAGAAGAGTGCTTGCATAGACTCCAGTCAGGGGGCTTATCAGTCTTCTGGTAAGGCCCAGAGCTGGCTTCTAGCTCCGGTTGTAGAGTGGCCAGGAGCTAGGAGAGAAGTCACTGCTACAGAATAGTACTCTCCAATCCCCAGTCTCCTCTACCTCAGAATGCTACTCTAGCACCAGGCTGTTGGGTGCAGGGATACCTTCCCTATGAATAGTAAGGAGACAGCCTCAGGTTGACCAAACTCCATCAGCTAATGCTCTAGTGACAGTTTATTTTAACTGAGGGTTTAAGATTAAGTTGAACATCCCTTTGTGAATGGACACAGATCTGATGGAAAGGTCAAGACATACCACCAAGCCTCTAAGGCTGACAAGTAAGGGGCTGGTACAGTAGAAGATTGCTCTTGGTTGGGCCTTCCTCATACTCAGTGAAAACCAGAGTACAAAGTCTGATAGACTAGCTCCTGGAGGTCCCAGTCTCTTAGGGGGCCCCTATCTAACCCGGATGGTACCCATTATAGGGCTGGTGAAGTGTGTGATAGGTGGGGCAGGGAAAGGCCAGACAGACCAATCACTGCAGCCTGGCTTCTTGGAGGCCTCTTTCCTTCCAAGATTGGTGTTTGTGAACTTGAATTTTAATTAAGAGAAACTGGGTTAAGTGCCTTCTGTGGCCTCCCTACCACTGTGTTTGTACTTACACCGCAGCTTCAGTCCCCTGACGTCTGCCTCGCTTTGCTCACATTATCTCACTAATGAGCCCTCTGAGGCCACTGGCTGGCAAGAGGAGAGACTAATGCTCAAAGAGGGGGTATGATGCTGAATGTTAGAGAGGGAGCTGGGCCCAAGTACATGGCTACCCTCCCCCCGGTGATTTTCTTTCTGGGTGGCTCCCCCTGTGGGTGGCAGGGCAGGCTATGGTGGGCAGTGCTGCAGTTGTCTTGGTAAGGCAAGCAAGCAAACCCCCTCTGGCTGTTACTCTACAGCTCAGCTCTGGGGATACCTCCCTGACCCTAGTTTGCTGGACAAGGTCTCCTCCAGCTGTGGGATCTCTCAGGAGCTAGGCATGAATAGACCACAGGGTCATGGGAGCCATGGGGGTACCCTGTGAGATCTGGAAGAGATGGGTCACAGCCTTGTACCGGGCAGGATATGCTGGCCCTGCCTTCAATTTTAGCTGTTCTCTGCGGAGTAGGGGAAGGTTGTTTGCCCTGCTGATATATAGCTGGTGCCCATTACTCACACTTGCCACTAGAGGGCAGTGGTTGCAGACTGTGATCATGTGATAAGTAGTGTCTAATTTACATATATAAGACACCACCAAAACAGTTTCCTCCCTCCCTGGGGACAGTCTGCTCCAATCTCAGTTAAGCAGGGTCTGTCACATTGGTGGAGGACAGAGGCCTTCTCTCCAAAGTGATAGGGACATCAAGGCCCTTCCTCAGCTTGTTTAGTGCTTGAGCCTCCAGGGGCCCTAGGGTGTCTGGTAGACCTGAAATCTTGGAAAAAGCAATAGGGTGGCCTCTGAAGTCCAAGACTGATCTAGCTCCGATCTCTTCTTCAAGCCACCCATCCTACAGCTGCCTCAGACTCTTGAACAGCAATTCCTTTCCTTTCCTCCCCACCCACCCCCACCTCTTGTTTGTTTGAGACTTGGGAGGGGGGGGGTTGTTCTCTGTGTAGCCCTTGCTGTCCTGGAACTCACTCTGTAGACCAGACTGACCTCGAATTCAGAGATCCACCTACCTCTGCCTCTCGAGTACTGGGATTAAAAGGTGTTCACCACCACTGCCTGGCTTGACTAGCAGTTTTTAATCCTACATAGTGGGCCTACTAGGATTGTGGGACTGCTCTCATACATTCTCAACACAGAGTTCTCAGAACAATGGTAAAGAGAAGGGCATAATGAACAGTAGTCCCTGTCGATCCCGTGACATCTCTTGTCTTGGGGCAGTATCTGTACCAACCTTGGCAGGAGCCCAAGTAGGTGTCATATGCTGGTGTCAAGGGACTAGGGCTCTGCACAACTTTTCAAAACATAGGTGCCCAGACAGTTGCCTTCTCTTGTGCCCACAGAACATCCCAGCATAGGAATACTCACCAGTGGCCAGGCTAGGAGACAGTCTCCAAGGATAGGTGTGTTTTGGAAGACTCCATTCCTCTCTGGCCCTTTGGGAGCTCATGATTTCCTAGCCAGCTTGTATAATACTGTGTCATGGGACTCCTTGGGTACCTCTTTGGAAGTGTCTCTATGAGAGAGAAGGGGGCAGAAATCTCTTGGCAACAGCTGGACCAAAGACCCCCCCAGCCACTCCAACTACAATACATCCATACAGCAAGTGCTTCAGGCTGGGTTTAGCCCTGACCACCAGATCTAGAGCTTATTCTGGGCATGTCTGATAAACAGTTTGTTGTCTCTGTAGGTCCCTGGTGCTGAACCGCCTTCGTCCAGCAATCACTGGGGGAGGGAAAGCCCCACCTGGTTCCCCTCGATGGCGCAACAAAGGCTACCGCTGCATTGGAGGAGTTCTGTACAAGGTGTCTGCCAACAAGCTCTCCAAAACTTCCAGCAGGCCCAGTGATGGCAACAGAACCCTCCTCCGCACAGGTGAGTTAGCTGGGATGGTGAAGAGTATGGGGGGAGGGGAGGAATAGGCACTAAATGTTAGTGTCACACTTTCTCTGGACCTTGGTTCTACCCTGAAGCTCTCAGTTGTGGGCATAGCCACATAAGGGGGACAAGGTCTGGGTCCTGGAATTTCTAAGCTAAAGAATAGATACACCCAGAGAACTGGATAGACATAGGGTTTTAGGAGCTATCCCTTATGAAACTGAAGGGGCAGCCAGAGTGGGGGCAGTGTTGGGCGGCCTTGCAACCCTAGTGTCTCCTGGGAGTCCGAATGGCGCTTGCCTCTCGCTTGGCTGAGCAACCCCAGATTTTCTGTGGGAGACGATGCAGGAGCGCCTGTGTTTTGCTTTTGGACAAAGGATAAACCAGGTATGGTAAACATGCCCGGGTGAGCGAACACCTGGGGCCGTGGCACCCTTAATCACATTGGTGATGCCTCACCAACTGTATCTGGAGGCACCACTGCTGCAAGCCCCCTGCAGCCTGGGGACAGGCTGAGGAGAAGGAAAGGCTTTGGATGTGCTTATTGTACAAATTAACTAGAAAAGTATTTTGGTTTCAGTCCAATTTTACTCTCCTCTTTGCCCATCAAAAAATATGGCAAGATTGTGGATTGCTATGGAATTGCAGAGGCTCAGCTGTGCCCAGCTGCCTTATTCACTCACCAGAGGGGCTGAAAGGAGAAGGGCTCAACCTGGGAGACGGGAGTGCTCAGGGCGGTAGACACATCCCATTTGGGACAGCCAGCTTCTCTGTGTCCTGCCAGGCTGTGCTTGAGAGCTGCTCTTCAGGAAAGGCGTTTCCAGGTGCTATTCTGGGGAAGATGCACAGGGAACGTGGCTCCTGTGATTTATTCCTTTGGGGGTGGGAGAGTCTGATAGACTGACTTGAGAACTGTGGTAGTAGCTGGGACTCCTGCCCTGACTCTTCCATGACCTTGGGTCTCCACCTCCCCACCAGTACCCACTGTGGTCTCCCTGTGCCTGTGACTTTGCTCTGTCTCATACTCCAGGCTTCCTGAGCACCAAGGCTTGGGTTAGGACTGAACCTTGAACTGGGAAATAAGCCCTCTCGTCTCCCTGTAGTGACCACCATCCCTATATAGTGACTGCCACATGATCCTGTCCTCAGATTCTTGTGCTGTGTCTTGATTTACACTGTGTCAGGTTGGATGGGCCTAGGGTCTGGGGCCACACCAGCCACCTGAGCTTCTTGTATCCCTCATACCTAGGGAAGGTGGAGATGAGAGATGTAAATTCAGGCAGGGCAGGTGGCAGTGCTAGGTTTGGCCTCTCATAGTCAAATGCCCTTCGCTGGGAGATGGTGGGTTCTAAGCTACAAAGAGGCCTGGGCTGCTTCCCTCTTACTTCTCACCGGGAAGCTGTCTGCTCCTGTGACCCAGGGGCCAAGTGCTGAGTTCTTTAGACTCAGCCTTTCTGTCTCCCACCCTCAGCGTCCATATCACTGTGCTGTGAACAGTTCCTCTGGGCCTGTCCTTTTTGCCCCCTTTCTCTGCTATAGACCCAACTATGAAGGAATCTGTGTTCCCACAAGCCCTTGGAGCCTTATTCCCCAGTACCCTAGCAACCTCCATTCAACCAGTTACCTAAGGGAACACATGTTGAGAGCAGGCTGGGAGTCCCAGCGGGCCTCTCTACCGCTACCTCTCTTCCTGTCTCTGCTCTTGCCAAGGCCTCAAACTGCTGCAGTCAGGACTATCACTGTCCCTGACTTACCAACTAAGCCTTGGCAGCCACTCTGGGACCCTTCGGGAGCTTGACTTTTCCCTGCTTGGGATGGGATGAGAGACACAGCCTGGCAAAACCACACCCTTCCTTTTGAGCCAGGGGAGATTATCTGTGGGCTGAATAGCACCTGATGCCCAGACAACCACACACACACACACACACACACACACACACACACACACACACACACACACACACACCATGACCCCCACCCCACAGTGAAGAAGGTATATTGCTCCCAACTGTGCACTACCGCTGACTGGCCCACTTACAGTAGTCATAATTAAAGAAATAAATTTCCTTCCCTAGTGTCAGCAAACCTTTGACTTCAACAAGAAAGTACAACCTTTCACAGGAGGGATGGGGCATTGACTCCTCTCCTGGCCCCCCTCCAGACCCTCAAGGACAGAGTCAGCATTAGCCATGGCTTTCTTGGCTTTTTGAAGTTCAGCCCACCTTCCCAGGATTACCTGCTATTCAGGTGGCTCAGTTCCTGCACCCGTGCCCTGTAATTTGGCCTGGGACCTGAGTCCTTGGTAGGCTAGACTTGCTGAGGGCACAAAGAGCCTGACAGTCCTTTCAGTGAGGGACAGAAGTCCAGTCTCAGGCTAGCCCTGGCTTTTTGAGGCACTCCAGGGCCCTCAGGCGAAAGAGAGGCAGGTATGATATGTATTTTTTGCTGCTGACTAGCTACTTACATGTTCCTGGGCAAGTGAGGTATCTGTAAATTTTTTCTTTTGTTTGGTCCTTCTATTATGTAGATCTGGAGGCCCTGCTCACATGCCGTTTCTACTGACAGTTCCTTTGCCATTTTGGTTTTCTTTCCAAGATTGCAGCTCGAGGTGCTTTTGTTGAATGTGCCCTGCCTGGACTTGGCAGACTCTCAGCAGAGTAGACCTGGGCTTTAGGAGGCCCTTGCTCCAACCTTCTGGGAGCAACTAGTCATTTCTGCAGTGGGACTCAGGCAAATACCTGAGCTTGGTCCCTTGTTTGCCTTATGGGCTCTGCCAGAGTGATAGCCACGTGCTGAGGTGGCTTTGACCTCTCAGAAAGATGAGCTCTCTTTGAGGACTAGGCAACAGATAGGACACTAAGCAAGGGTAGAGCTGGAGGGAGCCAGTATTTATTTTGGGAAGCTCCAGGAAGTGAAAGTGCTCCGGAGCACACAGCAGAAGCAGCACCTTGTGCTCCCAGGTCAGGGCTTTGCTTTTTGCACCTCTGGTTGCTTCTTTTCAAGCCAGCTACTTTATGTGCATTTTTAACACTGCAAAGCATTTGGAAAGGTGCCTCCTATCCTTGTCAAAACTCCCACCGTGAACCCCATGCTGATGTGTTTTTAAAAGCAGAAAGTGGAAAGACGAGAAAGCTGCTCCCTATCAGGTCCTGACAGGTGGCACGTGACGCCCGCGTGTCCCTGTCTGGGAGCAGATGGTGCCAGTGCCACCAGCAGCCTGGGCGACAGCCCGGGAACCAGTGCTCATTGACAAACTATCACATTGCACGTCACTGGTTACAAAGACTGGCAGGTGTGAGTGTGCGTCTGTGCCACCTGGACAGTACTCCACTGCCACCCTAAGGACAGGTGTCCTTCACTGGAAATAGAGGCCACGTTAAATTCTTTGCCTCTACATGCCTTTCGCCTTGTTGCTTCCTCCTTAGACCCTGTAGTCTTTCCTGTGCCCTCAGCTTCCTTTGCCTTCCTTGAGGTCCTTATCCGTGCCCCAACTGCCCGAGCTGGCAGGTATTCAACAGGGCCTCTGCCTCCCACTGGGACCCCACGGAGGCCCTTTTCAAACTCAAGGGCACCGAGATTAAGTATAGGACAGTCTCTGGCCACAGAGTCCCATGAAATCCCAGGAGGGTGATATCCAGCCTCACAGCTCCTTTAGCAGGTTCCTCAGGTTCCCTACAGCAGGTAGGTTTCCCTTGCAGGCCTGGATTTGTCTTAGGCCCAAAGTTCCTAAGGTGTCAAGGTTCAGCCCCACCCGCCTAGAGGGGATGTTAAACCAGTGAAGAGCTCTCAGGGCCATGTTGCTTACAGGGTTTCCAGGGGAAGAGGGTCTGGGTTTTCAACCAGTGAGGCATGAAGGACTGCAGTGGATCTGGGTAGACTGAAGAGTGCTCTGGAGCCAATCACAAGTGTTCTCATGGAGGAGCAGGGCCTGGTTATGTGGGTTCAGGCGCTTTAGAACATCCCCTTTTAAAACCTAGATGGCTTTGTCATCACCTCAGGTCCTCAGAATTTCTGAATGATGTCACTTGTGCCTCTTAGTGCTGTATTCATTTCACCAGCTGCTCTGTAGGAAATTGGATCTGGTCTGGGAAGGGTCATGTGCGTATTTGAGGAACCAGGGAAGCCATCCTGAGCAGGTCCTCCCCTGCCTGCCCTGTGATCCTGGAGGTGGCCTGTGTCTTTAAAAAGCAGGCAAAGCTGTGTGCTGAGCCTGGGCATCAAACACTCCCCCCCCCCCCGCCTCTCCCCCTTCCCCTTCCATGGATACCTTGAAGTTCTCAGAGATCACCATTCCCATCCTATTGTCTTATGCCACATGGCCACCTCAGACCCAGACACCCTTGTCTGCAGCCACTGTGCTGCATTCCTCCTCCTCCTCCTCCTCCTCTCCTCTCCTTTCCGCATCCCCTTCTCTCCTCATTCTCCTCTTCCTCTGGCTTCTTCTGTCCCCTTTCCCCTCTCCTTCCCTTCTCCCTCTTCCCTATCCTTCCCTCTCCCTCCTCCCTCTTCTCCGCTTCTGTCTCCTCCTCTCCATCCTTCCCCACGTCTTCCCACTCATTCCACCCATCTTCCTTTATCATTTCCTGTTTCTTCCCCCCATTGCTTCCCTTTTCTTCTCCTCCTTCCTCTCCTTTTCCTCCCCTCCCCATTCCTCTCTTCTTCTCCATCCTCCTTCCTCTTCTTTTTCCTCCTCTTCTTTCCTCCCTCTCTTTCCCTTCTTTTTCTCCTCCCCCTTCTACTCCTCCCTTCTCCTTTTTTCTTTCTTTCTTTCTTTTTTTTTTTTTTGACAATTCTTTAAGTCTAAAACCAATTTTTCTCCTGTATATACTGGTCCATCTTTTCTACCCTGGTATAAGCAACTTTTTCTGTTTCTTTCCCAGGCTTGACAAAGTGAGGTGCCATCACCCTTTGTCATTTGTACAATGGTCTCCTTGGTAGCCAGGCCAAGGATAGAGCCTAGAAACATGTCATTACCTCAGCCCAAGGACTTGCCCCTTGAGCCATCTGGACACTGAGGGGAGCAGGAAGCTGGGAAGCCAGTAGGGGACCAGTAAGCAACAAGTTGATCTTAGGGAGCCCAGCTGGTTGAAGACATCAGGGGCTGGCAGACTGTTCTCGTCCTTGTCCCTGGCATCCGAGGCTGCCCACCTTTGATATGACCCATACACAGGGCCCAGCAGTTCCCCACTCTTGATGCTCTGATCCCCGGGGAAGGGCTCCTGGAGGAAGCATCTATGCCTAAGCTAAGTGCCTGTGGTCTCAAGGGGCCTTTGAAGGTGTGAGCCAGCCAGGGAAGGATAGGGGAGGGTTAGAGTTGGGCTGTGGCCTGATGTGGCCTGTTCCTTTTCTCTTTATAGGACGGCTGGATCCTGCCACCACCTGCAGTCGTTCCTTGGCCAGGTGCGTCCCTTGAGGCTGGGAAGGTAAGGGCTTCCCTGCTCACTTAGGGGCTCACAAACCTCTCCCTGTGTGTAGCCGGGCCATCCAGCGGAGCCTGGCTATCATCCGGCAGGCGAAGCAGAAGAAAGAGAAGAAGAGAGAGTACTGCATGTATTACAACCGCTTTGGCAGGTGTAACCGTGGCGAATGCTGCCCCTACATCCATGACCCCGAGAAGGTGGCCGTGTGCACCAGGTGCCCTGTCTAGCTTTCCTGATAACTTGGGGGGTTTGTGACAGAGCCTGCTCCCAGCCCTCCCCAAACCTTCCTATTCCATGCTGCAGATTTGTCCGAGGCACGTGCAAGAAGACAGATGGGTCCTGCCCTTTCTCTCACCACGTGTCCAAGGAAAAGGTGAGTGTTATGTAGTCAGCAGGCCCTCTCTTCCAGACATCCCAGCCTCCGGGCGATTGCACTGTCCTCCTTGGTCTTGAGTTAGTGGCTCCCACCTCATGTGCTCCTCCAGCTCCCCCTCACTCCCATGGCCTGGCTGTGTTGTATTGCCTTTCCTCTAGCTGGAAGCAGCACCAGGCCTGAGCGTCCCAACATTAAGAGTCTACTTTCTCCTGTCACCATTGCCCTGGGTCCTGCATTGATGCCAAACTACTTCCCACCTCCACTACAGTCACAGGGGAGGGAAACCTAGTAGATGCTCCTAGAGTATGGGGCCAAGGTCTCAACTACTTCCTGCCATGGATGGCGTGATGGTCAGAGGAGCCATGGCGGCATAGTCATGATTGCCATGTGCAGGTGTGCCCCAGCCTGGAAGGCCTGAGAGCATGGTCAGGGCCCAGTGCTAGCCAGACCACTGGACCTTACTTATACCCACTGACCTCTGAGTGTGAACGAGGGCCTGGGGCCAGGGCTGCGCAGTGCAGAGGAGGCGGGTGGGTGAGGTCTGCTGCTGCTCCGACAGCTTTTCCCCTTGAGAAGCTTGGAGAGAATCAGCATTTTTCTCCCTAATCGAGCTTCGAAACTCTGTCGTGAGCAATTTGGAAATTCACGTCGAGTTTCAGGTTCATTAAGCGCCAGCTCCAAAGCCCGTGCGCACTCCAAGCTGTCTAATGTGTGGGCCGCACCAGCGCCCTGAATTAATGTTATTGTTATTTGTGTGGACGTGGTGGGGTGCAAACAAGGTTAATTGAAATGAGAACGCAGTTTCCTCTTGGTAACGGCCCCGCTCTGACAGCCAGGAGGAGCTCTGTTTGGTGCAAGAGTTGGCTTTATTATCCCTTTTTATTAGAGCTAATTTGGGCTCTATATCAAAAACCACATTAAGGGAATTGTCTATAGCTTCTCCAGCACCAGCCCAAACGGGGCCCCCAGCCCCTCTCCCCTCTGTGGCTGCAGTTAAAAGACAATTAAAAATAAACTCTTGCTCAGTAAATCACCCTTTGTTTCTTCGATTTCCCCTCCTCTCTCTACTCCAGGGCTGCTGTCCCAGCCTCTTCCTCCTTGGCCTCAGATAGGTTCCTGCCTTCCCCTCTCCCACCTTGCCCCAGAAAAGTGACTTTTTAAAGTCCGTGGACTCATTGGGACAGGGAAGTACTCCTCAGACCCACTGCTAGTCCAAGAGTGGAACGTCTGTCAGAAGGCTCAGGTGTGCAGTGTGTGGTTTAAGTGACTACCTGAGGCTGAGGAGGACATGCTGGGCCAAGACAGTGACAATGCCTATTCTCCAAACAGTCCAGGAAGGGTTGGTGGCTGTCCCACAGGAAGGGAACAAACAAAGTTGCCTGGAAAATTCAGAGGTAGCCTCTTCCTGGGTGGTCTCAATCCAGGTCCCATGTTACAGGACCAATTGGGGTTGGGTTGCCCTTCTTCCTCCTCTAGGCCACATACAACTGTAGCCAACAATCCCCAGGGCTGCTGAGAAAGGAACAGGGTATATCTAGCTCCTGAGCTGAGTTGCTTGCCCAGGCTTGTCTACCCATAGCTGCTAGTGTGCCTCCAGACTGCCTGCCCCAGGACCCAACCTACTGATATGCTAGGCCTTTGTGCTGCCTTGTGGCCAGTACTTAGCCTGATGGATTGGATGCACAGCTCCAAGTATGCCCCACATATGTAGTAGGCTCATGTCCCAGAGCTCCCGTGGGTTGGTGGCTAGGAGCCCTGTTTCCTGTGCTCACATGTAGAGAATAACACACCTAGGAACAAGCCACTGCTACAGACTATCTTCATTCGGGTAAAGTTAGAGCAGATAAGGGAAGTGGGGGTCTACTATGGGAAGGTGGCTCCCTGGCCGCTAGCCTCTGGCATGTGTGTTCATTTCTTGTGGAGTTTTTTGGGTTTTGTCACTCCCACCCCACCCCCCACACTCTGGAATCTCACTATGCAGCCCTGGCTAGCCTGGAGCTTGCTGTATAGACCAGGCTGGTCTGGAACTCAGAGATTCACCTGTCTCTGCCTTGCAAGTATTGGAATTAAAGGTGTGTGCCATTACACCCAGCTCTGTGTTCATTTCTCCCTCGGGAGGGCCAAGGTGATGGTCTCCGGCAGAATCTGGGTAGCTGTTGTCCAGGTGTGGGACCCTCTCAGGGACCTGCAAGTTGTGATATTTTTACTTGTAAAGTGAGTATGGTACAAAAGTTTAGACCTTCAGGTCCTCACTTCTTCCTCCCTCCCATCACAGATGCCTGTGTGCTCCTACTTTCTGAAGGGGATCTGCAGCAACAGCAACTGCCCCTACAGCCACGTGTACGTGTCCCGCAAGGCCGAGGTCTGCAGTGACTTCCTCAAAGGCTATTGCCCACTGGGTGCGAAGGTGAGGACTACAGTTGGGCTTGGGACAGATTGTTAAACAGTACCTTCTGCGTTGGCTTCTGTAGTCTTGCTCAGCTTTGAGATGGTCTATAATTCCATCCATCACACAAATGACTGAGAGGTACAGCAGCTTGCCCAGAGTTCCACAGTGCCGTAGCATCCCAGGTCCTCTTGCAGGGGCAACAGGAGTTTAGAGTAAAGCCTACTCAAAATATGAGAGAGATGGAGAGGCTGAGACAGCAAAACCCAAGGAGACTGCTGAGGGTTAAAGCCAGGAGTCACTGAAGCAGATGTCAAAGGTTGGAGGTTCTTTTTTTTTTTTTTTTTTTGGTTTTTCGAGGCAGGGTTTCTCTGTGTAGCCCTGGCTGTCCTGGAACTCACTCTGTAGACGAGGCTGGCCTCGAACTCAGAAATCCGCCTGCCTCTGCCTCCCAAGTGCTGGGATTAAAGGCGTGCGCCACCACCACCCGACTAGGTTGGAGGTTCTATAGGACTGAAGTAAGTGGCTGCCTGATGCTGGGTGGGTGGATATGTGTGTGTGTGTGTGTGTGTGTGTGTATTTGTATATGTGTATGTTTGTGTATGTGTGTATACATCTCTCACTTCTATCTCACCTTTAATAGAGGGCAGCTATCTATCAAAGAGGCTAGGGCTGGATTCCATTGCCCAGTGGAGATACCCAATATGGAGTTAGTAAATGGTCAGGAGGACTGCCACCATATCCCCGGGTAACTGGCATGCTGCCTTCTCCTAGATGTCCAAGACCACTTACTTGGCTACCCAGGCAGCTCAGTCCTACCTTCCTGCTCTTACAGGAAATTCTCTGTAGCTGAGCCAGCATGATCTTATCAACACACATCTACAGAAGAGCCTCCTCTTCAAGCTTCTCATATCTGAGCTACTCATACTGGGGCTCTATGCCTGAGGTGGGCCTGAGCTTGGCTGAACACTCTTAGAGAGTGTCTTTTAGTCCCTAGTGTCCTAGAGTAGAGCCTTTGCTGTCTTTCCTGTCCCCAACCTCACTTTGCCAGTGAAAGTGAAATCAAGGTTAACCGCCAGTGTAGAGTATGTAAGTGCAAGGCCAGTCCCTGTCCCACAAACCCTGTGGCATGGGAAAGCCCTCTGTTAGGAGCTTCACATCACAGGGGGCACCAGAAACAGAGTATGTGCCCTGTCTTATACCTGGGCATAGCCCTCTAAAGTTGCTTGAGCTCTTTGATGCTTTCTGTCTTTTATCCTGCCCTCCAACAAAGTGGCTCGAAACTCCCTTCCAGATGACTTCCTTGAGCTCACTGATGCTTCTGTATTGCTACTGATAGCATAAGCATGACAGGAGCTGTCAGGTCACCTTGAAGGGCACTGATGCCTGGCAAGGAAGTCCTTCCGGGGAGGTGTGGACTGGCAGGTCCTGGCAGGGGTACTTTTAGGTGCTGGCCCAGGTAAGGGGCAAGACCCCATGGAGGCTGCAGCTGATTATTGTAAAATATTCCAATTTAAATGAAGATATCAGAGCGATATTTAAGTCCTGCTTCTATTAGTGGAAGTGCTTACTGCGTCCCTTTCGGCGTGTCAGCGCTGCGTCCCCGCTGCATGATGGATAGCAGCTTGTAATTATATATGGGGGAAAGCGCTGAGCAGGCCAGATCCAGCGGGAGGGGAGGCAGCAGTCTGGGCCTGTGAGGGTTAATTTTATTCTCTAAATAATATAAAAAGTGCTGAGTCGTCACCTTGCGCCTGAAGTAGAAGTCCTCAAATGGGCCCTGGAGAGTTTATAATATTCCACTGAATCAAGTGAAATTGTTAACCTTGCTTCATAAAGCCAGGGCTTGTTAAAGAGGCACGTTCCCTTTCCTTTTGAATAATTTAGGCTGGGAGTAAGTCTCTGCTTCTTCCCTTTCTGGGGGCCACAGGGCTGTTCCAGGTCTTACCACTCAGAGGGTAGCCTCTGCCAGCTGGCAGCCAACCTTCCTGGCCTTGCGGGCAGATTGGTAGCTGCAGGCTGCTGACTGTTTTGTAGAGTGCCTCTCACTGTCAGGGTCAGGGTTGCACTGTAGTAGAAAGTGGCTAGGGTGGCACTGTGTCCTTCCCCTGGTTGTGACCTAGGGCACACTTTGATCGCTTGATGGACATGATGCCAGCTTTGCCTCACCATGTATCTCCTTGGATCATGAGTATTTTGTGTGCACATGCCCCAGGGCACAGAGCTGCCGAATCTGGTTTTTGTTTTGTTTTGTTTTTGTTTTGTATAATGTATACAAGTACATTTGGGGTATGTGCGTGCCTTTGGGCACCATCCTTTCATTTGTATGTGCATGTGTGTAGAGAGAATGTGTGTGCATGTGTCCTAGCTTCTTCCATCTCTCTGCTGAACCTGCTATACAGGTCCCTACTCTCCAGTCAGTGCTTCCTTCTCTGTTGTCTCCTGCATGTGCTCAGGCCCACCAGGACCCTGCACAGAAGAGTTAGGTGTCGACTCTTTGCACTGATCCACCCCCTAACCATCATGGTACTAAAGCACTGAGTCCTCCCACAGCATCTTTGGTTTCCCTGCCCATCGCCACATGTTATCTCTGCCTTGGGAAGGGGTGCCCTTCAATCTACTCAGATCCTTATTTTATGGGCAGCCCTTCCATTTCCCTATAATTTGTGTGTTGAGTCTGTTGAAGGGCTTATCTTCATCCATGATCATAGTGAGTGCCCATGTTTGGTACTGCCGACTCCACTAGCTGTGGTGAGGTGGTTGTGGGTAAGGGGTCAGACCTGTCCAGCTTGCACTGTCACTTGCAGCCATGCCCCTGCATAGGCCATGACCACTAGGGATGTTTCCTCTTGTAGAGATGAGGGCAGCCTCACTGGCATGTAACTTACACAGTGCATCCTCTTGTTTCGGTGTCATGGCTTTTGGAATATTGTTTTTGTTTCTTTTCAGTGCTCAGGATTGAGCCTGGGTCTTCACGCACACCAGACAAACACCCCGCCATAGATACAAGCCCTCCTTATTCACTGTTTGTTGTGTTTTGTTTTTTAATTATGGCATGAAATGAAACAGACTATTGTAATACAGAGCTAGGATGTAACTCCTTGGTAAAGAGCCTGCCTAGCATTAGCAAGACCCTGGGTGTGAACCCCAGAACCCCACACAAATCTGCTCCGTTACACATATAGCAAGGCTCATATTTGTATCCATTTCTAAGGCAACAGTCCTGTCACTGATTAATTAGATTTATAATAGCGAATCAGCCCTTGGGATGCAGAGGTGGGAAGATCAATACACACTTATGCCCACCAGTCTGATCTACATACTGAGTTCCAGGCTAGCCAGGGTTGCACAGCAAGACCCATCTCAAAAGTAAATAAATATTCACAGTATTCTGCATTCAGCACCTCTTTGAAATATTTTCAAATGTTTTCCAGCACTTCAAATTGAAATGCTGTAAATGCAGTAAGCACATTTTCTTCTCTGTCCCTAGCTTCCGGCAGCCTCGTCTGGGTGTGCCCATGATAAAATTGGGCAGTATTTCCTCTGTGTCTGGCATGTAGGTCTTTTTCTCACCATAGTGTTTTCAGGGTTCATATTGTTACATGTATAAGAACTTCATTCCTTTATATGGCCAAATAATATTCCATCACATGTGTGCAGGCGTTCTGTTCATCCCTGCACATCTGTAAATAGACACGGGTTAGTGCCACAGTTCCACCACTGTGAATGATGCTATAACGGACACTGGCATCAATGTCTGCTTTTACTTCCTTGCTGGATCATGTGTCAATCCTATATTTGTCTTTTTGTAGACCTGCCAAACTGTGTTCCATGGTGACTGGACAACTTCATATTTCCATAAACCAGGGCATCTTCCCCACCGCATGTTGTGAATTCATTTGTTAGCGCTAACAATCTTTTATGGGTTCCTTAGGATTTTTGAAACATAAGATCTGTCATCTGAAGGCAGACAAAATGTTACTGCTCCCATTTCAATCAAAAGGCTTTTTGTTTCTTTTCCTCACCTAGTTGTTCTGTCTGGAAAGTCAATACTGTGGAGTAAAGGTGGCAGCAGTGGAGCCCTCCTCTTTTCTGTCACTGAGTGTGCTGCCGGCCATGGGCTTCTGATGAAGTGTGATGTTGTGGTTTCCAGGTAATGCTCACCTTATGGAAGAGGTTTAGAAATATTTTCTTCTTGCCAGTTAGGAATTTGGGAAAACTAGTGCTGATTCTTTGTGAAACAATGTAGTAGAACTCACCAGTGGGACCTAGGGTCTGCAGGGCTTTCTTTCCCCTGGGAGGGATTTTTACTCAGTGCTCTGTGAGAGCCACTATCAGTAGGAAGTGTTTCTAGAAATTGACCAGTTTCATCTAAGTTGTCAAATGTGTGTGTGATTGAAGTATTTTCTAATTATATTTGTGGCATCGAGGGTCTAATGAGCACCCCATTCCTGATACTTGGTGTTTTCTTTCTCACCGGTGTGGCTGGCATTTGCTGACCCCATTGGTTTTCCACACAGCAGCCCCGGCTCATTGATTGTTCTGTTGATGCTTTCTTCCCTTTCCAGTTTCATCGTTTTTGTTCTTTTCCTTATTTATTTCTGCTTGCTTGGCATTTATTTTGCCCTTTTCCTCCTCTAGGTTCTTGAGTACTAGGAGGTTTTCCCTTTATCTCAGTGTGTTTGGTCAGCTGTCTCCCTAGCACTGCCCTGCTGTGCTTTTCACTCTGGGCTGCTTGTCTCTGTGCCGCCGCTTTCTGATCCGGGGTGATTTAGAAGTGTGCTGCTCGGTTGTCAGGGTTCCAGAAATGTTTCTTATCTCTCTGGCCTTGAATTGATACCCTCATAATAAAGAATATACTCTGTATAATTTTAGTATTTCTCTCTGCCCTTATCCCTATCCAGCTTGGACTTAAACCCATGCTAGGTAAATGCTTTACCCTAAGTTACAATACATCCCCAGCCATTTGTGTTTCTTTGGATCTGTTTGGTCGGTTGGTTTCAGGTTTTTGTTTTTTTGTTTTTCCTCCCCGAGGCGGAGTTTCTCTGTGTTGTCCTGGCTGTCTTGGAACTCACTGTGTAGACCAGACTGGCCTCAAACTCACAGAGACCTGCCTGCTTCTGCCTCCCAAGTGCTGGGATTAAAGGCATGCACCATCACAACCTGGCTCTTTGGGCCTATTTTTGTAGCTCAGGGAATGAACTGACTTGTGTCTTTTCTGCAGGACTGGGAAAGTGCAAGCCCTGGGACCCACCTTCCCTTCTTATCTGCTGGTTTCTGACCATGGTTTATTGCTGACCTTGAGTTAGAAACAGCTGGGCATTTCACCTGTAATCTCAGATACACTGCCTATTTATGTATTTATGTTCCTTGTGTATTTTATACTGGATTTTTTTGTTTGTTTGGGACAAAATCTAACTATGTAGGCACGGCTAAACTCAAACTTTGAACCTATTTGTTTCCCAGTGATGGGGCTACTGTCTGTCCTAGTTGTGCTTCAGAACCTGTTGGACCACAGAAGCCAGTTTTCTGTTTCATGTGAGAACATTAGGCCTTAACAAACATCACCATGTAAGGAAAAAGGAGGGGCTGTGGTGCTTTGGGGGAAATGTCTTATCTTTTTTTTGTTGGGTAAAACATTCTGAATAGATTTTGCTGTTTGAAAGATTTTTTTTAAAAATTTCTTATTATTGTATGTGTATATATGTACAAGTATATCTGTCATGTGTGTATGTGTGTATATATTACTTAAGTGGCCAGGCTTGTCTCATCAATCTCCTTCATCTATCTTGCTGGTCTGAAGATATTTTGAGTTCTGTATTGTATTCTTTCTGAGTTTTTGTCTAGATTTCTTTTTTCTTTCCTTTCTTTTTTTGAAACAGGGTTTTATGTAGCCCAGCTTCACTTCTAACTCAATATGTAGCTAAGGATGATCTTGAACAATTACAGGTCTGTGTCTCCCTGCCTGAGTTATGCGGCATGTGAGACCAAAGCCTTAGACATCATGCACAGTGGGCAAGCCTTCTGCCAACTGAGCTGCATCCTTAGCCCCTAGGCATCAGGTTTTCATCAGTCTGTTTCTCTCTCCTTCCTTGTCAGTCAATTTTGTTGTGGCTGTTGTGTATGCACATATGCATGTGTAAGTGTGTTCTGTCATGTGTGCACATGCATTCGTGTCTATGTAAAGGCTAGAGATTGACATCAAGTGCCTTCCTCAGTTGCTCTTCACTTTAATTTTGGAGACAGGGTGTCTTAGTTATGGTTTCTATTGCTATTCTTGGTTTATTCTATTAAGGCTAGAGACATGGCTCAGCAGATAAGAGCACTTGTTATTCCTTCAGAGGACTTGGATTTGATTCCCAGTACCCACATGTTGGCTCATGATCATTTGTAACTCCAGTTCCAGTGGATCTCTGCTGTTTGTTTGTTTGTTTGTTTGTTTTTGACCTCTGCAGGCACTAGGCATACACATCATACACACATATACTAATCCACATAAAATAAGTATGTTTTTTTAAAGAAAAAGCTCTTCTGTTTGATGATATGCATTTTTAGGTTTTACCTTATTAGGTTAGGCTTGTTGAGACAGGGTTTCTATGTAGGACTAGAACTCACAATTTAAAGGAGGCAAGAGTCTCCAGCTTGTGGCAGTCCCGCTCCTGTTTCTCAGTGCTGGGGTTATAGGCAAGTGCAAGCAAGCCAGCTGGGGCACGTGCGTTTAGAGTTGCTTCATCCTTTTATAGATTTGACTTTTTATCATTGTATAAGGCCTGGCTCTGCTGCCTCCTTTTTAGATTGGATTATAGCCGTTCCTTTCTTTGCCAGATCAACTCTGTGTGAGCTAGTCCTCCCCCCCCTTTGTACATATACAATTTTTTTTGTTTGCTTGTTTTGTTTTTGTTCTGTTTTGGTTTTTTCCCCCCAAGGCTGGGTTTCTTTTGTGCTGTCTGTCCTGGAACTAGCTCTGTAGACCAGTCTGGCCCCAAATTCACAGAGATCTGCCTCCTGAGTGCTGAGTGAAAGTGTGCACCTCCTCCCCAACACTAATTTTATTTGTTTTTATTGTATGCATCTTGAGTATTTTGCCTGTATGTCTGTCTGTGCATCACTTGCATGCATGTAGTGTCTTAGTGTCACTCCCTATGAGCTACTCCCTGTGAGGCCAGAAGAGGGCATTGGATCCTTTGGAACTGTAGTTATAGACAGTTGTAAGCTGCTATGTGGGTGTAGCCAGTGCTCTGAGCCATCTATCTCTCCAGCATGTACCCATCCACCCATCCTCACATCTTTTTTCATTTTCAATTTATTTTTAATCATGTATGCTGTGTGTATCTGTGCACATGAATGCAGGTATCCATGGAGGCCAGAGGTATCAGGTTTATCTGGAGCCACCTAACATGGCACCAAGAACAGAACTGTGCTTCTCTGGAAGAGCAGCCCATCCTCCAAGTCACTGATCCATCTCTCCAATTTCTCTATACATACATACATACATACATCCTCCAAGTCACTGATCCATTTCTCCAATTTCTCTGCACATACATACATACGTACGTACATATGTACGCATATACGTATGTACGTGCGTGCATGCATGCGTGCATGTTTAAAAAAAAAACTGTTTCCTCCTGGCCACTTAGTTTCTATCAGCAATGACTCTGACACTAATAATTTATTAAATGCATAGGTCATATAAGCTTTGGCTTGCTTTCTGACTAGCTCATAACTTATTTAACCCATTCAAACTATTCTATGTCTACTACTTGGTTTGTTACCTCTCTTCAGTCCTGGCCCACTTCTTCCTTAGTGTCTTCCTCAGCATCTCTTTCAGCATCTTCCCGAGTTCATCCACCTGCTGGTTTATGTCGTCCGTCTTTCTGCGACTGTCTCAGATCTCTCTTTAGTCTCTTCTTTACTCTATCCTGAGTTCAGCTACTTGGTGATTTATGTCCATTTCTGTGTCTCTCTTATACTCTCACTATTTCCCAGAATCCTCTCTTCCTGCCAATGTCTCACCTCCTATTTCCTGCCCCAGCTCATTGGCCATTGGTTTTTTTACTGGCAGGTGTTGCTTATAAGAGATTTTCTCTACATAGATCTATTATATATAATATACATTATATGTAATATATAATATGTATACACACACTCACATACATATAAACATACACATACATGTACACTTATGTCTTATTATGTAACGCTGGCTGGCTTGTAGTAGGCTGGCTTTGAATTCACGGAAATCCACTTGTCTCTGCCTCCCAAGTGCTAGGATTGAAAGTGTGCACCACCATACCCAGCTTGCATATTTTTATTTTAAACTTATCTATTCATTGCATTTTAAGTAATTTTTTTTTAGACAGTGACTACTAAGTCATGTTTTAAAATGCATTCTGCCAATATCTGTTTTTTAAATTAGTGAGTCTGTACCATTTGTATTTAGCATGTAGGGTCAAACAAGAAATCTCAGCACTCAAGAGGCTGAAGCAGGAGGCTCACCTTTGGCTTGAGGAAAGCCTTGACTACATAGTAGAACTCTGCCTGAAACAGAATAAGTAAATAAAAATTAAAAGCACAGTCAACACTCTAACTTGCATTTCAAGCACAATTTAGAAAACTCAAAAAAGGACAGAGAGCTGGGCATAGTAGATAGAACACACATTTAATTCCAAACACTCAGGAGGCAAAATCAAGGCTGATCTCTGTGAGTTTGAGGCCAGTCTGGGCTACATAGCAAGTTTTAAGACAAACAGGGCTACATGGTGAGACCTGTTTCAGAAAACGAACCAATAGATCCTAGTTTAGCACTATTTTCTTTTGCTGTTTCTCTTTTCAGTCTGATCATCTTGTATTCTGGGAGGATTTCTTAGTCTGCCCAGTTTGGAGTTCACTCTGCTTCCTGGATTGAGGATTGTTTGTTCCCTTCTGTGCCTTCTACTACAGGACAGTTAGGTCTTGGCTTACAGACTCCAGGTCCCTGGTCTGACTTTGTTATCTCTGCGGTTCAGATTAATTTCCACTTCAGTTGTGCCCCTTTGTCCGATGCTGAGTTTATTTCAGTCACTGTGCTTTTCAACTCTAAAACTCCCGCTGGCTCGCCTGCACCCCTTGTCCTTTTTGACACACTCACTGTCCCGTAAGTGTGGAACATGTTCTAACACCTGTCCCCTCCAGGTTGACACATGCTGATGTTTTAGCACGTTCTTAGTTAGGCTTCCATTGTGATGAAACACTGTGACTAGAAGCAAATGTGGGGAGGGAAGGCTTCATTTTAGCTCACAGCCTGTAGTCCATCATCTAGGGAAGTCAGGGTAGGAGCAGGAGCACACACTGTGAAGGAGTGCTGCCTACTAGCTTGCTCAACAAGCTTTTTTTTTTTTTTAATAGAACCTGGAACCACTTGCCCAGGGTGGCACCACTCAGTCAGCTGGGCCTCCCTTATCAAGAGAATATGTTACACACTTGTAGAGGCAAATCTTATGGAGGCATTTTCTCAGTTGAGAGTCTCTCTCCTTAATGACTCTAGCTTATGTCAAATTGACATAAAACTAGCCAAGATAATTATCCCTTGTCAACTTGCCATACCAACATAACACTATTAAACAGTAATATTTCAGGGCTGGAAAGATGGCTAAGTGGTTAGGAACATTGGCTGCCCTTCCAAAGGACCCAGGTCTAATTCCCAGCACCTACATGGCACCTCACAACTGTTTGTAACTCTAGTTCCAGAGGCTCCAATACCCTTACACAAAAATACAGACAGACCAAACGCCAATGCATATGACATAAACATTTTTAAGAATTAAAAAAAAATTCTTTTTCTTCATCTCCAAGATCTCATATTAATATCACAATATAAACATAGTATAACTTAAAAGTTCCGTAGTCTTTTAGTTTTTCAATACTTTAAAAGTTCCGTCTCTTTAAAATATCCTGTTTCTTTCAAAGTCCAAAGTCTCTAAAATATCCAATTCTCTCTCAAATTATCGAAAGTCTCTGTCATAAAACTGGGTTCTTGTAAATCAAAAACAAGTCAAATGTTGTACCCCAAGAAGGAAGAACCAGGACATGGTCAATATGAACAAAGTAAAACCAAATAACAACAGCGTGAGTGCCTTAGTGTCCAGTGTCAGTACCTCCTCGCTGTCTTTGGGTTCCTCCTAAGGGCTCGGTTCCAGGCAGCACATGAAGCTTGTGAGCTAGGCTCAGGCTGACTGTCCATAGCTACTGCCGTCCTTGACAAGTCAACCCATGGTTCTGACATCTCAGTAACCTCTCTGTACCTTCAAAACCACTACTGTCTGGGTGACTACTGTGTTTGACTCCCAGCATGAGGTACAACTTTGGCTACTTCTGGAACATGACTTCTGTGTGCTGACTGTGAGGAAACGCTTCCCAGAAGCTTTTAGTTGTCCCAACATAACAAAGGTTTTACTTTAGTGGTTCTGGTCTCTTCCAGTTCCTCAGCTCTACCTGACCAGAACCACAGATGCTGAAGTCCAGGTACCACATGCAGTGCTCTGTCAGAGTCCTCACTTCCCTCTGAAACGTCACAGGCACTCCTCACCGTCTGCACCGCTTTCAGCACTCTTCTCAGCCGAGCTCCCAACCCTCAGCTCACTGACCCTCCAGCAGCCAGGGGCTTTTCCAGCCTCAAATTCAAGTGCTGCCATAGCATTTCTTCTGAGCTCCTCTTTGTTCTTTAGATGACACATTATTTTCCACTTAAACTTGGGCATCTTGTCTGTTATTGGTAGGGAAGTGCCTCCTCATTATCATCACATGGGGTAAAAACTGCCCTGTCTTCTCTGTCCACTGTCCTCCTTAGTTGAAGACAGAAGGTGCTGGGGATGTGGCCTCAGTAGGTAGAGTTAGATGCAGGAAGCCCTGAGTTGGTCTCCAGGACCACGTAAGCCATACATGGAAGTACATGTCTGTAGTCTTGTACTTAAAAGGTAGAGAATCAGAAGTTCAAGGTCATTCTTGACTACAGAGCAATAGCAAGTTCTAGGCCAGCCTGGGCTACAGGAGACCCTGCCTCAAAAATAAACAAAATGTCCCTGCTCACTGTCCCTCAACCCAGAGCCATACCTAACACAGTCTCTCCCCTCATCTTGGTCTTCTACCTAACGTTTTTGACTTTGTCATCCCTGTGATGTCCCTTTGGCAGAGTCCTTGGTCCTTGTTGGGTTCTCTTCTAAACCCCTTGCTGTTCTCCCAGCACATACACAGCTGCCTTCTGCCTGCTTCCCCACACCCTGCTCCCAGGCATAGTCAGCTCACTCAAAACTGGCTCCTCCCTCACAGCCAAAGGTTAAGTGGTGCGTGTCTGTACCCTCGAACATCAGTTCATTTCCTAGGTACAGCCCAGCCCATCTGGAAGTAGATAGTTCCAGAAAACACTCTTATCAGCTGCCCGTATCTAATGACCTTGAACCTGGAAGTCCCTAAGAAGCACAGTGTCTCCTCTGCCTCATGCACTGTTCCTGATCTGAAACTCAGATCCTGTCCCATGGGGCTTCGGTACTCTGGCGCTCTCCAGTACTGGTTGAATCTGGGCCCCCTCTCAAGGCAGCTCCTGGTTGGAGCACACTTCCCACCCTGCTACTGCTGTTCCCTGCTCTCCCAAACCTAGTGCCAGTAGCCACTTCTGTTTTCTAATAAACTTTTACTTTGCAATCAGCATGGATTTACCAAAGGTATGTAAAGATCCCATGGCCCCATGGCCACGTGTGACTCCTTGCTGTTGATACCCTCTGAACCCACAACTGGTCAGCAGCTAGGAGGGACTTATAAAACAAAAAGCCCATTAGAGAGGCCTGCTGCTCCATTATGTGCCCTGCTGCTGCCAGCCTCTGCCGCTTTCTGTCCAAGCTTCACATGGGTTTCTCCAGCTTCCCACCCATCTTCTGCTGCATTTATTTACCAGCTTCAGGGTGAAGGGGGTTGGGTGAGATGGATTGTGACTAGGACAGGACAGCAAGAATAGACAGGGCGCTCAGAGGGTCCGTCTGAGCTTCAGGGTGTGGATACAGCTCTAATTTTAGATGGTGGGAATGAGGCTAGAGCTGGCCCTGAGGATGGGGCCATGAGCAAACCATCTGGTGGAGATAGCGCTGGGCGTGACTGAGGGTGTGGCCTAGGAAAAGTTAGTAGATGTAGACTTCAGGAACTAGAGGTGTGAGCAGCCATTGTTGTCCACAGGCCAGTGGAGACAGCCTGTTCTTGGCCACGGGGAAGCATGCCATCAGACCTTGATCCTTTCACCCTTCACATTAGCTACAGGAGTGCAAGCTGCCTGCTAGGAAAACTACCACCATACCTGTGCTAGTCTAGAGTGTACAGTTGTGGGGAATGGGCAGTGCCCCTCATTGTGGAACACGCTCCATGGGGAAAGCTGGGTACAGAAGAGCACACAGCCGGGAGCCATTGTGGAAGGCTGCACTCGGAGGACGATGAGTAGAGCGTGTGAACCCAGCTCTGTTACCCATACACATGCGTAGCTGGTGTGTTGCCAGCTTCTCTCTGCTCAGCCTCACGGATGTTGGCCTTTCCTTTCAATCCCTGGAGGAGTTGGGGGTTTTCTTGAACTGTTAAGCTCTGTTTCTCTGAGTACTTTTCTGCTGTGTGAGCCCTGTGTGCCTTCCTTTGTGATAATTTTTGCTCAATATGTATAGTCTTCCTTTGGATTTTTATCCTTCATGCTGACTTGGAAGAAGTTTGCTAGTGTATGAATATGGGCCTGTAAGAATAGCTGTTAAGTATCTTGGATGTGAATCTTAGTGCAAACCTTCCCTTCACCGTGTGTGGTGTGTTCGCTTTTTTCTGTTCCTAGACGTCCTTTCCCTCCTCTGTGCAGCTTGTTTGTTTGAGACAGGTTCGTGTTACACATAGCCCAAGCTTGTCTCAGACTCAGTTGCCTTTGCTCTCTGAGGGATGGGAACACAGGCACGGCTCACCCTGTGTGATTTCCTTCAGTTTTTTTTCTTTTCATTTTATTTTTCTGGCATATTTTTGAAGAACAAAAACAAATTTTTTTTTTGAGACAGACCCTGGCTATCCTGGAACTCACTCTGGAGGCCAGGCTGCCCTCACACTCAGAGAGATCCACCTGCCTCTGCTTCCTATGTGCTGGGATTAAAGTTGTACACCACCACACCAGCTAGTTTTCACTATATTTACCCTCATTCTTCCAAAAGTATATTTTCCTCCATTCATTCATTCACTCACTCATTCTTTCACTCGTTCATTCCTTCTGCGCATGCTGGGTAGGTGTGATACCACTGATCCTGGATGTGAGACTGAGCCCCTTTGTCAAGTTAAAAAGATACTTGGGTTGTTTTATTTGCTTGTTGATTTCCTTTTTTTGTTTGTTTGTTTGTTTTTGTTTCTTGTTTAGAGTCTTGCTAGCCTCAAACTCAGGAGTCTCCTGCTTCAGCCTGCTGAGTGATGGGTTCACACATGGACTTACACAGCTAGCACACTTGGAGTTCTGTCTGTGGGTCAGGGCAGTGAGAATGGATAGTGAGAGGCCTTTATCACAGTGTGCTTTCCAGCCATTAAAGTGGCACTGTTGCTATTGCAAATAGAATCTAGTGGGCTGGGGATGGGACTCAATTGTAGAGCTCTTGCTAAGCATACATGGAGCCCTGGTTCAATTCCAGGCCCACCAAAATAAAGAACATTTTTAAATTTTATTTTCTCACTATTCATTCATGTCCAGAAAAACAGCCTTTATGTTGATCTAGTTTCCTGCAACCTTGCTACATGGTATCTGTGATGGTGACTGGAACAATTTGTAAACGGTGGTGTTTTAATCAGTGAATTTTTTTGTTTGTTCCCTTAGTCCAAGCACATTCAAGGTTTCTTTCCTCTTCTTACCTGTCTTGGCCATAGTGTATGTAGTGCCTTTCTTCTAGACCACACTTGCTTTCCGGAAGTTGGTTTTTGTTCTTGTGATATGTGGAAGTCAAATGACCCCTGTGGATTAGCTCTCTCATTCCAAGCCTTTTTGTGGGCTCCAGCAGTTACAAACTTAATCCGTCAGGCTTTCGGACCAACACTTTATCCACAGGACCATCTTGCCGTCCGTCCCCCAGTCTTTCTCTAACTTTCTGCCCTTTGTTTGGTTGGTTTTGTTTGTTAATTTCCTCACAGTCCTGGTAGGTTAGGTCTCTTCATGCAGCTTCGAGTTGCCCAGTATGGGCCCAGATATTCTCCTCATGACAAGCTCTTTTTTCAGGACCGTTCTGGCCACATAGAGAGTGGTTCTTCTCTCTTTTACACTTCTGTGAATTTGATTTGTTCATAAAATAGGATTGTCTTGTAAATTCTTGGAAAGCTATAATGAAAACCCCTTTGGGTTGGAACTTTCTTAAATATTGATTGAAATTCCTTTATGGCAGTAAGAAAATCCAAATTTTGTTATTCCTTGTTAGTTTTCCTGGAACTTGTTGATTTCACCTGTGTATTCAGATTGATGGCCACATAAAGCTGCTCACAACACGGCATTGGCCTTTTTTTTTAGCTTTTTATTGGTTCTTTGAGAATTTCATATCATGTACCCCAATCTCACTCATATCCCCCTCCCCTTGTACCCACCCACCACCCTTGCAATTTCCTTCTCCAACAGAAAAAAGAAAATCTCCTCGTGGAAGCTGTAGTGTGTCACAGTGTGTCCCATAGTATATCCTTTGGTCCACATTTCTTTGCTTGCAAATGTTCACTGCAATGACTGCTTGGTCTGGTTTGAGACTTGTGACTTCTGCTACCCTGTGAATACTGGAATCTCACTTGGACTGTTGCTGCCCTGTGTCATGGAGATTCTTAGTTTTGGATCTGCAGGACCGGCCTCCTCATGCACCCCAGCAGTTCATTGATGGGGTAGATGTTGGGGTGGACTACTTCAAAGTCCTGGATCTGGGCCTGAGAGGTATCTGAGCTGTTCAGCCTGCTGTCTCTCCTGTTCTCCTGCCCTTGGGGCCTGCTCACCAGCAATGCCCACAACCAGGCCAGCTCTACCCTGCTGCCCAGACTAGGTGCAGGGCCTGCTCTCCTGAATGTTACAGCTGGTGAGGGACGCGGCCAGTTTTCCCACTCTCACAACCCTGAGGCCAGCTCTCCCCTGCCATAGATGGTGGGGGGTGAGAGAGTGGAGGAGGGTGTTCTGACAAGAGGCAGGGCCAGCACTCCTGTTCTCACACCCTCAGGGGTGGTTCACCTACAACCCCACTTCCAGGGCCAGTTCTACTGTGGTACCCAGGCAAGGTGCAGGACCCACAGCTAAGTGCTGCAGCTAGTGATAGGCAGGGATAGCTCTCCTGCTCTCATGCCCCTAGGGCCAGCTCTGTGCAGCCCTCAGACATCAACATGGTCCAAGTTGGCAGCCCAGACCAGGGAAGTTCACCTGGCCTTTGGTGGTAACAGACCCCTGCTGTTATAGAGTTATGGACTCAGATGTGGCCCCTGGTGGCAGCCCAGGTTAGGATCCCACTATGGTGCCAGGTGGCATCACTAACTACTCACATCAGGCTGTTCCTCACTATCTGTGAGTCTCCAGTTCTGCCTCTCTTCACTGTGCGCACATCCTTCTGTTTCTCTTTCTCTTGCATTCCACCACCACTTACTTGCTCTTCTTAATGGCATCTGGTGTCTCTGAGTGTCTGGGGTCATCTCAGGAGTGCTCTGTCCTACTCATGCATTATGGCACTGGGCAGGGGTCATCTTGGGCATGGTCTTGACACCCCCCCCCAGGCCTGTGTGGCACCAAACTGGTGGTCATCTCAGGCTGGTTCCCTGTCTGACCCAATGGCACTGGTTTGGTGGTTCTCTCTGGTTTGCTCCTCACTCAGCCTTCCTGACCCTTGCAAAGGTCATCTGTCTTGGGCTCACTCCTACCTGGAGCCATGGTCCTGGGTGGGGTTCTTCTCGTCTCCACTCGCTCTCTGTCATCTCAGAGTGGTGGTCATCTCAGGTTCACTTTTTTCAGGGAATATTAGATTACTAATCATTTAGATATCACAGGTCAGAACCCACAGCATAGACATAGCCCCTCTCCTCTCTGCCACCTACTGATGCACATGTGACATGGCAGCCACACCTGCAAGGCCTCTAGGGTCAGGTGGTCTTTTCTTTTAAGTGTCAATGATTGAACCCAAGACTTTACAGACTACAGCCACCACCTATGCTCTACCACTGAGCTGTGGCCTGCCTCCTATCTCTGTCATCCCAGCACCTGGCCTTCCTCCTGTGCTGTCATTGCTTCTGTCCTCGTGCCTCGCTCCCTGGTTTGAGCGCCCTGGCTTTAATCCCTGCTGGGCTTCTCTTCTCTCCTTCCCTTTTCTTTGGTTCATTTCTCTGCTTATGTAATAGTGAGAGCCTAACCCCAGGCCCTTGTTTAGATTGCTGGCCAGGCCTTTGCAGACTGCGGATGAGGTGGTCCCAGACTCTGCTACCTAAGAATTTTCTTTCATCTGCTTTCTCATCATAGCTCTTGGATGATCTAAGGAAGTTCTTCACTTTTCCTAGAGTTTTGGGAGTTTTTCAGGAGTATTGGACCAGATTAACACTTTCAGGGAAAAATGCACATGTGTTAAAAAAAAATGTGGAGGAAAACAAATAAAAGTTACATTTCATTTAGTGTATCAAAAAATTAACATGTTATCAATGAAAATAGAATTCCATATTTTACATTCTTCTTGGGCCAAGTTTAAAGTCAACCACATTTGACCTCTGTGGCATATCTCTGCTTACATCCATCCCATTTTAGGTGCTTGTGGGTCATAGTACAGAGTGGTAGGGTCCAGGCTGCCTCTGAGCCAAGCTCTCCAGATCTGTTATAGCTTAGATAAAACCTGTCTGTGGGGCACTTGTCACTACTCTAATGTGACTGTTCACACAGTACACACCTGCACTGGCTCACACAGCCACGTGTTCACATGCATGCTGGGAGCAAGTCTTTGGCCATCCCAACTCTCATTCCCTCTACCTGTCAGACCACCCTTAGTTTTAAGCTCCAGGTTGCTGGCTGGGCCCAGTGCACAGGCACTCACATCCTTGTAGGAATGAACAAGTGAGTCTAGGAGGGAGGAACCTTGCCTGCACCTGCAAGGCAGGTGGAGCAGGTGGGGTACCCACATCACAGGAGCACATCATTCTAGGGTGCTTACTCTGTCCAGTTCCTCTCACTGCAGCTGGACACCTACTGAGAAGTGTCTGTACCACTCTGCCAGGCTTTGTCCTACTTGTTGAAAGCAGGGTAGGGACACCCCTTCCCTCACGTGATATATTCCAATAGGGAGGTTATAAGGCCTGTGAGGAAATGACTCTGAGACTGTGAGACCTATTTACTGTTGGCCGACCGTTCTGTAGCCATGACTTGGCATGGGCTGCTCTGGTACCGTGGATGATTTTGAGATTTTTTTTTTTTTTGGTTTTTCGAGACAGGGTTTCTCTGTGTAGCCCTGGCTGTCCTGGAACTCACTTTGTAGACCAGGCTGGCCTCGAACTCAGAAATCCTCCTGCCTCTGCCTCCCAAGTGCTGGGATTAAAGGCATGCGCCACCACTGCCCGGCGATTTTGAGATTTTTAACTCTTGGCAAATCCCATGAATTTAGTAGGGGTGTCTCAGCTTGACCTAGGGCTTCTTGTTCCCTGGGCCAACAGAAGGTGTAGTTTGGGTGCCCAAGATTAACTAGACTCTGGCTCTCTCTGCCAATTTGTGTCCATCTGAACTATAGGGGAGAGGGAACCCCTCCTTTGCAGAGGCTTTGGATTTGCAGCAGCAGGGCTACAGAGTAGAGCTCAGGAGTACTGAGCTCCAGTCAACATACGAGTCTCCCCTGGCTGGACCTTGTCATTATACCCTAGGCAGAGGCTCCTGGAGTCCCTGATATGGTCTGGTGGACAGAACTGAGTGTAAGCCTTGGCCTGGGACACCTGCTGCCTGGCATGGCCCTCCCCCTACCCCCTACACTGGTATAATTAGCCCCACGACAGGTGCCATGGATCGAGTGCCTGGCCCAGCCCTAACCCAGTGATGCCCGGCCTCAGCCGACCTGCCTTCCCTGCTAGCCTGGGCTCCTAGCCCAAACCCTATCCCATGAGGTCCCCTGAGGCCTCAAGCCCCACCCACCTTCCTCTGCTCCAAACACACCCACTGGAGTAGAGACAAGCAGACAGAGCAGACAGGCAGAGCCCCAGCAGTAGCCTGGCCTCAGACTCTGGGAATCCCCAGGCAGGCGCTGGCCCTGGCCCTGCCCTCAGTGCATGTCCAGGTGGAACAACTCTAGTCTGGTGGCCTCATCATTCCAGCAAGCTGCCTTTAGCTCTGAGACCTGGTGGGCAGCTTACAGGGTCAGTGGGCTCTCACTGGGCTGTATATGGCTCTCCTCTCATAGTATCCACTTGGTACTATCAACTGTTACTCTTCCCCTAGTGCAAGAAGAAGCACACGCTGCTGTGTCCTGACTTTGCCCGCAGGGGTATTTGTCCCCGTGGCTCCCAGTGCCAGCTGCTCCATCGTAACCAGAAGCGACATGGCCGGCGGACAGCTGCACCTCCTATCCCAGGGCCCAGTGATGGAGCCCCCAGAAGCAAGGCCTCAGCTAGCCATGTCCTCAGGTGACAGATCAGTGGGTGCTGCGTGTGTGAGTTTATGTGAGCTGGAGATGGCCCATTCCTGCTCTTAGGACATTTAGGACCCTTGAGGTAAAGTCTTATTCCAACACTGTGGGCTTTAGATCCAAAAGGGAATTTCAGTTGGAGGCTAGAGCTCGTAAGATGCCTACATTCTGAATCCCTGAATGTGGACAGAGTCACAAATACCCCCATGCATGGAGGCCTTCAGAGACCCACTCTACAGGAAGAGAAGTGAGCCCCCTGAGGGATGGGGCTCAGAGTTGTATCCATATCCTATGGATTTATAGGGGTTCCCTACAGATGAACCCTAGGCTCTAGAAGGTGAGGAATGGAGCTGGAACTTCACAGGCTTCAGCCCCATCCGCCTCAGGTGAAAGTCTCTGGAACCAGCATGCACTTGGACTGTAGGCTAGCCTTAGATCTGTATAGACAAGCCCAGTGGCCTCCAGGCTTTGTATGGGGGTGAGGGGCTAGGAGTCCTGTTATAGGATAGGTGCCATGCAAATAATTGGCAAGTACCCTCTCTCTCCAACATCACCCACCCTCACTTTTTTTTCCCTCTTTCCTGCAGGAAGCCTACTACTACTCAGCGCTCTGCCAGACAAATGTCCAGTGGTCTGGCTACTGGAACTGAGGCCCCAGCCTCTCCGCCTCCCTCCCCAAGGGTATTAACCCCCACCTCTACCCTGTCTTCAAAGGCCACTGCTGCCTCCTCTCCTTCCTCCTCTCCCTCTACTAGCTCCCCCACCCCTTCCTTGGAGCAGGAAGAAGCTGTCTCTAGGACAGGTGGGACAGGCTCAGGAACAGGCTCCAGCAGCCTCTGCAAGCTGCCATCCTTCATCTCCCTGCATTCCTCTCCAAGCCCAGGAGGCCAGACTGGGTCCCAGGCCCCCAGGAGCCCCCGTGCCAAGGACTCAGGTGAGCAGTCTGGCCCCTCCCGGGTCTTTTTAAACATACAGTCAGAATGACATCTCTGGGTGGGTCCTGGGAGTTAGTGTACCGGGTGCCCAGGGCAGGCCAGCGAGAAGCAAGCACAGCAGTGGCCGCCTTGAAGACCACCCCAGCGAGGGCTGATTTAATTAGAAAGCACCCATTTCTGTTAATTTGTTCTGGAAGATCACCGCACACTCCTGGAGAGAACAGATGTTCCCTCTCCCCAATGAGCGTTTGGGGCTTGGTAAATGGCTCCACTCAGCCTTGTTTAGGAGAGAAAAGAGGATTTTATGGCTGCAAACGACCCTTTCTGTAAACATTTTACAGCTCTCTGCGCGTTTGAGTGACGATAAACCCCACGCAGCTCGGCGGGCTGCAAATTTGCGACCATACGGCTATCATTTTATTGTCATATTTCACGGCCGTAACGTTAATGGAAGATGCTTGCTGCAGGCTTCTCTAACAGCCCCACTGAGCACACTGAAGTGCCTGCTGGAGGGGCTGCCTCCTGGTTACATCGTCCTTCTTGGGTGCAGAGTAGATGATACCAGGCCCTTGCCCAACTGCAACTTAGATGGGACAACAGTTTCTTCCATGTAGGTGGCACCGTCTGGGGAGCAGCTGGGGCCCCCGAGGCAGCATGTGCTTTAAAGACCAGGAGTCCAGAAGTTAATCCCAGGAGGAAAGGAGTCACAGGGTGTGAGTACCCTGTATGTAGGTTGGGCAGACTAGAAAAGGGCTCCAGAAAACTCATGAGGCTTGCTCAGCCAGGAAGGGAGCTGAAGGGGCAAGCGCAGCTGAGCCTGGGCCGTCTCTGGCAGGAAGCCTGGCTGGGCCTGTTGAAGCAGCTCAGAGTTAAAATGGGGGCTGACCTGGCCGAGGCTGTTGAATCTGCAGGCCTGGGCCCAGCTGCTGAGCCTCACTCCTGTCTCTGGCTGGCTGGACAGTGAATGGAATTAACAGCCCTGAAGAAAGGAACCCGCCATGAGAGAGGCCTTACAGGGGCATGTGGGCCATGCCGCAGAGCCCCATTGAAATAACTGTGACCGTCAGGACACTGGCACCTGGGAGAGTGACACAGAACATTTATGAAGAGAAAGCTCCCACCAGGCAGAAGCCCTCAGGATATTCCATTCCAGGGACCCTTTGCTTCCTGCCTTCAGACCCTGTCAGCTTCTTAACCCTACCCCTTTGGGGGCCACCTGCTCTCACACATCTCAACTTCCCATGTGGAAAGCACACCTGCCCTGTCTGTGTCTGGCAGCCTTGCTCCCAGGTGTGAGTGTGGCATGTGCCTACGTGTCTGCACGCACCCAGTATTTATAGCTCAGCCTGCAGTGTTGTGGCTCCCACCTGTGGGCCTGCCCACTGTACAAGGGCTCCCTGGCCCTCCTAAGCTGTCTCTCAGCCCAGGAAGACCTTGAACTGGCAAGAATCCTCATCCCTTTCCCCTCTCTCTGCTCCTCAGGGCCTGGTTCATGGCAGGGATTGAAGAGGTAGATGAGACCTGGAGACTGGCCCCTTGCAGATCTTTGCTGACAGGCCTGGGCTGGTAGTTTTCCCAGGCCTGAGCCTCAGCCAGAAACTTGGAGTGGGGAAGTTCCTGTTGGACTGGAGTGGCTTGATGCTTGACCTTTGCTCTCTAATAGGGAAGCCGCTACACATCAAACCACGCCTGTGAGGCTCCCTGGGGACCAGCCCGCACCTACCTCAGACCCTCACCCCTGGAGAGGATGGAGGCTCTACCCACCACTGCTCCTGAGGAGAAGCAGCCTGCCACTGAGCCCAGCTGGGGCTATAAGCAGGGGTACATAGCTCCTCCCATGGCTCAGCCTCTGGAGGCCTTTGTGTGACCAGGCCTTGTTCTCCCTCAAGCCAAGTCCCTGTCCATTCCCTGTTCCTCTTTCTCCCCTCCTCCCCTCCAAGGCACCCAGCCTCACTCTAGGACTTGTCCCTGGCTCCCCACCCATCAGGGTGCCACGTGAGGTTTGTCCCAGCCTGTCTCCTGTGGTGGCATTGGCAGTAGCTGTAGGACTGGTGCCCCAACCCTCCCTACCCAGGACTCCTGCCCAAGGAAGAGACTACTGGCCAGGCCTCTCTGTTGGGCATTTATGTTCAGCAATAAAGGTTTTATCCTGTGTCTAGTTGGCCTGTCTTGACTACCATACAATCCCAAGACTGTGGACATATAAGGGAGGCTAGAGTATGACCTGCTCTTGCCAACTCTGGTGTGGCTTAGAAGTTCAGAAGCAGCCTTTCCCTTTGGCCAGGTCAATGTAAATGTGGTTTGCTGGGTTGCAGGTTATAGTCTGAAGTTACATGGGACAGGTGGGGACTGAGGCACAGAAAGGGAAGGCCTGGCAACCCTGGGGAGGGGTATGACTTGGATAGACTTCCTCTCTGCAGGTGTCTCCAGAAGACTGGGTTGAGATCTTGCTTCCTCCCACAGAGATGCTGGATAGGGAAGACACAGGATCGTTCAAGCGGCCCTTCCAAGGATGAGACACGGATCATCAATGAATTTGTTTATAGGCCTCCAGTGATGCAGGCCAGCAATGTCCTGGTGTCTGCACTGATGTTTGTATAGGTTAGCTACTGCCCCATGCTATACTGTAGTGTGTGACATCACTACCATGTAACCTGGGTCCATATGCCTTGCTATGACTCAGTACCTCAAACCCCTCAGTCTTTGCTGCGCCAAGTTTGTCCTTCAGGATCTGGTGCCCAACCCACACACAGCTGGCAATGACCTCTGCCCTTAAGGCTATAGGAGCTATAGGTATGCTGTTCTACACTCTTACCACAGTCCCTGCCCAGGAGGTGAGTTTCCTCACACAGGCTTTAAAAACAAAAACAAAAATGAAAAATCCTAAGGCTGATTCATAAAAAATGTTCAACATAGGCAGGTCTAGTTGTGTAGCCAGACACCCTCACCAGCACTACGTCAAGGCCTGCTGTAGGAACCCTAGCAAAAAGATGGGCTCTGATCCTGGACCTGTCTAGCAGAAAAGCATGAGATCCATCAGTGAATGGATCAGAGTCCCCGGATACTGGGTGGGTTTTCTGTGGGCAGCTCCAAGCCAGCCAGGCTCCTTGCCTGCCATGGACTGGGCTCCTAGATGCTTTATTGGGAGGGGCTGCCCTGTGCCACAGCCTTGGCCTTGAATGGACGGATTAGCATTTAACCGTCCCTCAGATTGCCCTTCCTCCTTGGATAACTAGAGTCATCCCATGAGCACCAGCAGAGGAGGTGGGGGTGGGGCGGGAGAGTCACATGCTGTTGGACCTGTGTCCTAGAGGTGGTGTGTAGCTCAGGGGTAGGATGCTTGCCTAGAATGAGGCGCTAAGTCCACCAAAATGAAGAACCATCATCCAGTGCCATTGGGCCTATAGGGCCATCCCTGCATCCTCCTCCCCATGCCTCTGGGGTACCCACCTACGAGAATATCAAAGTTTCTGGTCTCCCTCCTCTTCCTGGGGAGGAGGAATAGAAATAAGCAGAGCTGCAGGATACCAGGCTGTGGCACTCACCTGTCCCCTGCTACCACCTCGTGCTCTATGGCTGATGTTTCACAGGCTGGCAAAGGGACACGGCTGGCTTCTCAGGCTAGGATCCTTGAGCACTCTAGTTTCATAGGGAGGTTCTAAGTGAACACACCCTCACTTTTTGTGCTCACTTCCCCAGCGAGCATCACTGAATAGCCCAATGGGTACCTATACTCACCTAGTACTGGCCTAGCCTGAGACAGCCATGCTAGGTGCTGTTTTCTGGCTGTAGCTCATCTTTGTGTTCAGCACTTAACAAGCACCTGATGAGTTGCACACAGCCCACAGACCACGCTGCATCATCTAGAGGAGCTCCACCTCCCAGCATCAACATGCAGCTAGTCCTCACAAGCTCCAAGTCCCAAGGAACTAAGTGAGACACTGGTCTATATGAGCAGTGACAGAGCCTGCTGGACAGAGCCATGCAGAGGGAATTCATGTCCTCCAAAGCTGGTTCCCTGAGGCTAGCAGAACAGCCTGCCCTACCTCCCAGCTGGGGACCCTCCCAGCTGCACTGGTCAGAGAGCCCAGATACTGCTTCCTCTAAGTGGAGGGTCCTAGGGTAGAGAATGTGCTTAGAGCTGTATTTTAGAATTCTGCTTCTATGTGCCTAGAAGAAGCCATAGGAACCAGGGATGGGACTATGTCAGGGAGGGGAATGGGAGAGGGAGAGGGGGAGGGAGGGGAGGGAGGACATGTTACTGGCTGCTACCTTGGGGTTGGCAGTGGGCTTCTTGGTTGGGCCTACTGCTCCAAGGTATTTGTACCCACTAATGGTGCCTGGGTTATAGCCAGGAATGGGGATAAGAATGGGACAGCAATGGCCAAGCCAAGGACTCTCATCAGAAGCCTGGGATGCTGCCCTCCACCTTTTGCTTGAGACGGAATCTTTCCATGGCCTATAACTTTGCCATGTAGTGCAGGCCAGTTGGCCTGTAAGTTTTCAGGGTTCTTCCTCTCTCCACTCTCCATCTGGCCGACACTAGGATACAAGTATATCACCACACATGCCTTTTTACATGGGTTCCAGTGACTCAAACTCCGGTCTTCACGCTTTCAAGACAAGCACTTAACTGACGGAGCCATCTCCATAGTCCAGTCTATCTTTTTAAGTATAAATGATCCCAAGTAGGCCTCTTCATCTTAGCTGCCATAGAACTGTACAGCCTCCACCTGGAAAATGCAGAGAATATTTTTGTTTTGAGACAAGGCCTCAATTATCCCAGTCTGCTCTTGAACTCAATATGTAGATGAGGATGACCTTGAACTTCTGATCCTCTTGCCTCCACGTCCTGAGGGCTGGAATTTTAGGTCTGTGTCAGCATGCCCAGCTTTGAGGTGCTGGAGATCAAACCTCGGGGGACTTCGTGTATGACAGACAAGCAGTTAAGCCATATCTCTAACCTGAGACAGACATTTAGAACTTTCTGACCTGGCATGGTGGTACATAACTGTAACCCCAGTATTCAGCAAGTAGAAGAAAGATTACCTCCAGTTTAAAGCTCTATTGTGCTACATAGTGAGACCCTTTTTAACAAGGGGCACAGTGTAGGTTTGGCTCTGTGTAATCTGACACTCACTGTCTCACCCAGTGACCATGTTCCCATGAATTAAATACAACATGACAGGTCACACTCGCACACAGCACAGTGCTTTCTGATGGGTGATATTCTACTGCCATGGAAGTTAGATCAGCTTTGCCTGTGACTCATGCCCTGTGCAATGACCCCACCCTGCTGGTGCCATCCAGTAGTTGTTGGAGCTACTGAGCTGAGTATCTGGTGCACTGACCCCAAAGCAAGCCAATACCAAGCAGCAGCATTGGGTAGTCTTGGGAGGTAGGTGGTACTGGCTGTTGGGGATAGCATGATGGGCACTCTAATGTCTCCATCACTTCTCACAGAAGTTCCCCTCTGCCCAGAACCCTTGAGGAATCCCTGAACCACACATGACCTCTCAGGCTCCTGGACATACCCCACAGGACTACCCTTGATCCAACTGCCCTACCACTCTGCCAAGCAGTCCCTCCCAGTCCAGGCTCCTGCCCTTGCTTTCAGGGCTCACCCTTCCCCTCACTCACCTCTGAGGCCCCTCTGTTTCTTCTGCTCTTCCCACACTTCACTCAGCCAACAGCAAGTCAGCAACTGTCCTGGAATCAAAATACCCTGAACTAGATGAACCACAGCTCACTGCAGCCTGGGAAATGCCAACAGAAGCCCCTGTTGGGCCCTGCCTATATGTTCTTGACATGATACCCTGAAACAGATGAGGGAACATATTATCTTTGAGGTGCTACGGTTGTGATGGCATACTGAAAGGGAATCAACATATCCTCTATCTCTGTCTGTCTGTTTGTCTTCTCCCTCCCTCCCTCCCTCCCTCTTTCTTTTTTTTTTTTTCCTTCGGGATGGGTTTCTCTGTGTAGCACTGGCTGTCCTGGAACTCTCTCTGTAGACCAGGCTGGCCTTGAACTCAGAGATCTGCAATCTCCAGCTTCCCACATACTAGGATTAAAGGTGTATGCCACCACACCCACACCAGGAGTGGGGCCCAGAGGAGGCAGGCTGCCCAATCTCATCTCTCTCTGTACCTTTTTTAGTATGCCCAAGGTCACATGGGATGCTGTGCCCAGACATGTAGCTCATCCTTAAGGCCCTGAGCTTCTGGGAATCAGGCTGACTGCCCTGGTCCAATGCCTTTGCCAGGGTACAGAAAACAAAGAGAGTTGAAACACTGGCTCATTGGTGAGACCTCATTCTCTGACTCAAAGGCTCCCCTTTGGCCCCAGGTGTACCTGATATGGATTACCTTGGACAAAGCCAGTTGCTTTTCACAGTCTTGTTTTCTCATCTGTAGAATGGACATGATCACACTGATGGCTGTGGCTACCAGCTCAGCACTATGGAGTCCCAAAGATATACATTCCACCTAGGGGTCCCTGAAACCTCCTTTAGAACAGGCTGAAGGGAGACTTTTGGAGGAGTTTCCTCATACTTTTTTTGTTTCTGAAGACCAAGCCCTGCACTGATGAATATGAAGGTGAAGAGTGTCGGGACACTGAGGGAAGAAGCTGTGAGCTGTTCACTCCTAGCTGCCAGGCATCCCCTGTTTAAAAAAAAAAAGGCAGAGCTGCTACCATGACATCATGGGACAGGTGTCCTGTGAATATCCTTTCAGGCTTTTATTCCCTGTGCACAAATTGTTTATATTTAAGAATTGATTGACCGATTGATTTTTGGTTTTTTAAGACAAGGTTTCTCTGTGTAGCCTTGGCTGTCCTGGAACTTGCTCTGTAGACCAGGCTGGCCTTAAACTCCCAGAAATCTTCCTGCCTCTACCACAGGAGAGCTGGGGCTAAAGGCCTGCACCACCATTGCCTGGCTATTATTTCTAATAGTCAACGGCATATAAGAATATAGATATCAGAGAGGAGAAAACCCCACTCTGGGTCATGCCCAGCGGTTGTTCCTGAGTGCACTCCCTTTCTATCTTCCGTTGGGATCTGGAATTCTGGGGGATTGAGGGGTGTCACAAAACTCACATCACACACCCTCCATGTTCCCCTTGTGGCTTTCTTTTGCTCTGAGTTGGCCTCCCAGTAGGTGTGTAGAGACATTCAGCAAGTGTGAGGGTGGCAATCTGGTTTCTACTTGTCACTCCAACATGCGCCCACCCAGCAAGGCGCCTCCAGACCGCCCCGGTGGGCAGCTAGGTTTGAGATTCCTTGTGGGCCTTTCCGCAGGTGTCCAGACCCGTCAGCCCCATGCATTCAATGAGCTCTCTACGCAGGTAGTCACCAAGACTTGCTCCTCAAGCCTAGTGGTGGCCACAGGCATCTGTCCCACTCCACCTCCTCACAGCTCAGAGGCCTGCGGTTCCACTGTGCATCCCGCCGCCCGAGGTCCCAGCAACTTTGTTGACTGAATTCCTGAACCCGTCCCAACCACAGGATAAAAATAGCCGGTGCTCCCGGGCAGCTCAGAGTCACCGGTGTCAGGATAGTTAGAGGTCCTCGTTCTGGGGACTCCAGGCCACTTGGGCCTGGTGCGGGACACAGCCAGCTAGGCCACCTAATGGATCCGAGACACCGAGGGAGTCCCCTGGACGAGGGTCTCCTCAGCTCCCCTGCACTCTCTGGCTTTACGATTCTGGAACCTCAAGATCTGCTACTTGGTCTCGCGCCCTCCGCTGTGCAGTCCTATGCGGCGGCCACCAGGGGGCCCTGCCCACTCCTCTTGCCGGCGGCCCTTCCCCACCCCTTCCCACAGCTGTTTCCCGCAGGAGATTGACAGCTGGGCTCCGGGTTGCCATGGGGATAGGCAAATGAAGGCGGCAGGTCTGGGGCTCCGATTGGCCCGGGGGCGTCGGCCCCCACCTGGGGAGGCGGGCCCAAAAGCGCGTCTCTATAAAGGCTTGTGCGGCCCTGCGCTGGACCGAGGGAGGCGGGGCCGGCCGGCAGCGCGGGTGGGGCGCGGGGCGGGGCCGGGCGGGAGAGCCCCGAGCGCGGCAGAGCCCGGGGCGCGGCCTCTGCACCCTCCAGGCCGGGACGGCGGAGGAACAGGAGGAGGAGCGCAAGATCGGGGGCCCGGCGCCCGCCCGCAGCGGGCCGGGGGGCCGCCCGAGAGGTCTGGACAGCGGCGTCCCCTGAGCTCAGCACAGAGTTGACAGCACGAAACTTTTGCTGCGCCCTTCGGCGGCGCGACCAGAGCCTGCGCCCACCGCAGCCCGGGGGGAGCTAGGGGGAGAGAGGCCCGTGGCTCCCCCCACGCTCCCCCGCCGTCCGTCGGGGCGCGGCCGGGCGCGGCGGCGGCGGGGCTGGGGCCCCGGGCGATGGCCGCAGAGCTGGCGATGGGCGCAGAGCTGCCCAGCAGCCCACTGGCCATCGAGTACGTCAACGACTTCGACCTGATGAAGTTCGAGGTGAAGAAGGAGCCGCCCGAGGCCGAGCGCTTCTGCCACCGCCTACCGCCCGGTTCTCTGTCCTCGACGCCCCTCAGCACGCCCTGCTCCTCGGTGCCCTCTTCGCCCAGCTTCTGCGCACCCAGCCCGGGCACCGGCGGCGGCGCGGGCGGCGGGGGCAGCGCGGCTCAGGCCGGGGGTGCCCCGGGGCCGCCGAGTGGAGGCCCCGGCACTGTCGGTGGCGCCTCAGGAAAAGCGGTGCTGGAGGATCTGTACTGGATGAGTGGGTACCAGCACCATCTGAACCCCGAGGCGCTCAACCTGACGCCGGAGGACGCGGTGGAGGCGCTCATCGGCAGCGGCCACCACGGCGCGCACCACGGCGCGCATCACCCGGCGGCTGCTGCGGCCTATGAGGCCTTCCGGGGCCAGAGCTTCGCGGGCGGCGGCGGCGCGGACGACATGGGTGCCGGCCACCACCACGGCGCACACCACACTGCCCACCATCACCACTCTGCCCACCACCACCATCACCACCACCACCACCACGGCGGCTCTGGCCACCACGGCGGAGGCGCGGGTCACGGCGGAGGCGGCGCGGGCCACCACGTGCGCTTGGAGGAGCGCTTCTCCGACGACCAGCTGGTGTCTATGTCCGTGCGGGAGCTGAACCGGCAACTCCGCGGCTTCAGCAAGGAGGAGGTCATCCGACTGAAACAGAAGCGGCGCACGCTCAAGAACCGCGGCTACGCGCAGTCGTGCCGCTTCAAGCGGGTGCAGCAACGGCACATTCTGGAAAGCGAGAAGTGCCAGCTTCAGAGCCAGGTGGAGCAGCTGAAGCTGGAGGTGGGGCGTCTGGCCAAGGAGCGGGACCTGTACAAGGAGAAATACGAGAAGTTGGCGGGCCGGGGCGGCCCCGGGGGCGCGGGCGGGGCCGGCTTCCCTCGGGAGCCCTCGCCAGCGCAAACTGGCCCCGGGGCGGCCAAAAGCGCACCCGACTTCTTTCTGTGAGCGCTGGACCCTGGGCCTCACCGCCGCCGGGGACAAGTTTGCGAAGGCCGCCCCGGTCTCGGTTCGGACTCTGAGGCCTGGGACGCGCGCTCCGGCGGTGCAGCAGCTGCCGGGGTCCTCCCGTCCGCCCTGCGCGCCCGACCGCGAAGCCCCAGCTCCAGGTACCTACCGCGGTGCGCTTCTCCCGTCGGGCCCGGTCTCAGCGTCTTCGGGGTCGCCATCTAGACTTTGCCGGGGTCCCTCGGAGCCCCGGGAACGGTGATTACTTAGGGAAGCCCGAGCCAGGTCTGACTTCCTCGGCAGCGTCCACTTGTACAGACGTGGAGCGCAGTTCTGCGTCCCAACCTCCGCCCAGCCGCTGCGGGACCGGGCCGCTACCTGCTCCTGGTAGCCTCCGCCCGCCCCGCGCTCCTCCGTCGTCTTTCTTTCTGCCTCTGTTTCCTTGCCCTGTTTTTACTCCTCTTCCTCCTCCTTTTTAAAGCGGTCATATTTTCGCAACATTAATATTTATTTTGCTTGGTAATTAAAAAGCCCGGAGAAACCCCCTGGTCCCCGTGCGCCCTCGGAGGTCGGCGAGTGCCTGCATGTGCCCTCCTCGCTCATTCGCTCTGAGGGGTCTGGCCCTGCCTGCCTTCCAGCCCGCTTGTCCCCACCCTGTTCGCTGCTCCCTGTAGAGGAAGCCGAGGAACTTACCTGCGTGTTGGTCCCACTGTCCTGCTATACTCGACTGGGGGAGGGGGGTGGGGGGTGGCCGTGCTCAGCCGGGTTGGGGCTGGCCCGGACTCCCGCGCTGCTATTTCTCTATGCACCAGATCGTATTTATGACTCCTGGGGAAATATATCTTATTTTAACCTTCCAGAGAAGCGAAAGAATTTAAAAAGTAATGCACAGTTCTAGAAGAAAATTTTTTTTAAAGAGGAGGCTTAGGCCTGAACCTCCTGGCATGGGCGGGTGGAAAGGTGTTAATTTAATTTGTGTTTAATTTAAATTGTTTTTCGTTTGTGGAATCTTTTTAAAAGCTTGGTCGCTTTTTTGGACTAGCCGGAAGAGAGGCCCTGTGGAGAGTGTTCTAAGCTGGGCGCGTCTGCACCGGCTGAGGTCTGGTTTTCTGAGGCTTGGCCCCGGTGCTCTGAGGCTCCTTCTGTCCTCTGCTGCTCCTAGGTGGCTCCTGCTGAGCCTTCTGAACAGGACGCTAGACAAATCGTTGGGGGAAAATTTTTGTGTTGTTGTTTTTTGTTGTGTTCTCTTTTTTTCATTTGTTACGAAACTGAGGAAAGGAAACAATTAAAAAAAATAAATCTGTTTAGATCCAAAAGTCACTGGAACCTGGCTGTTGTGTCTGTGGCTTTCATTCTTGTACACGTTTCTCTTGGAATAGAAAAATATGAAAGTCTCTGGATTGGGTTTTTACGGGAGCTGGCCAAGAGGCAAATGTATGTCAGTAACCAAGACAGCATTCTGTGGCTGGCCATCGAGGCAGGTCAGGGCAGAGGATTCAGGGGGCCTTGGTGGTGACTCCAAGTGCATTGCAGTTGTATCCTGGTGGCCTGAACAGTCTCAGCCATTTTTGCTAGCTGTCCCTCCCTGAAGGGTGGCCCAGCTTCTGTTCTCCAAAGGATGCAAATCCAATTTGGGCAGTAAGAGATCTCTGAAAAATCTCACACTGCTCTCTGGGCTGCTGTAAACTTTTAAATGACAGTTCCCTCCCTCCATCAGAGTAGAGGGTAAAGTTCCGAATTTGGCAAGTTTGGAGGCAGCCAGGCTCCTGCCTAGACCCGGGTTCTCTGTCAGGAAGTGGAAGCTCTGCATCAGTGCCACAAACAGCCGTGGTTTTGAGAGAATCGCCTGAGTATGAGTCTCAATCCCAGGCCAGAGAGAGACAGGCCACATTTGTCCCCCTGATCCTACTGCCTTAGAATAAAACTCAGGGGACAGCCCTGTAGGGCCTCAGGCTGGGAGCAACCATACCAGTCTTTTTTGGGGAGAAAATGTTGGAAAGGAAAGAAACTGGGGGGAGGGGGGACTATAAGAACTAATTGGGTGCAAGGAGAGACCTGCAGGTTCCAGCCAGCCTTGCTGAGGGAGTTCACAAAAATTGTCTCCATGAGAAGGGATCTGAGTTGAGGGAAACTTGGCTGCTGGGGCCCAATGACAGGTCCTGGTCAAGAACAGAAGAGTCAGGACATTTCTGTGTTGACCCTCCATGTCAGAGCTACAGAGCCATTACAGAACCCTTCTCTGTTAGAGGATGTACAGAGACAGGTCCAGCCTGAGTGACCTCCACTGGATTTCTTTTGGGGAGAGGTGGTAATAGCTGTGTCTATCCTACCTGCTCAGCACACTGGCCCCTTGGCCTCTCAGCATCTAGTACTCAAGGCTTCCTCTGTCCCCTTTGAGCATCTGGAACGCTGCTGTGGTGCTGCTGCTGCTGTGTGTGTGGTACCCAGGGGCCGCAGGATGGGCTCCATGGTCCTGCCCCATTTGTGAGGGACTAGATCTGAGTTCATTTACCTTCTCTTCCCTTCTCCCTTTTACCCTGCTTTTTCCTCTAGGACTAGTGAGACATGCAAATGAATACGGAGTTCAAAGATGGTCTTGTCAGAGGTCTTTTGGGAAGCTCTGAAACGGGGTGGGGGGGGAGAAAACCCCATGTGTGGGAAGTTTCCTTTGGCCTTCCCTTGTCCTGTGTAGGGAAGGAAGCCCTGGCCTGTGCACAAGGGCATGGGTACTCTTACACATGGTCCCCCCACCACCACCTTTTTCTTTTCCATTTTCTGAGACAGGATTTCTCTGTGTAGCCTTGGCTGTCCTGAAACTCATTTTGTAGACCAGGCTGTCCTGGATTAGAGATTCACCCTGCCTCTGCCTCTCAAGTGTTGGGATTAAAGGCGGGAGCCATCATACCCAGTTTAGGGCTTCCATTTTCTAAGGAGGTCTCAGTGTGTCCTTGAGGAACTTGCTGAGGATGGAAGGGCGTCAGGCATCCTGTTTCCTAGCTTGGAGGTTGAGGTGGGCTGTCAGGACATCAAAGAGCCTTATAGCTCTATAAGATGGGCTTGAGAGTCCTGCAGGTGCTCAGTGTGTGTGTGTGTGTGTGTGTGTGTGTGTGTGCGCGCGCAGATATACATGCTTGTTCATTCTGTGTTGGTGTGTCAGGTATCACAATAGCAATACCAGGTATCAGCTAGGACCTATGTTGATCACTGGAGCTAGAGGGCAATCTGGTTATGGTACTGAGGCAAGGGTGACCATAGTGTAGGCAACGGGATTAGCCTTCATTCAACTTTGTTCACTATTCATCAAGAGTCTCGCCTGTTCCATAGATGCTCTAAGAGGCAGTCATGAGCCTGGTTCTCTTGAGCCTCGGGCAGATCAGGCCCCCAGTCCTCTCACCAGCCATTCTGGTCTGAAGACAAGGAGTGGGGTGGGGTGTGGAGATAGATACCTCACTGATGAGGCTGCCTGAGGACAAGATCTGCTCAGCCTACACCCACATCCTGCACCCAGACAACACCCCTCACATCCTTCCCTGTGGATTCAAATGACTGACAACAGGTCTAGCATGAGAGCATAGCCGTGACCTGGAGGAAGGTTGGGGGCTGCCTAGCTGTTTCCTGTGGTCGACAGAGATCTCACAACACAGCATGGATCCCAGAAGACTAACTTCACAGAAAAGTCTGCAGACTTGGATCCAGCAGTCTTACTGTGCTCAGGTCTCTCTCTCCTGGCTCTGGATTCTGGCCCTGCCGCTACTTCTGGGCAGCCCAATTGCAAGCTCCAGAGCTGCCATTTCTGGACCTCCCCACCTCTGCTCCAGCCGGGTGCTGCTCTGCCCTCCTCCACTCTGTCCTCTGCACACTGAAGCCCTGAAGCTCCCTCCCCGTCTTATTTATACTCTAAGGCTGGGGCAAGACAAGACCCAAGTGTCCCCCATACCCCACAAGGAGGGCACCCCATGATGCTGTGTAGAAACATGGACATCGCCCTAGCACACATGGATATGTGCATGCAGATAGCCACATGTGTGGGTGCAGAATATGCACATACAGACACCTACAGACACTTCCCATTCCAGCACAGGTGCAAGGCTGACTCTAAGCAAGGGCACAGGTCCTCGAGAACACACCAGCAGATGAAGGCCTATGAGTCTCACACAGAAGCCAAGGTGGGAGAGCAGAGGTTTCATGTGTGATGGTCCCCCAGTGCCAGGTCCTGTGCATATAGTTGCTGCTTGGATGGGGCAAGCATGAGGAAGAAGCTGGTCCCAAGTCCAGGCCCCAAGCGAGGGATTTCTTCATCCACTAACTGCTCTGGAAAGAGTAAGTCTGAGAACTTTGAGCCAGCCATGAAAGCCACGGTGAAGGGACACCAGTCCTGCAGGATCCACAGCTCTCTTGCTCATCCCCCTCCAGTTCAGAACCCAGCTGCCTGGTCAGCAGTTCCAAAGGCTATGGTGTCAGGCTAGAAGCCAGAGAAGCCCTGTTGGGTGCAGGGACTGGGTCTCCATCATCTGCTCTTCCAGATTCAAGCCCAGCCCAGGTCAAGGTAGGATGGCGGGGCACACCATGACCCATCACCACAATCCTCCTGCCCCTGCCTCCTGCCCGGCATATCTTGGAAAAAGTGAGAGATGCTGGAAAGAGGACTCATTTATTTGAGCATTGATTGAGCATCTACTGTGTGATGTGGACTCTCAGAAAGTGAATCATTCTGGATATGACAGAGCCAACCCAGAGGTCTCCTTCTTGAGAGGCAGATGTGCAGAATGGAGTGATGGGGAGAGGGTAGTGTGCAGAAACTGAGAAGAGCCAGGATGGAGTAGCCCGGGGAAGAACTTCCTATGCAGAGGGAACTAGGGAACAGTAAAAACTGACAGATGTATGTATGATGAGCACTCTCAGAGGAATAGATGAGGATGAACCCCACTTTCATAGTATGACACCCCGGTGGCTGTATGAACCCAGAAATGCTGCAGGTCCAGAAGCCAGAGGAGGAACAGGGGACAGACACCGTGTCAGTGACCATGGGGAAGAGGCACTGGCTTCCTGGAGCTGCTGTGAGCAGAAGGGGGTATACTCCAAGTCTCAGGGTGTCCAGTGGTGGGGGCCAGTGGATACTCTAGGAGCCCCAAGTATCCTCTAGGGTTCACTGAGGGGTGTTGGAAGCCAAAGATAAATCCCTGCCATCACTAGTCAGTGAGAACCAATCTGAGGCAGGGGTGCAAGGGTAAGGAGGCGAGGCAGATCAGGGTCCCCTGGAAAGATGTGAGGTGTCAGGCAGGGGTCAAAGGGCTGTGGGAAGGTGAGACCCTTGGTCAACATGAGAAAGGAGGAAAACTAGCATCTGCATTCTCTGGCCCAGTGCACTACCCAGTACTGCCCTGCCCAGGTGCAGGCACACCTCACAGCCGCTCAGCCGCCCTCATAGCACAGCAGAGGCAGAGTAATTTGCAGCTGGCGGGCTCAGCGGCTGCCTAATTCACAGCGACACTGCTCAGCTGCTGAGGGTTTGAGCTGTCACAGCCAATTAGCCTGGGGCTGGGGAGATATGTGCTGGGGGCGGGTTGTGGGGGACCCGCAACTATAGCAAAGGCTGGAAACCCGTTCCTTGATGTGAGCATTAAGTCACTAACTTTAATGCCCCCTCAGGCTGGCTTCTCCTGTGCGGCCACCTCTGTGCTGGCTGCTGTGACTCCAGTGTTCTTGTCCACTGACACCAAGGTCTAATGTCCTGAAGACAATTAAAATCAGCTCTAGTCTGGGGGGTGATTCTTCCCCATCACCTACGATGGAGCTGACGACTCTACCACCTCTCTCTCTGTCCTACCTCCTTCAAGGCTGTCCGGTGGAAGTCACCAGAGACCTGACCTAGCCCAGTCCCCAAGCACCACCCAATAGCAGCCTTGCCCTGGCTCAGAAGGGCAGTCAGCTCTTTTCACTCCAAACCTGTCCTCAGAGATGGAGACTAGAGGACTCCGAGTGCGCCACACACATGATCTGCTTGGACTTCTTGGAGTGGTCTGGGGGATGACAGACACTGTGTTGAAGAGGTTGCTGAGGCGAGGAGAGGTCAAGGGCTACACAATGCCACCTGGCTAGTGTGCTGCCAAGGTAGCTCCAAGACACCTCTTAGGGGCCCCTTTTGGTGGTACAGCTGCCACAGGCTCTACCCCAGATTCTCCCGATCCTCTGGCAAGATCTCTTTAACCGTTTCTAGGTGGAAGCCATCTCCAAGTTTCTTAAAGCAAGGTCATCATTGCTGCAGTCTGGGCAGTGGGGAGCTGTTCTCTTTGCCTTGCCCACCCACTGCCCTGCCTGTTGTCCTGGTCTTGCCTGGCTGGCATCTCCTATTCCTCTGCTACAGTTCAAGCAGGGGTGGAGTGGGGGAGGCTAAGCTTTGCCAAGGTGGGGTGTGACTTTGGCAGATATGTTGAGAGGTCGCACTTGCAGACACACGCACATCTTGTGTATGTTGATGTGTGAGATGCAAACTCCAGGACCTGGACCAGAGCAGTATCCATAGGACCTCATATGTCAGAGTGGCAGGTTGCAGCCAACAGGGGACAGAGCGAAAAGGCGTGGCTCGGTTCAGGGAACAGAATCAAAGATGCAGAGGTGAGGCCATGAGAGTGAGCAGGAGTACAGAGATGGGAGAGAGAAAGGAGGATTGGGAGAGAGGGCGGGGGAGGAAGAAAAAGAAGGGGGTTTGATTGGGGTTGGGGAGAAGAGAATGGAGAAGGAAGGGAAGGAGGGGTAGAAGAAGGAGAAAGAGGAAGAAGGGGGTAAAAAGGAAGGAAAAGAGGGACAAGGGAGGGCCTAGAGAAGAGAAGGGAAGGGATGGGAGAGAGAGGAGGGGATGAAAGACTGGGAGGGAGAAAGCAGAAGAAAGGTGGTTGGGAGGGTAGAGAAGGGGAGAGGGGCAGGGAAGAACAGCCAGAGGGAGGAAAGGGGAGCCTGACAAGGAAGGAGGATTCAGCTCAGGTGACTCACTGGGCATCAGCAGGGCACCTGCTTCTGTGCCAGTCAGTTTTAGGAAGGCAGCCAGAGCTGTGAGGAGAAGGGCTGCAGGTTCAGCACACGCAGTAACTTCTAGCCATCTGATGGGTAGTTCCAATCATTCTGAGGCCTGTATGATGGGAGCCACTATAGCAGAACCCACTTCCCTCTCTGTCCTTGGGGACTGAGTGGACTAAAGGGGCAACGGTCTCAGCAAGGGAGGATAGACAACCCTCTCCTACTGGACAGTCAGGCTGAGCACACTCCCAGCTCAGCCACATCCCATCAACAATGACACTGAGCTGTCCCCACCCACCCCTTCACAGGAGGCCATGGTTAGAACCTGCAGAAGGTCTCTCCATAGTCCTTAGGCACTCTGAAAAGCTTTGACAAGGGAGGACACGAAACCGCTGTGCCAGGGTGGCCCCCAGTTCATGGGGGACTCATATATTGGCCATGTTTATGGGGTATTTGGCAGGCTAGGAGTGTAACTGTCTCCTGAGGGTAGCTTGACTTCTGGTGATGGGACCCAGGAGTTGCCAGTCAATAAAAATGATGCTTAGCTGAGCTCTGTCCATACAATAACCACCTTTCTGTTCTCTGTAGCAGGAGCTGCTATGTGTGATATGAGCCTGCCCCCTGTGGGTCCTATGCAGCAGGCAAAGTCCAGCCCTCACCAGTCTGGGAGTGGTATTCTGGGGACAGTCTACCCAAACCTCTTAGGTTTTTTTTTTTTTTGAGGGGGTAGCTAGTTTGAAGACATTCTGGAGTCCTGGACTTGGGGTCACATGGAAATCAGAATCCAGGAAGGCATGGTCTTTAGAACCCAGAGAGAATTACTCTTCAAGAATTCATAAGAAAAGCCCAGAGATATTCACAGACCCCACTATCTGGCGTATTTTAAACATCAAACCCACACCCACACATTAAACAACATTGGAGATGCCTTGCGTAGTGGCAAACAAGAAAACGCTGCTTATCCTTACCTAGAAAGGCATTTGGAGAAAAGACCATTCTCAGACTCATCTGCGCCTCCCCCCCCCCCACCTAGAATCCTGGGGGAGAGAGCCAGGCACAGATGGGGGGGGGCTTCAGGATCTCTAGTTCTTGAAGACAATGAGAAAGGGGCAAGAGATGGGTTTTTCCACCTTGAGCAATCAAGGACACACGCTCATCTATCTTCTGGCTTGAGTTATCCACAGTTTTCCAAATCTTTACTGCAAAAATCTGCAACGCATAGAGAACAATGGGAACTCAGTAATAGAGAGTTGAGTGGACAAAGACCTGACAAAGTAAACAAAATGTATTTTTGAGATAGAGACTCATGTATCCCTAGCTGGCCTTGAACTCTATATAACTAAGGATGACCTGAATTTCTGATCCTTCTGCCTACAGACCCCTAGAGCTGATGTGTGCAACCAAGCCTGGTTTATTTAGAGTTGGAGAGTGACACCAAGTCTTTGTTCCTCCTCGCCCTGTACTAATTGAACTACACTTTTAGTACTGCAAATTGAATTTCCATCTTACGAAAACCCAGAGGCTGGTGGTCCGAGATGGTTTCCTGAAGCACTCTAACATTCTTCTACCTGGGCCTACATTCTCCAAGTCTTGTGAAACAGATTAGCTGCTTCCACTCCAGGCATTACATCTGTATTCTAGGAAGGAGAAAGAAACTATTGCTTCTTGTATGTTGTTGGGGATTTTGTTCATTTGTTTGCTTTTTGAGAAATGGTATTATATAGCCTAGATGGGTTTTGAATTCACAGTCTAACCAAAGAATTCCTGCTAATCTTCCAACAAATGGCTGGGAAGCTGTAATATGTTAAGGAAGACCTGTCCACCTGTGTCTCGTGGCTGGAAGTCAGCCATGTGGTCTTTGTTGGCTGCAAGGAAGCTTGGGATCCACGAGTTTTAGCTGCAGAGTCCTTGAGGAAAGCCCTTAGGAGGAGAATGAGTGATCTCACAGTTCCATCCAGGAACTGAAGCTAAGGCTTGGGGCACCGGAAGAGTAGAAGTAGGGGATCAACCCAGCTGAGAGGACGAGAGAATGGCTTGGCTCTCGGTGTGTTAAGATGTTACCTGAATAAGGGCTGCGGACTATGGACCTTCCCGCTTTAGAGAAAGCCCTAGGCAAACTAGCCACAGATGTCTTCCAAGACCCTCCTAACCACAGCCAAGTCACTGTGAGAGAACCAGGGCCTGTGGATCAGAGATGGGGGAAGATGGTGACTGGATAGAGGGATGCATGGATGGTTCAGAATGGGTCTGTGGATATATGCATATGTGTGTGTGTGTATGCATGCATGTATGTATGCGTGGATGCATGGGTGGATGGGTGTATTGATGGGTAGAATGGAGGATTGTTGGATAGGTGAATAAATGGATGGATATATGGAAGGATAAGTGGATGTATGGGTAGATGGGTGGATAGGTGAATGGACAGGCAGATGGACGAGTAGATGTGGATGAATGGGTGGGTGAACATTTGAATGCATGGGTGGTAGACATGTGGATAAGTGAGTGGAACTAGTAGAGAGGCAAGCTGAGTGGGAAGGCAGGTACAGAGAGCCACAGGCAGATCCAAGTTCACACAGCAGGTCTCCTCCCTGCCATGCCCACATCTTTATTTTCCCCTTCGAATCTCACCCACTCATGTCCAGAGTGCCAACAGCTGCAGCGCACTACAGGACCCTTGCCTAGCTTGTCTATCATTTCTCTCTGCTCTTGTCATCTGACTCACCTGCTGGTCTCCAGCACCTGCCCTGACTGTCATACTGTTAGCAAGGGAGGACAGTGTATGTGTTTACACTATTGGTTCCTGAGCCTCCCAGAAAGCCTGGCCTGACGAAGATGGCAAGATGACCAGCAAAGGCTCCTCCCACTTCCACTTACTCACCTCTCTCCATTCTACAGTGCTGGGAACATTGTCCCCATAGCTGAGCTGCTCCCCACTCAACCCTCTGCTGGTTCCTCCTTCACTCTAGGCTTGGGTAGCATTGCTGGCCTTGAACCCTTCCCTCTAGTGACTTGTCCCCTAGAGGGCTTTTTCCCTTTTCCTTCTGGTAAAATGACCTGTTTGCCTGCTGACAGTTTTTCTCTGTATCCCCCACCAGTAGGGTCTTGATTCCACTCGCTATTACCAGATTTGCAGCATTTGGAGCTTCCCCCCTCGCCCCCTCCCCCTTGACCACACTGGATTTGGGCGAGCCTGTCTGTCTAGAGGCTCACTCATCGACTCCTGCAAGGCCAGGAGGCCCTGGCACCATCCATCTCCAGGGTCCCTTTGAAGACCCTGACACTCATGTTTCTACTGCAGATGCAGCAAGTTGGGCCTCCGGGATCATCCCTACATTTTAATGACACCCCCCACTGTCTATCTATCGTTTATCTTCTAATCTTGCTGGTGAGTACATTTCCCCTTTAAACTTTCTCTGACTCTGTGATTGTGTATCTCCCCTCCCCTATTGCTAACTTGGACACTTCTAGATTCTTTGACTTCGGGGAGATGTGTGAGACCTCATTCAGTCTCAAGTCTTTTATAATAGTGCTGCTGACCTCTGGGGTTGCATAGCAAGGCTAAGCACCCTTGCATCTCTTTGCTGTCATTGTGTTCTGGTTTTTCAGGCTCCATTTCTCTATTTGGTCTGCTCCATAGGGAACATTTTTATTTATATATCTACTTATCTATTTATTTGTATATTTATTACTCTTTAAATTATGTACATGCATGTACGTCTGTGTGTTGGGTTCTGGAAATCAAACTCAGATCCTCTCAAAGACCGGTATGTGCATGCTCTTAACCGCTGAGCCCTCTTCCAGCCCCACATTGTGAATATTTTATCACCTGCCTGTTGCCTGCTCATGGTTAGCTGTCCTGAATTAGTTACAAGTAAGACACAGCCTTATGGCTTCCCGGAGGAGACTGGGTGTTGTTGAGGTAGGGCCTTCCCAACAAGGTGCCAGCCCATGGTCTGCAGCTTCTTGGAAATCACTGTTGCCAGTGGCTGGTCGTTTCTCCGTAGCTGTGGGAATCTCTCAGAGGAGGCTTGTCCACTCTTCTTCCTAGGTGAAGGGCTCTTGGTGTCCTTGATGAGAGGAAGAGGGACTGAGTCTGGAATGTCACAAATCCCTTGTGTTTAGTGAGGGCCTTCTACCTGTTCTTCATAAACTTGGTCCCAGGAGTCCCCAGGAGTCAGGGGGGGGGTCTGGAGGCTGAAACCACAGAGGTTCACCAAACAGAACCTCGGCTTTCTGCCCAGAAGCCCTTGGTTCACTGTCCCTTCACCCTCAAAAGTCTCTGCCACCTTCCAGCTTACCCTTATTCCCCACAGACTACACCTCTCTCCAGACTCTACCTTTTTGGTGGCATTTGGGAGACTTTGGGACCTGAGCTCAGGCCACTGTGTCTAGAGGATGCCTAAGTTCTTGGGATTTGCAGGACATGGACATTGTTTCAGGATAGGGTTTTCTGAAGGCTTTGTTTGGGTGGATGTGGGGGTTCTGGATGTGGGACTGAGGAATGGGCTGTAGCATCTGCCTGTAATAGGCCTGAGGCAAGCCACCCTTCACGCCACTCTGGGGCAGCCCAGCGAGCTGTGTTACTAAGGCTCTGGCTGCTGCCCACTGGTCACCCCCTGTCCCCATTAAGGGACAATAGGGAATAAGCACTTTTCTTTCTTCATTTCCCCTGCTGTCTGCTAATATCATCTTGATGATAATTTCTTTTAATGGGCTATTTGTGGTAATTAGGATACACTGGGTGAGTAATTGTATGTGACTCTGAGCACCCACCATGGGCAAGGGAGGTCCATAGGCCTCCACACTCCTGGCCTGCCACCACCCACAGCCCTGGCCCCTTGGCTCTGCTGAGGTTCCAGGCTCTGCACCTCCCTACCCCCCTTTCCCCAAGCTTGGGTAGAGCTATAGGCCTGGAAAAGCAGCATGCTTTCTGCCTGGGATTTCTCCTGGGGTGGAAGGACAGTAAGGGGACCCTAGTCATAGAAGATGCCGGGAGCCTTGTGGCTTTTCAAGGTGTATCCTGGCTAGCCTGTTTGCTCTAGTCTAGCAACAATAAGCACTGATACCTGCCCAGTGCCTCAGCTTGCCTTTGGGGAAGAAGGTTGTCCAGGTGGGAGGTTCAAGCACAGCAGGAGTCATGCAAGGTAGACAATGGGAGGACTTTCTCTTCAGGCCTCCTGTGTGAAAGGTGCTCTTGTATCATAGTCCCCACACTGGGTTTGGAGGTTAATTTCTGCCCTCCCCTGAGGCTCCTGCCTCTTCGATGAGTACTGCCACTCTCTTTGTCAGCATATGGTGTTCTCCCAGGTCTCATCACTGACAGGCCACCAAGGATTGGGACTTCCCATGTGCCAACATGCCAGCTCAAGTAGACCTCCATGGATAACCAGTGTCCTGTCGTGGGGTTTTCTAGCCACAGGGGAGAGGTCAGGAAAATCTGGGAAGGCCCAAGAACCCATCTAGCCTCTGACCAGGACTTCTGACTCCCAAACATTCTCCAAGAACCCTGGGGTCCTGCCTTCTCTCTGGACAAGAGGAGGCCTTGATGTTCTGAGCCTGTGTTCAAGACACAGACTGCTAGAGTCCTGAGGGTGTTGACAGGCAGAGCTCTGTAGGGCAGGGTGGGTTGCAAAGGCATCATTCTCAGCCTCGGGTGCACAGTCCCCAAAGCCCCTCACCTCTTCTTGCATCAGCACCACCACTCCGTCATCACCATCACCATACCACCACCACCACCACCACTGCCATACCACCACCATCACCACCATAACCATGACTACCACCACCATACTACCACAACCATCATTACCTTTACCACCATCACTACCAGAACCATCACCACCATTATCACTGTTTCTACTATCACCATCACCACTGCATGTATGAGATCTTGGGTTCAATCATCAGCCAAACCCTTCTCCCAAACACCTAAAGAAGAGCAAAGCTGACCATAAGATGGCACCCATTTCTGTTCCTTCCATGGTACCCTATACATGATATGATGAAGCAAGGCAAGGAAGGGGCATGGGGCTCAGATTACTGTGAAGTAGCAACCCCAACTGCAGAGGCAGCCCCCTACTTTCTATCCTGGTGACATGAAGATGTGACATCTAGTTTTCCTCAAAAAAAAAAGTGATTGTAATGGGTACTGTTCCCCACAAGGGTTCATGTGCTGGAAGCTTGGTCCTCAGCAAAGTTACACGAAAGATGCTGGGGTCTTTAGGAGGTGGAGTCTAGAGGGTGCGCCTCTAGATTTTGGAGGGCTTCCCTAAGCAGAAGAGTATGTAGGTTACGTAGAGAGGGACTGGGGATACATACACACACGCACACAGACAGACAGACAGACAGACACACACACAAACACACACACACACACACACACACACACACACACGGAGATGGACACAGACACACACAGAGACAGACAAACATAGACAGACAGACATACACATACACACATGGAGACAGACACAGACACACACAGAGGCATACAGACAAACATAGACATACAGACACACACACAGACACACACACACACATGCACGCACGCACACACTGGGTTGAGGAGCTGCTTCTTGCTGCCTGCCCTCCTCCACCAGCACTGCCAGTCCCATGGTCTGCGATGACAGTTTTTCTCATGTGCCTGTTCTGGTCAATAACCCTCAGCTCCCGGAGGAGGCTGATGGCACTGCCCCCTCTGTCATAATTAAGCTCATGACGCCTAATTAATTGAGTGGTCAGGATACTAATTATCGTCTTTACTGAGACTGGAGGAGGGTGAAGGGCAACCTTGGCATTGAGCACCCCCTGTCTGGTGGCTTTGCTCTTGAAGTCCCCCCCCCAAAAGCTCCAATGCCACCTTCAGCTTCTGCCACCCCTTGGGTACCCACTCCCACCACCCAGAGCCCAACCCCCATCCCAGCCCTAGTCTTTTTGCTTCTTCATGGTTCTCAGAATATGTCCTCTCTGGTCCTTCGTCATCAGGTCCACTTGTGCCTCTCTGGGCTCCCACAGATAGCCACAGTGGCCAGCAGGTAACAGTGGCTTTACAACTTGGCGGTTCTTTAAACAGTGCCTCCCTAACAGGCCTCAGGAATGCCCGGAGGGACTGCAGACTGATGATTGGGGAGGAGCCAAGGGTTGGGGTTGGTTTAGAGCCTTTCCTCCGTTCTCATCCAGCCCACAACCAATGGGTCTATTTCTGACCATCTTAGTCTCAACTAGGGTCCTGGCAGGTCACACCTCTTCTTTTCTGGGCTTGCATAGACTAGTCACATTACTACCTCTCTGAGATAGTAATGACAAGCCTGTTGGAAGTTGCCGGGAGTAGCTGGGTGTGATCCTATATAGAGTCCTGTAAGGCGTTGGGGGGGGGGGCAAGGAGAGTGGGGAATCCTGGGAAAGTTGGGGAGGAATAAGCCTGGAGAATGCCCTCAGCTGGCCTTTGGGAGGAGCATCTTGGGCCTCAGGACGCAGTTGAGGAGCAGCTAAGCAGTGGGGATTAGGGAGTTCTCACACCCCGCAGCGGTCAGCTGGGCTGGGGCAGACTGGTGCTTGGGCGGGATTTTAGCAGCCGGTCCAATCCCGGGAGATTGGGAGGACCAAGGCGAAAGGTCTCATGTTGGAAGACAGGGCCCTGGCACTTGCTGCTCCCGTGCCCTCCCCCAATCCCTGGCATTGGTACATCCTCCGCCCAGAGACAGTACCTCGAGGAAGAAGGGACCCACATCGAGCCTGGGCTCGGGGACTTGGGACTTTGGGGGACAGGGTGGGAATGCAGGCTTGGCCCAGTTCGTGGCCTGGCGCGATTCCATCGCCGACAGATGGCAGCATGTGAGGGGGTCCGGGCGGAGCAGAGTGGGGTGTCAGATGGTGCAGCCCGAGGAAGAGCAGGGGCCCTGGGCTCTGCGCATCTGGAGGGGTTGCGTGCCCGCTGCGCCGCGCGGGTGGCAGGGGAGGTGACACGATGAACTGCCACCGCCAGTGCCCCGGGCTGTCCCAACCCGGGCAAGTGGGGTGAGGTGGGAACCGCGGATCACACAGCTGTCTGCACGCAGCTGTGCGCCTTTGGAAGACAACCCTTGCGCACGCGCTCAGGCCTGCGCGCGGGGTTGTGGGGGTGGGGTGGAGGGAAGGGGGTAGCTGGGGGAGGGGGACTGAAGTACAGAGCCAAAGGAAGAGGACAGTCGGACGTTCGTTCGTGGATGTGCACCGTGGTGTTCACAGATTCCCCCTCCTCACTGTTTACAGCCCACTTACCTGCTTGCCGCTGACCTTGTGACTGATGACTTGAACACTATAGTACAATATGGGAGGAGTAGAGATCCGGTCCCAGGAGACTGGATAAAAAGTAATTTCAGTAGCAGAAACACAGGGGTGGGGACAAGTTCCTGTCCCTCGGGAGCTCTCTCTGATCTGCACTTTGAGTACCTAACCCAGTAAGAGACTTTGCCTCTTGCTAGAAAGCGAGAAACAAGAGAAACAACCCCTTCTCCGGGAATCTGGTGCCAGAAGCCCCTCACTAGGTTTCCTGCAGAAGTGCTTTGATCTACAACAAGCTGAGCTCCCAGGTCGCAGGCACAGTGCAGAGTGAGCTTTATATAACCCAGGCAGAAGCTTCCTGAAGATTGGGTTTGGCCCAGCAGTGAATCCCTCTGCAGGGGATCCCTGAGGACTATCAGATGGGACAGCTGGACAATTTCAGAGCCCTGCCCCGCCCCCCCCCTCAGGACAGGGCACAGCATTAAGAGTTGACCAAATGTGCAGGTGGTGCCATCTCTTCCTAAAATCCCGAGTGCTGGACTCTCCCAACAGAAGGGCAAATCTCATTTTCTTGCAGACCAGATAGAGAGCCTGGTCGGGGTGGGACTGGGGCACAAAGCACAGGACTCTGCACAGGTTTGCACCACTGTGGATCAAACCATGGGGAAATAGATAGGAGTTGCCCTTGAGTTGGTGACTCTAAGGCCTAAGGGGGCGAGGCTATGATTGTTGGAGCTAGCTGAACAATTGTCTGCAGTCCTTGAAGTTCCAAGGAGGAAGGACAATGGCCTCCACGGCTAGACCCCAGGATCTAGGGCAGCACACAGTGGGGAGCAGCAGACAGCAGTGCTGTGCCAGCAGAGGTTGAGTAGAGACCCTGAGGCCTCTGTCTTCTGTCCATCCCCCTCCACACAGAGGGCAGGGTCTTCTGGGCAAAAGTCCACGAAGACAGCGACCCCCCCCATCATAGAGGGCTCACTGTGGAACGCAAGGGGATATGCGGAGTTCTCCCTATCTGGCCCAAGCAGCAAGGAGGCATCTCCACTAAAAGGACAGAGGCAGTGGGATGGGAGCTGGGTAGGGACTCCTCCCAGAGGCATCCATCGCACCAAGCTTTGCCAGGGGTGTTAGTGGCATCAATGTCAGTCAGCTGGAGGATACTGTGGGGACAGATCCTAATGTCACTGCAAGCCCTGCAGCGGCAGGAGGGCAAATTCATCGGATCAGGTTGCAGAAGGATCTGGAAGCCTAGGCATGGCTCTACTGCAAGGCAGAGACATCCTGCTGCCCTGGCCTGCCACGGGACTCTCATACAGTCCTGCCTATAAGGAGCCCAGACAGAGTAAAGAGCCCATCTGAGAACCCTGGGCAGGAGCACCAGAGCAGGAGGCAGAGCCAGGTTCTTGACTACTGTAGGCAGGGCAATAGCCTGGGGTGGCTTTGGGGCCATATGATTTTTCTTTTTCTTTTTCTTTTTTTTCTTTTTCTTTCTTTCTTTCTTTTTTTTTTTTTGAGATGGAGTCTCTTGACGTAGCCATGGTTCTCATGCAACTCGCCATGTAGACAAGGCTAGCCTTGAACTCACAGAAATCTGTCTCCTCCTGAAACCTGGGATTCAAAGTGCCATTACTCCTGGTCCCGCTATACCTGGTCCCATATGCTTTATTAAACAGAAACATTAACACTGCCTGGCTCTCAGTATATTTCCTCACAGTGAGGAAACAAACTAGACAGTTTACCCATCAGCCTCACCCCCACCCCCACCTCCACCCCCGGTGCGTGGAGGAAGGAGCTCCTCATGTCTCAGGATAGGAAAAGTCAGGGAGGTAAGGTCTTTTCACTCAGATATTCTAGTCCCTCCAGGAGGATTCTGGGACATATCTTGTGACAGACTTCATCAAAGGTACCTACAAGCAGGCCCCGAGCACAGGAACTCCACTGGGCACCTTTCTTGCTTCTGCCCTGGGAATCTAGGGGCCTATGGGAAATCAAAGTCTGTGTTGTAACAAACACCCTTGCAATGTTGTCACCTGATCCACGAGGACAGGCTTTCAGGGAGCAATGAGCAGGATGGGATTGCTGTGGAAGGCAGGGTGGGCGTCTATACGGGACGGCAAATCCTAATCCCCAGGTGACAGCAGCAGGCAAGAGATAGAACTGTCCAGAATTTGCCCACCAGGTTTGGAAATGATGTACAGGGACCAGATTGACACACAGCTGGCAGACTGGAAGACTTCCTGGGGGCACACAGCATCTGCTGTGGAACCAGGCCAGGTAGAGATCAGAGCTGGGATGAGCACATCCCTAGCTGGGTGGCCACAGTCTATGTTGTCCCCTCTGGTTACTGCTTATCTGTACCTTTACTATGTCTTCACTGATACCCTACAGGGACTTCCAGGGGCCTTAGGGGCACCCCAAACCAGCCTAACCTCCTTGGTGAGCCACTGGGTTGGGTTCCAAGCCACTCTGCCAAACTATGAGCGAAACAAATAATCGATACTAAGGGTGAACTTAACTCCAGAGGCTGTCCTTAGGCCTCTCAAAGGCTTCCCTTTTGCTGCTGGGAACACTCTTACCATCTGCTTCAGGCTTCTCTGTTGGGTTCTTCATAGGGTGTGTGCAGAAGAGGGGCATAGTAGTTGTGACCTGGGCTGGGCATGGTTGAAGATAGCTTGAGGCTGAGGACTCTGCAGAAGGATGTTCTTTAGGAAGAGGTAGGAGTTCCCCTAAGTGAGACTAAAGGTCTTTAGTTGTCACCCAAAGCACTTAAGATTGGACAGGACCAAGCAGACTGTGCTAAAGTCAGAGAAGAAGGCCCCTCCACACCCCCATAAATGGGTTCAAGCTTTGCTGCCTGGTAGAAAGAAACCCAGATAACCATACAACTTGACAATGCTGAGAGCAGAGAAGGTACTGGAAGGTTCCAGTAGGGTTGAGTAGGGGTGTATACAAAGAAGAAGGAATCAGAAAGGTAAGGTGCCTCACCCGGCGGGCACCCCCCCTTCCCCCTCCCCCCACATATAGTTACCAGACTCATGATTGCAGGATAGGGACCTCTGAGTCTCAAATGTTTGCCGGAAGTCAGGGTACCCAGAAATGAGAGAGAACTAAGTAGGAGCCGAGCAAAGCAGCCACAGGAGAGTCACGACACCATCCAGGTGATAGGCATACAGGAGAGAAGGCTCAGAAAGGACAAGATGACACCAGCCGTGTGGGATCAGACCACATGTAGGCAGGACCCAAGGCTGAAAGCTTGGGGGGGAGGGATACAGGCATAAAGAGAGGGAGGGGATGAGAGAAGGGCAGAAGCAGAGGAAGGGGGAGGGGACTTAACTCTGACTTTCTGCATGGTATGTATACACCCAGTGTGACCAACTGGTCTGGTAACTAGAGCCGGAGGTGATAAGGAACCCACAAGGGTAAGGGGATGGAGGCTTTTGTTCTGCAGTGGTGTACCCCCACCCCTGTACCCCTAGGTGGTACAGAGAGTGTTAGGTAGCAGCACACAGTTCCCTTGTAGCCCAGAGCCTCTATTGAAGGGCAGGTGGTTTCCCACCAAGGGAGGTACAGGCCTCAGTGATGGTGGACCGCCATGGCTTTTGCCAGCTGGTTAAAAAACCAAAAACCAAAAATCACATCCCCACCAAAGCCACACAGTGTTTCCAGCAGCTTTGTCTGTGGTGAAGCAGCCAAGGTGCTCTTCAGCAAGTGATGCATGAATGAACCACAGCCCATCCAAACGACTGAAAATGACCCAGCACTGAAAAGAGGTACCCTGCCAAGCTGGGAAGCACAGGAAGATTCCTCATGCAAAAGACAACGGGACAGAAGGCGGATCAACCTTGCCGGGCTGGAAGAGTTGGGTGTGGTGGTGCTGCCCGGGCCTGGCAGAGTCCCAAGGGCCAAGTCTAAGGTGGGTGTGGCTTTGGGATGGTGACCAGTCACCACAGGACTGCAAGCTAGAACCACTCTATCACTGCAATGCAAGCTGCCGCTGACAGGGGAGAGCAAGGGGACGTGGAAATCCTCAATCATTTGTCTACAATCCGAGACAGCTCAAGGAAATAACGCGATTAATTACGTGTATTAGAGGAAACTGAAAAGAGGCATTTGGGTCTGGCATGGCTCCCGCCTCTGCTGGAGGGAACACAGGCTTGGGGATCTACCTGTCCCTGGGGTCACAGGGAGAGAGACAGGGCTCTCTGAAGGGGCTAGGGGTGGAACTGTGCTTGTGCCTGCCCCCTCCTCCCTTCGGTCCGGATTTGCCTTCCGCTCCCCACTTCTCTCCTCCTCCCTTCCCCTTTCTCCTTCCTATTCTCCCCTCCCCTCTCCGTCGCCAGGGCCAGTTCCCCGACGAGCTGATCAATGCTCATCACCATTCGTGGAGATTCTAACTCAAGTGTGGCATCTCAATCAACATCGCTGCCCTCCTAAGCCATCGATGAGCTGCCTGTGGACAAATGAGCCCTTTGACTAGCCCCTGGCCTTCATAGAGCTGTTACCTACCTGGGATCCGTGCGCCTTCTAGTGGCCGTGGGGTGAAACACAACCTAGAAAGCTATGGGCAGAGTGGAAGGTAGGGTGAGGGAGGAGACCTGATCTTGGTGGGCAACCTGTAGGAGGCACAGCAGAAGTCTACCCTGTGTGACCTCTGGTCCCTGACCCTCTCCAGTCACACCCTACACAAGACACCTTCATAAGACGCCAGAATTGGGCAGTGCTGCATACTTTAATCCCAATACTTGGGGGCCGAGGCATGTGGTTCTTTGTGAGTTCAAGGCCAGCCTGGTCTCTAGCAAGTTTTAGGTCATTCAGAGATACAAGGTGACAAACAAACAAACAAGAAGCACCACAAACAAAAGACACCAGAACATACCATTCCCAACCTGCGCAGAACACTCCCCTGCTCCCCATTCTCTAACTAGTGTGTTCCACAGTCCCACAGTCCCCCTGGCTGGCCATGTACTTATCTCCCTTGTATTCCAGACCACCCTGCTGCCCACAGTGCCTGCCTCAGGACTTTCACATGTGCAGATCCCTAGGCAGACACTCTTCACCATATCTGTAAGCTCCTTTGCTTCTGACCAAACCACCCCCACCCAGCTTACACCCCAGCCTTGCAGTCTGTACCCCAGCCTTGCAGCCTGCACTCCTGCTTTGGGCTGTTCCAGAACGCGGGAGCTCTTTGCTGGCTGATAGCTATCCTCAGAGCTTGGTACATAGTATGTCCACTGTTGACTGAATGGATGAAATAACCAGGTGAGAGGAGGGACAGGAGAGTCTGAGGGTCACAGAGCTTGGAGTCACCTTCAGGATGTTGACACTGCTCCTGTCCTCCTGTCCTCATCAGAGCTTAGCTTCTCACCCAAGAAATGTCCGGAGCTATCTGTTGAGGCTGGAGCTCAGGGTTGGGTCTTTCCTGGGGGGTGTGCTATGGAGGCAGCATGGTGGGATTTTGGCAGACAGTGTAAAGGCCCCCTGACCCACTTGAACCCTAGGAACACAAGAAAGCTCTGGGACTGTGAGGAATTTCAGCCCTACCTCGCTACCCCTCCCTTCTCTAATATGGCAGAACTGTGTGACTAGTCTGCAGGGGCAGAGATCAGAGGCCTCGTTCACCCTCCTCAGCTCCTCATCCTCCTGGGAGAAAGGCTGGCACAGCTAAAAGGTGAAGAGACTCCTTGGCTCCCTCATCCCTCCCTACCTCAGATGCCCCTGGGCTCTGGGCATCAATACTGCAGGGGCTGGGGCCCCTGGAACCTCTTCTGATACACTACTTATCCACACTGACTTCTGCACCAGCTGGTCATTGGTGACCGCCTTCTCTGTCCTATTGGTAGCCTGGGCTAGGCATGGCAGGCACCTTGTGTGTTCTTGATCAACTAACTCTCTGACCCAACTTCTCTGTCTTGCCCTCTGCCTGGGTCAGTGACACCTGAGCTATGAGGGTTCCACCGTGGGTGTGTGTAGGCAGGCATGATCCTGCGGCCAGCTCCCCCTCTCCTTCCGCAGTTCCCAGCAGAGACTAGTAGCCCCAAGGTCAGTTGACTTCATATTGACAATGTCTTTCCACCCTAGGCTGTCGGGGGGGCGGAGGGGAGAGAGAAGGCTGCTTGGCTCGATACGGCCCATCTTGTGAGACAATAAATTTGGCCATTGACCCAGCAAGCAGACGTCGATAAATGAACAGTTAATATAAACATTGTCCTTCCCAAATTAATCCAGGCTGTGAGGGTGGGCCTGGGAAAGTGGGAAGCTGAAATATGGAAGGAGGTCTGAGGACAGGAGCATCTCTAGGAGTCTCTCAGCTTTCTAACGCACCCCTGTGAGAAGGCAATGTGCCTCTCTCCCTCAGTAAGTGTGCTCTGAGGCAGGCATCTGCTCCCCTCATGCAGAAGCACGAAGGGAAACTGCCAAACCACCCCAGCCTAGGTGTATCTTCCTACTTCCTTCACCCGCAATGTTACTTGGGATGTTTTGCTGACAAAGGGCTCACTGCTATAGAAACACACGTTTTGGAGTGTCTATGTTTTCTGGAGACCCTAGTGTGGTGAGTAGACTTATGTAGCCTATGCTGGTCACCCCCACTTTCTGAAGCAGGACTCAGATTCACGAAGAATCCTGGCATGCTCAATACCCTCAGGTAACCCTATGGCCCCTGTGTTTTCCATGGAGAAGCCTTGTGGTGATTTGAACGAGAATGTCTCCCATAGGCTCCTATAGTCGAATACTTGGTCTGCAGTTGGTGGGACTATTTGGGAAGGATTAGGAGGTGTGGCCTTGTTGGAGGAGGTGTGTCACTGGGGGCAGGTTTTGAGGTTTCCAAAGACTCATACTGTTCCCATTATCGCTTTCTCTGCCTGCAACTTATGGATCAAGATGTGACTGCTCAGCTGCTCCTGCCGCCAGGCCTTTGTCCTGCCTCCGACCCTCTGCAACCTTACACCTCAAATTAAGTGCTTGTTTGTTTGCGGCAGGGTTTCTCTGTGTAGCCTTAGCGGATCTGGAACTCACTCTGTAGACCAGAACTCTGGCTTTGACCTCACAGAGATTTGCCTGTCTCTGCCTCCCCAGTGCTGGTATTAAAGACGTACGCCCCCACCATCCAGCACATAACTGTCTTTTTTAAGTTGCCTTGGACATGGTGTTTTATCACAGCAACAGAAAAGTAACTAAGATGAGGCTGGAGGTGCTGCTTACTTGGAGTGTCACGGGCTGCGGCCCAGAGCACTGCTCTGCCCTCTGCAGTGTGGCCTCTGGTATCTCTGGGACCTGGGTTGAGGTGGCACCTCCCCAGAAACCTTCTAAAATTACAAAGTGTATCTATAAACAACCATGGCTTGTGTATAGGCCTGGACCTTGGGAAGCTGCAGAGCCAGGCCAGGCAATCTCCTGCATTCAGAGCTGCCTCACACCTCCCAGAAGAGGCTACCAGCTACTCCCGAAGGCTCAGAGAAAGTTCTTGGAAGGCCCCAGAACCTGGACAGTGAGCCAGGGGTTCAGAGAACACACCAAGGGAGTCTAGAAAAGCAGATGGCCTGCTGGCTTTTTCTTCTGGCACCCACGACCAGCTGTACTAAGCTGGCCTCCCATGTCCTGTGTCTAGGTCTTAGGAAAACTGAGGCCCAGAGCTCCCTGGATGGGCTGTGAGGCGTGGGATTCCCACTCATTAGATAGGACGCTGGTGACACAGGGAGTTGCCCATAGGTTGTAGACTTTTTACAGATAAGGATGGTGGTACCGGCTATAAACTTGCAAGTTACTGTCCCTGCTTCAGAATGAGGATCCAACTCCCTCCAGGCACTCCCCCTTCTGGCTTCCCCTGTGGGAAAGCTGCCCTCAGAAGCTCCCAGCACAGAACAAGGTGGAGGACCCATGATGGATGGGCACTGGGGGGGCGGGGGGCTTGGCCTGCCCTGACTGTCCAGATGGGAAGTAGCTGTCAGCACCTAATGGGCCTGTGACAAATGGGGTGGGATTCGGTGGAAGCTACCTCTCCATGCCTGCCCCCAGAAAGGCTCCAAGGGTGGGATATTTCCAGACCCAAACTCAGGAGTCATTATGTGAGTCTAAGGAAGTCCAGGAGAGGGCTGTGTCCATTTCCGTGGTTCCTGGGGGGGGGGGGGCATTTCCAGGATCCCCATCATGGACGGAGGCAATTGGGTGGGGGCTGGGGCCTGAGGTGAGCTTCCAGTGGCTCACGCCCTACTGACTGGCCAAAGCAACTGCTGAGCTCAGCGCTGGCTGACCGAGGGCTTTAGGGACCATTAAAAACATTCTGGGCTGCCGGCCGCCAGAGGCATCAATCTGTGCTGGACACAGCATTTCTGCTCTCGCCTCCCCCGAGCTCCCTCCAGAGCCTCTGCTCTTCTGTTTCATGTTGGCCTCTCTTATCTCCTTTCCTCCTAGAATGAGGGCCCTTCTGCCCTGCCATGTGGGCAGAAGATCCTCCTCTCCTCAGAGCCTAGGGGATACATGCTGCTGAAGGCTACCCTAGGGAACATTCTGGGGGTTCCTCTGACAGAAGGCACTAGAGGAGATGCAGGAGAAGGGGGTGTTCCAGCTAGGGAGGTGCCATCAGTGTGTCAGAGAACCAGCATGGGAAGATGGGAAGCTGGAGGCGACAGTGGAGATGGCCCTAGCGGCACTAAGCGTAACATCACTGACCTTTGCTGAAAATGACTGAGAGGGAACTTTGGAGTGTTTTCTAATAGGCTGTGGAGGTCCAGTTCCAGCCTTTCTGGACTGTATCTGAGGTAGTTGTCTGACTATATTTCCTGAGCTTGGGTGGGGTCCTGCTACTCACCTGAGGGCCCTAGAAGTTGAAGAGGCAATGATGGAGTTGTTGGGCCCAGGCAGCAAGTGTGACCCCCGGGCTCCATTCACTGCTCCAAAAAGGAACAACAGAGGAATAGCAAGCCAGGGACTGCCTGGGAGGCTGCAGTGAATGCTCTTTGTAGTTCCATGGAAGGTAATTATCCCAGGCCTGACTTAGGAGTCTTGTGGGCAGAGCAGGGCTAGGGGGACATGCCATTGTCACCCAAAGAGCCACTTACAAGGGAATAAAACAGTGCTGGGCACGGGGGACAATCTACCTGTGGGAAGGGCACTTCATGGTGGCAGTGTGGGATTTAGTCCCTGCTTCCATTGCATGTGCCCAGTCATTAAGAGAACTCGAAAACACCACCAGGTGGGAGGGAACAGGCCAGGCCATCAGGATCTCTGGGACACTGCTGTCCTCAGCCTTCATAGTGCCTTAGGATCCCTGGAAGGTGGTGGCAGAAGACAGGGTGCTGATGTGGCTGGGATCATGGCTGAGTTAAAGGAGCCATTTTGTCCTTCCTGCCCTGGATTGCTGCATTTCCAGGCTCCACAGAACACTGAGCCAAGGTTGCTGACCTGGCAGGGGCAGAGGGCAGGCGACCACTGAGGCCAAGACGGGCGCCGCCAGCCCAGAGGATTTAGAGGGTTGCTCACTCGCCATTGATCGGCCAGGAGGCTCTTCTAAGGTGTATGGAGCTGCTTGTCCTGGTCAGGAAAAAAAAATCCGGCCTTGCTCCAGGGTAATTGATTGATCCTCCTCTTTAAGAATATTTATAAAGCTCAGTACCAAGAACAGGCAAGTCCCAGGCCCTAGTCATGAAGTGGGGAAGCAACCTATAGCCTCTCTAAGGCAGACTGCACAGAGTCCTCGCTCCAGACAGGAACAGCTACGGGACAGGGGATAAATGCTGGTGGCAGGAGGGTGGGGGCTGCCTTCATGCAAATGCCACCAACTGCCCTAAACATTTCCAGGAGGTAAAAGGGTCAAACCTGGCTGGATTCCATATGCTGTGCTATCTTGGCAGGTCTCTGAGCCTCTTTGGCTGCTAAAAGAAGGGCCCAAGTCTAACCCAGGACTTGTGAAGTAGATCAGAGTCCCAGGCACCTCCCCTCTGTCCTTCTAACCACTTCCATGCAACAGCTAGGTGACTTTTTGTCCATAGAGCCTCTTCTGCATCAGGTGAACTTCCTGTTTAGCCTCTTTTCCTTCCCACCCACCCACCCACACGACGCTACTAAAGCCTTTTCAGCCTGCCTGGGGGAACTCCTGAGCATTCTGCAAAACCTCTTCTTTCCTACTTTGGGTTATTGTGTGGTGCTGTCTTTGTCCATGTTACTTTCTGGCCCATCAGGACGGAGTGTTTGCCAAGGGAGCCACTGGGCCCAGATCTTCCATGGTGAGCAAAGACTTGGGTCAAGTGAGCCGAGGTCATGTGCATTATAAAACACAGAGGTTTATACTTTGAATCTGTGCTCTTTTGGCATGTGTCTGCTTTGCCCTGACCACTGCCAGTAAAGAAATCGAGGCCAGATGTTGCTGAAGCAGGAAGTGGACATCTCCGTTGGAACTGCCTCCCCCAGACTCTCAGGCATCTAGTTTCCTGGCAACAGGATCCAGTCCTGCAACCTGGAAAGTCATTCTAGCCATAACACCTGACAGGCAAAGTCTCTGAGGTCAGGTCAGGGCCCTAGGTTGTGTATGAGAGTTCTGGGAGTAGAGTCTGGTGCAAGTCCTATACTGTCTTCATGAATCCACCTCAGTGGGACCTGGGTCCTCAGAGGAGACAGCAGAATGGGGGAGGCCTGGATGCCACCAACCGATTGTCTGGCCTCTATGTCAGGATGGCGCCCTGGTATGGCTACAGGGCCAAGTCAGCACTGGTCAGCATTGCCTCTCCCCAAGGGGCTGAGACCAGCAGGGGTCCGGATGATCTGCTATTGATGAGGAGAGCAGGAGGGAACAGGCCCGGCCTGGGTCAGCAGATCCGCTATGCACAGGATGTGCCTGGGTATTGATCGAATGAATAGACACAGGCTGGATTGGGCTCTTGGGGGTTAGTCCATTCAGACGTAGTCATGGGAGCAGGACTGTTTCTCCATCATGAGTGTGTGACATTTCCCACTCTTAAGCGACTGCTGCAAAGGGCACCTACACAGAGGATACCTGGCCCTCAGCTCCATCCCTAGCAACCAGGCTGTGACTGTCTTGCTGGTTGGTTGGCTTTGGGTACCCCAGGACACAGACACTCCTATAGAGATCATGGTGCTATCGAGGGGTGGGAGGATAACCACAGGCAGTGTGAGATTCATAGGCCAGAGAGGGGAGCAGGTACAGGCATAGAGAGGGGGACAGGGCCCCCAAATGTCCTCTTGAACCCTGAGGACAGACATATGAGGGAGATGCAAGAGGAGACCCTGGCAGGCAGGACAGCAGATATGCCAGAAGTGAGGAACTTCGTCCATGGTGACTTGGATTCTGCTACTGGCCCTGGGAAACCTTCGGAATGGGCCCATGCTCAGGTAGGGCTACTCCAGCCCTCTGTCTGCTTGTCTGTCTGCATGACTTGCAGCTGGTGTGCATGATTACAGATCAATAGTGGGAAGCTGGTTTTCTTGGTGGGGTCTGACAGCCTGTGGAGTCTCTCTAGATTGCAGACAGGGCCTTGGGCTGCCCACACTTTCCTCCACCACTAATGAATTGGGATTTAATCTAAAAGACCTTGGCAGGCAGTCTGGCTCCAGGGGGCACTTGGTGAGGAGTGAGCAGGTGGCTGGGTTCTCCTGATAGGCTATTACCAACTCACCTGCTTTTGGGGGCAGGAGCCAGGACTAAGACCCAGTGGGCAGTTGACACCGCATGACACATCTCCCACACTTGGGACTCTGTGGTAAAGTGATGGAGTGAGAAAAGAAACCGGACAATTCCTTTGGCAGCTTTGGGAGCTGGGTTTTCTGGAATGTCAATCTATTTATAGGTCTGGAGGCCATGTGACCTCTGTCAGAGCAGAGTTAGTCAAGGGGACCGTGAGGAGCAGGGCTTGGGTATGGGTGGCCCACACGGCTCTCGAGGGACACTGAATGCCAGGTAAGTTTTGTCATCATGGCTTCCCCCAGAAATGTTGCCCTGCTAAAGCCATGCCCAAGGGGTACCCCAAAGAAAACCAGTGTAGGTGTCTGCTCTGCCTTCCTTCTAGGGTCCCAGGGCTGCTGTAGGATGGCAACGAGCATCTCAAGACAGTATTCCAAAGACAGAGAAAGGAGGGTTTTGTCAATTTAATGAGAAAAATCCATCCAGTCTCTTAGCCACGTACCTGCCTGATGTAGGGCACAGATTAATCTCAGACATCCGGTTTCAGTCCGACCCAACAGGGGGTTCAAAATGTGGGTGGGGGGAAGAAGCCTCCACCCCACCCCAGGCAAGCCTGTCTGTGAGCCTCCTTAGATCTCCTGTTGAACAGGTCCTTTGGCCTCTGGCCTCTTCAGCATGCAAGCTTGTCCTATGCCTCTCTGACCTCAGAGCCTTCGTGTGCCTCCTTGGCCTTCCTGCCATCTCCAACATCCCTAAGGCTTCCTTAGCCTCCTTTGGCTGTTTTAGGTCCCTCCCTCAGCCTCCCTGGACATTTCTAGCTTCCACAGTCCTCTTGCTGGCCTCCCTGGATTGTCCATCTATCATATGGCCTAGGTATGGGGCCCTAGGTCCCAACTGTCCTCCTGTTTGCACGGAAAGGGACAAGAAAGACACCTGCTTTTGTAGGTAGTTTGTCCCCAAGCAAGAGTTACCCAGTTACTCTGGGTGCCTAGCCATGCTGTGGTCACCTTTATGGTCCAATGACCTTCTCCCATTAATAGCCTACAGTGTTGTATGACAGCTACTAGCTAGTGACCACCAGTCTTGGCCCCATCACCCACTCTCTCTTTGCACAGCAACATCCTGACAGGTACCATGGACCTGGTGACCTATCATAGTCACCTATGCTCCTGTGACCACTCTCATAGTCACCTTATCTTTGTGCTCATCTCTCTTCAGAGTCACTTCACACCATGGTCACCTCACGATTGCTTCATCCTTATAACAGTCCCCTTGGTCACCCATTTTACCCAATGATCACCTCACTCCTTGGTCACTTAACCTCCATGGTGACCTCATCCCATGGTCACTTTGACCTCATGGGCACTTTCTCCTTACAGAGACCACCGTTTAACACCAGCAGCCTATCTCAGTTTGCCTAACTACCATTCACAGAGGTCTGCCCTTTCACCCTGTGGCTTCCTGAGTTGGTCCTGTTCATCTGGCTGTGTGTCAAGGAGCCAATGGCTCACTTCCCGGATGGGGGTCTAGGCCTGGGGCCTCTTGGGGGGTCATGGAGCCAGGAGCTCTGGGCTGACAACAGGGGCAGGTGTCACTCTCAGAAGTAAACACTGCCCGCTTATAATGAATGGTGGGCCGCAGGGGAGCCACTGCGGTATTTAACAGCCGATATTGGACTGTGCGGCTCAGCCTGGAACAGGCGCATTATGAAGGCTAATGGATTTTTGAGGCCAGATTGATTTTTCATTAATTTGGTAAAAATCTTTTTCCTCTCCCCTATAATTCTGTCTTAAAACGCTCCCCCTGACAGCTCGATAAGTCACTCCCGCCTTAATGCACGTCTGGCTCAACGTCTGGGGCTGTGGGGGGGAGGGGAAGTCAGAGCAGCTGCCAATCACCCCCCAGGTAAATACTGCATTATGCATGGGCATGGAGCCTGGGCCACCCCAAGGTGGACAGACACACAGAGCAGTAGCCAGGCCAGGCTGCTCTGGACCCTCTCTGTGGGGTAGGCCTTGGCCACAGGCCTCCTAGGGCTTCTGGGGTGACGGGCAAGCCCTGAGATGCCATTGTGAGGAGAGCTGAGGCAGAGACCCTTCCATGAAGGATGAGACCTCAGATTTGTGAGGCCTCTTACTCAGTTCCCCTACAGCCCCAGTCCACAATCCAGTCTGATTCCCACAACAGGGGGCTGCCATTTCAGCAGCTGGCATGGCCTGGGCCGGGCAGAGCTATCGCCCCATTTTCCAGCCTACCTTGACTTCCTCCTATAGATGCTCCCAGACTCCACTCTGGGGTTTTCTAGACTGTCCTTCCTTCTTCTCTACAGATGACACTGGGCTTCAGGTGAATACACCCAGTATCTACTTCATTACCTTGATGTCCACTTGCATGCCGGCACCGAGAGGCCCTACTAGAGCTGTCCCCCATTCCTAATGCTACCCCATTGCCTGGAGTGAGTCCTAGGCCCAGACTGGACACTTAAGTATCAGAGATGGTGAAGAAGACAGTGATACACAAAGGTGTTGACGCCAGGGATAGTGGGTAAGGCCAGACAGACAGACGCCAGGGAGAAGGAAGACTATTGCTTCCTGGTTTGCTCTACACGTCCTGCTCAGCTTGCTTTCTTATACTACCCAGGACCACCTACCTGCCCAGGGATGACACCACCTACAGTGAGCTTGGCCCTCCCACATCAATCAAGAAAATGCCCCCACAGACTTGCTCACAGGCCCATCTGATGGAGGCAACTCCTCCCTGAGGGTCCTTTTCCTCAGGTGACTCTAATCTGTCTCAAATTGACAGAAATGAATTAGCACAGCGGCGGTGGTGGGGGACTTTAGTGATGGTAGCAGGGAAGGTGATTGTTTTAAAAATTTTTTTAAAGATTTGTTTTATTTATTTGAGTACACGATTGCCTTTCTGTCTTTAGACACACGAGAGGGCATTAGATCTCATTGTAGATGGTTGTGAACCACCACCATGTGGTTGCTGGGAATTGAACTCAGGACCTCTGGAAGAGCAGTCAGTGCTCTTAACCTCTGAACGATCTCTCCAGCCCCAAGGGAAGGTGATTTTGACATAGGCCATGGTTGAATGGGGTGATAGGGGTTGGGCAGTGGAACGGACCTGTGATGGTGGGGATGGAGATGGGGTGAAAAGCTGTTGGGGAAAGAGAAGAGGGGGGAGGAGGAGAGAGAAGAGAGGGAGAGAGGAGAAGGGGAGTGTGAGGGTTGGAAAGTTGGGGATACAGAAGCGGGGAGTGAAGGGGATGTGTGCCTAGCAGCGCAATTCTGGGGCCTTTGGGGGCAGGGGATTTGGGGAGATCACTATTACAGCCTGTAGGGGAGAATGGGACCTGAGGCCCACCTCAGGAGTGGATAGGGTCAGGGTTGGGGCTCTCTGCCATGTTCTACCTGATACAGAAGAGCAGTATGTGAGGACATTGATTCAGGGTGAGGGACTGGGCTGTAGCCACAGCCCGCGCACCTCCTCAGAGCTAAGGGAAGAACTTCGGGACATAGCTGCGACTGGAGTCTCAGTGGCCTGTATGGGTACAGTGGCCCAGATCACCTTTTCTTGACCCAGAGCAGAGCCCTTGGTGGACTCACCTGGTGTCCTTTGCTCTCAGGGCCAAGAACCTCTCTACCCATAAGGGAGTCAGAGTCCCAAGAGTTTTGTTGTCCCACCCACCAGAGATGTGAGTCTGTGTTCTTGGTGGAGAGCCGTGACAGGCCGCAGTGTGATGGCTGCTCTCTGACTGTGGCTTTCCGGACGCCAGGCTCGTGTGATCTGGAGTGGTCTAGCTCCTCCAAGGCTAGCGGCAGGTCTTCACCTTCTCTTCCTTATTCTGAGAAATGGAGGTGCACACAACTCTAACTCTGTGCCTTGTTCTGGCTTGGCCATCATTTTTTCTCCCCTGGGCCACAGCTCTAAGTGCCCCATCCCCTTTTGCCAAGCCCCTGCATCTGTCCTGCCTATCTCCACTCAGAGCCACTACTCCTTACTAAGGGCTCCTGACTCAGGCACCACATTAGGCAGGACACAAGTCTGCCTTACATCTTCACCCCTCTTCCTTGAGCACCCCAACTGTGTAGTGTTAAATTTACTCAGGGACGACAGGAGCTCAGGGACCCATCTCCCTGGCCTGGGAGATTGGTGCACTGATTTCTCCCCTGTCTGCAGCTGAACTCACAAATCCCTGGACAGTGGGAGGAATGAACAAAATAAAATATTGATGGGCATGGGGGTGTGCGTGGTAGGCCGAGGTTCTGGGCTGGGCCTCAGACCCAAAGCACACATGCGAAAGGAGGGGCCTAGAAGACGGTAGCCCTGAGGCCCCTGAGGCTGAGGCTGAGTCTGAGGCAGGTAGCAGGATCCTTCCACCTGGCCATCTCTATGTGACTATCCATCACCAACCCCCCACTCCACGTGCACCCCGCCCTCATGCCATCCCCACCCCCACTCTCTCCTCTGCGCCTCCCTCTCCCACATTAATCTCCAGGCCTCTCACTGCTGATTCTAGCAAAACAGAGTTTGCCTTTTCCCCTCTCGGCAGATTTTGTTGGCAAAGCAGAAAGGAATCACAGCATACGCAAGCCTCAGCCTCCTGCCCAGGGAGCCGCTCTGAAAATGAAGCACCCCTCCATGGTGTGAGCTGCCTGGGGTTGCATGCATGGCGAGTGCGCACAGGCACCCCACTTCTATGAGCCTTGTGTTCTCCTTGCTGGTTCCGGACCCTGGCTCTGCACTGGCTGTGAGGAGACAGGCAGGTTCCTGTTCTTCCCTCTCAGGCAGCACGTGTGTATGACATGTATCACATGTCTTTTTCAGGTACTCGGGGGCCCTCACTAACCAGCTGGCCCGATCCTTGTTCATGACCCAAGGGTCCACCTGTGATCTGCAAGAGTAAGCATTATGTGACTGAGCCTGAAAGGCCTGCAGCCCAGAGCAGGGGAGTGGCCAAGCATTAGCAGCCCAGGGAGGGGACGTTGACTCTAAAGGCTTAGAAGATGCCTGCTAGGTAGGAACGTTTGGGGAACTGTGCGGGGCAGGGTGGTAGGAAGAAATATGCCAGGGTAAATGGGTCAGAACCAGGATTGCTTGCATTCTTGGTGAGGTGCGCATCAGCTGGTCCATTGGGGTAGCCGTGTGTTGTTAAGATCAGGGCCAGTACCCTCCAGCATGCTGGTGTGTATTACATACACCTATTTTCCTGTCTGAAAAAGTTCACACACTTTTGGCTAGGTAGGGCTTTCCTGGCCACTCAGTCCTAGCCCAGATGGAATTCTAGACTCTATCTGGTCTTGGGAGCTTTCTCACCTTGACGGCTGGGCCCGAGTCAAGGACCTCTGTCCTCCTTCTGGGTGGAGTCACCACAGCACAGGCATGGCCTTAAGAGAGGCCCCTGAAGAGGTGAAACTTTTGAGCCAGGTACTTAAGAGTTAAGGTAGAGAGCTCAGTTAGCAAGGGCCCAGGAGTAAAGGCCCAGGCATGGAAAGGTTAGCAGAGAGGGTGTAGACAGGCCTTGGGAGCCTAGCCACTCATTGTGCAGGAGTTGAGGGACAGTTCCAGTCTTCATCTTGACAGATCACCCAAGATGTGTGTGTGTGTGTGTTTTGTGTCCTGCACTCACTGTCCTCCAAAAGGTCTGCCCACCCTGTCATCCCTGATTATCATGTAATGGCTTCCTTGACACACAGTTTTATTAATAAAATTAGCAAGTATTGAGGAGCCTGGGTGGCCTTGGCCATTCTGCTGAGTTGGAGATTGTCCCAGGAGGGCAGGTGAGAGATGAGGGACAGGCCTCATCCCCTGGGAGCCTCTCCTCTGTCAGAAGAAAGCTGTACTTGGATCTTAAGGACTCGAGCCCTTACACCCTACATTCACCTGCTGGACCTTGACACCGATCTGCATGGGGTGACGGGCGGCAGAGCCCCGGACTGTGTAGACAGACCTGGAGCATAGGCTCAGGTGCTCTCACCTGGGAGTCCCTGGGCAAAGACTGGAGGATGAAAGGGTGGGGGTGGGTTGCTGACTACGGAGCTGGCTCTTCTCTTTCCTGGGCTGTCCTCAGGTTCTCAGATTTCTATGAGGCTCGAAGAGCTGCAGCCAGCCTCCTAGGGCTGCGTGAATGGGTGACAGCCGCCCCCTGGTGGTCAGAGAGAGCAAGTTCCCCATCTGATTTGTTTTGTTTTTCTCTAGTTTGGGGACTGAACCCAGGGTTTCTTGCATTCTCTACCACAGAGATACAGATAGCCTTTCTGTTTCCATCCCGAACCTTCCAGGGCCTTTGAGGCACAACATCTTCATGGCTTCAGCCATGCACAGTTCAGGAATGCTTCTCACGTGGCGCCCCCATCCTGTCCCTCTGAAGTCCAGAACCTGAGCCCACCCTTCTGAGGAACCTGCCAGGGAGCAGGTGGAATGGGCAACAGGGTGGCCTGAAAGTTGGGGGAGTATAAGGGGACTGGAGATAACATGTCTTTGCTGGGATCTTGCACACAGAGAAACCGACTAACCAGCAAGGGAGGCTGGTGACCAGAAGGGCTGCTATGAGCCAGGCAGAACCAGGGTAAGGCCATAAAGGTTACATGCCCAGGGCAACTGGACTTGAGGATAGAGCCAGGCAGCCGCAGAGTAGATGGGGCATGGCAGGGGTCAAGAGGCCTGCTGCAGGAGGATAGCACCAGCTCTGCTACCCTCTATAGAGGGACACTACATCTGGACTACATCTGGAAGGGTAAAGTGGCCATGGCTCCAGTACCTGACTCAGACTCACCTCATCTGACCAGCATTTTTAATAGACATCTCTAAGCAAGGTGGGGGGCAGCCTGATAGTCCCCCAGAGTAGAGGGCAGAACCCACTAGGCACACCTGGCTAACTGGAGCTGGTTACAGGGTGATGTACATAGGAGTATGCCCCCCCCCCCACAGCCACCCTGAGCACATGGGGGCACAGGGTGTCAGCTCAGGGGCAGGTGACACAGTTCCTGCTGGTGCAGGGGTCAGGGTGGCTCCCAGTCTTGCTTTGTTTGTTCTTGCGGCTCCAGCCAAGGATGGGCCAGGGGCGGGTACGTGCAGGCATCGGTGTGTCAAAGCCACACTCTCTCTGGTTCCACATCAGTGCTGGCCGTCGGGGTCCCTGCAGCCAGGACAGAGATGAACGTGGTCAGCCATCACTGCCTTCCCAATCGGTGGCCACCCTGAGAAGAGATTAGAGCCCTCTAGGAGCGGTAGGTGTGTTAGGGACGTGTTAGGGGCATTTGAAGTGGCCGTGTGAGGCTCCTTGCTTGCTGCTTACCACCCAACTCTGGAGTGGCCATGCTGGACAGATGTGACCTCTGGGATAGCCTGGTTTAGAATCCTCTACTCGGGGGACAAAATCTCACCGAGGTGGTCTGGGGGCTTCATCTGGAGCAGGACGGTAGCCACACTATGGAGGCACTGTCAGAGGTGACCATTTCCCGGAAAGCCACCCTGAGTGAAGGCTACCTGGCCACTTTCTCTCTGAGTACCCAGGGGCTGGGGTGGGGATGATGACCAGGGCTGGGTAGGACTGAGGGTTGGGGATCTTTTCCCAGGCCAAGCACTCACCGTGCCACGTGGTTCAGGGCTGGGCAGCAAGGACACGACCTGCAGGCTCACGCCTTCCTCGCCCATGCTCCTCAGCTGCGTCACCACTTCCAGGTGCTTCCACCACTTGCATGGCTGCCCGTTCACGGACACGATGTAGTCACCCTCCTTCAGGCCAGCAGACTACGGAGAATGTGGATCAGGGAGGCGGTGGCAGTACGTTACGGTCGTCTAGGACCCCAGTATCAGGGGCTAGAGGGCCTTTACCTCAGCCTGACCCCCAGGGACGACAGCAGCGATGAGGACCGGTGAGTCTCCACGCAGTGTGAACCCAAAGCCTCCCTCTCCTCGAGTCATGTGCACCGGCCCTACCAACTGCCATCGATTCTTGGTTGAGAACACGGACAGGGGTCCCTGGGAGGAGGCAAGTGGTGGAGGGCTGGCTGAGTGGCACTCACAGAGTCCTACCTGTCTGGCACCCATCTTAGGTCACACACCCTGGAGCAGGAACAGGGGAGGGGCCCAAGGGAAGACGGACAGTTAGGGGGAACTGGCCTGCTCACCAGCCGATGGAAGAAGTCGGTCACCTTCACCTGTGACAGGTTAGGCATTCTCACCTCTGGGGCCTGGTGAGTCTTGGCTGACCGGGCAGGAGGGAAAAGGAGAACTGGAGCTGAACCCCCAGGCTCCAGAGTTCCACCAGTGGGATTTAGCTCAGCATTGAGGAGTGTGTGGCCCGCAACTACATGTGGAACTGTCCTGGGTCCTCAAAGTCTAGCTGTCCCTACTGATAGCTGGGGCTGCAATATTTCCCTGAATATATGTAGAGGCTCCCATTTGGACGCCTCAGCTGGTACTGTACCTCTGTCCCCTCTTGCCTTGCAAGAGTCAAGTAGGGAAGGAGGTAACAGCGGATGCCGGCCTGGTCTCCTCAACACAGCTTGCCTTCCACCCACCCAAAGAGGGCTTCACTGCGGAACCCAGGCTGACCTTCCACTCCGTCCTCCTGATTCAGGGTCCCTAGTGCTAGGCTGGGATCATAGACACGTGCTACCACACCCGGCTTGCTGACTGCCTCTCAGCTGTAGCTGCAGGGGCTCAGCTTGGCCCACTGACTGGCATACGCATCCCAAAGGGCCCTAGATGCTCACGTTGGATGTCGGGGGCCTCCGTAGCCTCCAAGAAGTCATCCTCGCGCTCAAGCTCTGAGTACTTGGCCAGGGAGCGCCGCAGTGCCTGAGTCACCACAACCTGTAGCAGGTCTACCTTGCGCAGGACTCTGCACAAGGTGTGAAGCCGCAGCGCCTCCTCCTGGCGCAGGATGGCACGCTTCAGGTGGGCCTTGGCTGTGCACAGGCATGGCACTGTCACACACACACACACACACACACACACACACACACACACACACACACGCAATGCATGCAAGCTGGCCCTTCCAGGCTGGGTTCCAGACACTCTGTCTCAGGATGCATCAGGAAGTAGAATGGGCCACAGGGTCGGACAGTGTTGGACAGATAAGGAAAGTTCTGCCAGGCCAAACAGTCAAGCCAGGGAAGAAAGAACTGTCCCCAGCGTTGTCCCCAACTGCCCAGTTTAACAACCCTGTTCTCAGCAGTTCCCACCAACCCAGGCATGTCAGTCGCTGAGTGACTATGGGGGCCATGGCATGTTTAGCCCAGGGCCCTGCCTGTGATGCCTCACCAAGTTTCCTGCGCTCTTCTGGGTGCTGCGGCAGGGTGGGACCTTGGAGCTCACAGGTAGTTGAGGGCTGGAAGATGGGCTCCTGCCTTGCGAGTTCACCCTTGGCTGCTGCTAGGGATCAGAGAGGCCATGAGTCTGAGCGGAGAGCCTCTGTGGGTACACACAGGCATGTGGGGTGACACACTTACAGTAGCTTTCGCAGAGGGCCATGGCTGCGTGGTAGTGGGCCAGGGCGCAGAAGTGCTCAGCCTTGACATGTGCCAGGTTAGTCCAGGAGGCAGGCAGGTAGTCTTGGACAGGTGGCTGGGCCATGGCCCGGTGCACAAGTCCATACTCAGTTGCCACCTACCAACAGGCATGCAGGTACAAATGGAGCCTCTGTCTTCCCCCGCCGGCCCGTGGAGCTCAAGAGACAAGGCCAGTCAACCCTGAGTAGACAGCTTAAGTTTCCTGCCTCTGAACCCTAGGTTCAATCTCCTGCTCCACCCCACAATCCTGCAGCCTCTCCCTAGATTCCAAGCTGAACCAGACCTGGGCATCTGGGGACTCGGTTCCTAGACTCAGGACCTCAAGAAAACTGGGACAGCAACTGACTTTAGGGAATGACACAGAGCACTAGATGAAGATGTCCCGTCTGTGGCTACCCATCCTTCCCTGACCCCGCTCCATCCCAACTCTGTTCCTGTCCCCCTGAGCTCTGCTCTTCGCTCTTTGAGTGGGCACTGCTTTGGGCTTCTGGGCAGCAGTCCTTGCTCTCACCTGGGCAGCTTCCTGAGCCAGCTGCAGTTGATCTGGACAGATGTCAGGTGTGGCAGAGGCTGGCAGCAAAAGGCCCTTGAAGATGCATTCTTGTGCCTGAGCAACCATGAGCTGCTCCAGCATGGAGAGAGAGGCGGCGCTCATGTCTGGGCTTGGCGCATGGGAGAAGTTTTCCCTCAGGAGTCTGAAGGCCCCTAGGATGGATAGAGTGCTTGTGTGGGTAGGGATTGCCCACGCCCGCCAGGACTACCTTCAGAACTTCGCATCGAAGGGCTTATGTGCTAAGTTTTCCACACAGGGAGGCCATGACCACCAACACTACTTCCTGCAGAGATGGGCACCATACCCCTCTTATTATGGTCTACAGCCCTCACCAGCAGCCCTCTGGAAAGCCTCAGCGGCGTGGCTGGTGCCCTCGGTGCAGGAGCAGTCCTGCCGTGCTCCGATCTGCGTGTGGAGTGCCCCAATGTTAAACAGTACACTGCCCTTCTCGAAGGCCAGAGCCCGCTGCTGTGCCGGGACCCCCGTGAGCGAGTCGTACCTGTGGCATGGTGTCAGGATGGGTACAGTTCCCATAAGGACCTGGCCTCCCTTCCCTGGGCCTCTGCCTCTGTTGCTAGTCCCTACCAGTGGAAGAGCAGCCCCGGGCTCCTGGCGGGACTGAAGAAACGTGCGTCCAGGAAACAGAGCTGGCTATAGTAGGCGGCAAGCAGATCTAGGCCTGCCTCGTCCCTGCTGGGAGTCCTTGTGGCCTAGAAGGCAGAGTCTGGGTGAGCCCAGTTCCAAGATCCACCATCATGGTGCCACCCTGAGAAATCCCTGGGCATTATCCCCAAGGAGCACTTGACATCCTAGGCACTTTAAAGGCAGCCTGTCATAAGAGGCCAGGTAGCACCCTGAGGAGGGGCTGTGCACTGCTCTGTCCGAGAGCAATAGGTCCTTCCATGAACACTGGCTAGCTCCCAGATTTCCTCCCATCGTGTAGGGAATTCACATGAATCTCTACACTGGGATCCAACCTTCTCTCCCTCCTTCTTCTTCTGTCTGTCTCTGGAGCAACAAGACGGGGAGCAGCCCACTCACCTGCCGTAGGTCTTCTAGTTCCTGCCCACTCACCTGCCGTAGGTCTTCTAGTTCCTGGATCTCTGCCTCATAGGAGGTGCCATCCTCTCCAAAGTGCTCAGAGATCAGCTCCTGAAGGAAGAACGGGTATTGCCCTTGGGGCACTCCGCGCCTGGCAGCCTGCTCTGGGAATGGGAGGGGTCATGGTGGAGCAGGTTGACTTTGTACTTGGGGCCAAGGAGAATGGCTGAAGACCTGGGGGCTGCTGGGACATTGGAGAATGCTGGTGTTCTGGTCCCCAGGGCTTGGGTTCCTGAGATAGAACTGGGCCAGAGTTCTTGTGGTACTGTCTTTACACATATTTGCTCATTGCCACCTTGGAGACTCAGACATTAAATTGTAAAGTCGCGTCTCTTTCCCATGAAGCCCTGTGGGCCCTGGATGAAGGATCATGGCCTGTCCTAGGATCTGAACCCCCTCCAGGTCACTCAGAAGCCAGTTGTTCTCAAAGAGTAGGTACCAGGTGGGTGTCATCCTTGTGCCAGGGGGTCCTAGAACTTGGTGGTCATACTGGGGCTTCCAGAATGATGAAGCCCCTTCATAGCCATTCTGGGTCAGGACCCCAGTCCAATCCTTCATATAACCCTTGACCCAGGCTGTGGGGACAGAATTAGGTAGCAGGAGGGCAGGTTCAGTTCCCTGTATGGTAGATCTTCCTCCCAACTGTCCTCAGCTTCCTCATTTGTTCAATGAGATGACTAAATTAGGAAGTATCTAAGCCCCCCCACCACCACCCTCTGCCCACTTCAGGGCCATGCCCCTCAAAGTTCACAGGTCAGCACTTACCTTCAGAGGTGTGGCCCAGTCCAACTCCTTGGTTTCCTTCAGTCCCAAGGGGATCATGGGAATAGTAATACCTTCACTAGAACCAGAAAAATGGGCTCTAGACCTACTTACTACCCACAGTGGCCTGGAGTCCTATCCCGAGGTTCCCGCCGCCCAGGTGCACCCTCCACACATGTGTGTGTGCCCCGCCTGGCATCTCACACCCCTCTGGTTGGTCCACATCTACGCTGCTGCTCAGTTCCGCCAGTTCCTCTTTCAGCAGTTGCAGGTTAGAGTTGACATAGCTCAGCTCCAAGGCGACTGTCTCTCGGACCCAGGTGTTGCTGGTGGCTCTGGGAGGGGCCGGGGAAGGGGAGAAGGAGCTCCTCCAGTGACCCAGACTCACAGCAGTTCTCCTGCCCCAGCCAAGCTTCAGAGCCCATCAGAAGGGGTGAGTGCTGCTGGGCTAGCTCCCCTTGCTGGAGTAAGTGTGGAAGCAGAGCTAAGTAGGCTGGCTCGGAGGTGCCCTCCTTTCTAGGATGCCTCCTCTAAGAGCTCATTCTCCAGTGCTGCTGTGATTCCAACTGGACTATGGGCACAGCCAGCCCTCCCTGTCTCTGCATTGGGCACCAACACAGATCTGGAGGTCACTGATGACAGAGAAAGGGAGGATGCTGAGGGATTATAGGCCCAGGGCTCCTATGTAGTGTGGGTTGCAAAGGCTGTGAGGAAATGAGACTATACAGAATGCTACTGTGCTCAGAGGAAGTAGTCGAGGTCGGATCATTTGCAACCTTGCCCAGCCACCTACCATACACAGCCTTTTCTGAGCAGCCTCTGAGGTTCACCAGATACTGTTGGGGCTCCTAAAGGGGCTTTTGGTCGTCTGGCCAAGCATATTTGGGGAGGCCCAGAGAGAGAAATGGGCCTGGTTTGTCTGTGAGGGTCTAGGCTGAATGGTGAAGTATATAGTGTGGCTACTGAGACCGGAAGGGTAGCCATGTCACGGCCATCTTCCCTTGTGTCCCTCTTTCTGACTAGTGACAGGATCACCACCCTGCCCAGGGCCAAGCGGCAGCAGTAGCTGCTCACCTGTAGAGGTTTTCAGCACCCGTCCGCATCCGGAGCTCCTTACTGATCTGCTGGTGGAGCCGAGCCCTGTGACTCTGCAGCTGGCCAGGCTGGTTTTGCACGAAGGAGTCAGAGCCCTGCAGGAGGATGTGAGTGGTTATGCCTACAGCGCCCCCATCAGCACGGCCTCGGCCAAGCTCAGAAGACCTTGGCCTGTCCTTGGGGAAAGAAGTAGTCACTGTGGGCTGGAACCCGAGCTAGTGTCACAGGGAGGGGCCTAGGCAGGCCTAGCTGGGTGAACAGGGGTGAGATGCTTCTCCTCAGTGTTTCACAGACACCTAGGTTCAGCCTCATCCCAACCAGGGAATTGGCCCATACATCAAGAGTCTTCCCCAAATAACCCACTCTTGTAACACTGACCCCACAGTTTAAGAGATGATGTAATGGAGCTCTGGACCCAGCTCTTGAGAGATGTCTCAGTGGTTAGAGCCCATACTGTTCTTGCAGAGGACCCAAGTTTGGTTCCCAGCAGCCGTGTTAGGTGACTCACAACTATCCATAATTCTACTTCTGGGGGTGGGGGGTGGGGAATCCAACACCTCTAGCCTCCAAGGACCTGTAGTCATATGCAAATAACCACATACAGACATGCAAAGACACATAATTAAAAATAAGATCTTTAAAAAATTAAAATAAGGGGATGGAGAGGTGGCTCAGCGGTTAGACCACAGGTTGCTCTTCCAGAGGACACAGGTTCAATTCCCAGCACCCATACTCAAAGCTGTAACTCCAGTTCCAGGGGATCCGACACCCTCACACAGACAGACACTCAGGCAAAACACCAGTGCACATAAAAAATAAAATAAAATAAAATATGTTGTAGTTCTCCATAGGAAGCCCTTTCTAATTGTCCATGCTGAAATCAATGTCTTATGCTCTGGGGACTCACCAGATCAACTAAGCATGTAGAACAATTTGCCTTGGGGTCTGACCACCTTTCCAGGGACCTACTACCAAAGCCCAGGATGACCCTCCTTAAAAGGACGAGTCTCCAGGGCACTGCCCGTGAGGCTTTTGAAGTAGCATAGCCGCACACACCGAGAACCATGCAGTTATAGGCCATGAGCCTACACTGCTCAGGGAGTGGGTACCTGGTCTGTGATAGAGTAAACAAGGCATTGGGTTCCAGTGTCCCTTTGCCAGCTCCAGTAGGATGAAAGCTCCTCCTGTGTAATGTGAGAGCAGTGGCCTGCGTTATCTGTGACATCCCCTTTCTCCAACTGCAGATTCAGCCACGGCCTACAGGCTTCCTCTTAGAGCTGGCAAGGAGTGGGGATCAGTGGTGCTGAACACCACATGAAGCCCTCCAACCCATGCAGCGTTCTTACCCTGTATGGGTTAGTTAACCCACCAGCCTAAGACTTAGTGGTAAAGATTTTGCAGAAGACTCTTTCCCTGGGATACACCCTTACTAGTGATCACATATGAGGGAGGAGGTCACAGAAACTCAAATGACACAGAGTGGGGTGTGTGTGTGTGTGTGTGTGTGTGTGTGTGTGTATAAATCCTGGCAGTGCTAATACTGGCCATGCATTCAAAGTGTGGCTTTCGGCACCTTGCATGGGTTTAAGCGAGGCTTACACCTTGGCATGGAGGGAGCTCCTGGAGGCAATCACTTTGACTGTGGCCCCAGGCCCTTACCATGAAGCCAGCTTTCATCTTACTGAAGAGAGCCCACAGAAGTGGCACCTGGGCTCACTCTGAAAGAAGGAGGCCATTAAGTCATCCTTGGGTGACCACAGATAGGTGACTCACTCTCTGGATAGCTGGCACAAGACAGCATAGGGGCAGAGTGGAGCCACATTGTACTGTCTTCATCCTGGGGTTCACCCCTGCCTGTGCAGGAGGGACACTGAGGCCACAATAGTCTCTTGTCTTCAAAGCTAAGAAAACTACAAACATCTTTTCCCCAAGATCCTCCTACAAGGCTCTAGCTCATTGAAGGCCTATAGCCCCAGCCCCTCCCCTACCTGCTGGGAGAGCCGCAGCAGCCAGCCACTCTGAGTTTTCACCAGCCCCAGACCCTGGGCCTGTTTTTGCCCTTCTTAACCTTGGTGCACTTACGGAGGCCAAGCCAGCCTCCTAACCTGTTTTGGTGGAAAAGCAAGATAAGCTGGGCTGGATGGATGGATTCTGGAAGCTGATAGCCCACGCCCAGTTTTCCACACTGGGCTGAGGGAAGTGCCCAGCAGGGTGGGCACAGATGCTGAGTAACGATGTCCCCACCCTCTGTTAACAAAGGCCATCTAACCATGGCTGGCCTCCATGGTGGCTACTCTTGTAGCCAAGTGAGCAAACCAGAACAGGGCCTGGCCATGATCAGAGAGGAAAGGGATGGGGTCAGAGAAATAAAACCTCCCACTCAAAGTTCCAGTGACCTGAACTGGGCTGGTCCTCAAGGATTAGCAAAAGGGAGGGGACAATTATCCCCACACAGGACTGGGAATAGAAAGAAGGAGCAGAGTAGCCCTAAGCTTCCCAGGCTTCGATTACTGAGTCGGCTCTTTATGGAGGTGGGGGTGGGGGAGTCCCACACTATTCACAGGGGTGCTGACCAATGCAACGTGCACTCCCTCCAAAGGACACCAACAACGCATGGACACCCTAGGAGGAAGAGTTTGTGGAGTACATGTTGCAGGCTGTCTCTGTCTCCCTCCCTCCCTCCCTCCGTCCCTCCCTCCCTCCCTCCTTCCCTCCCTCTCTTCAGTCTACCCCCTCCCCAGTGCCAGCTAGTCACTGTAGTATTAGGCATGCCCAGGTAGGATGGATCCCTCGAGGGATCTGTCCAAGTCCCAGTGCCTCCCTCCTCTCCCACTCCCCCAGGAGACCTGATACATACACACACACAGAAGCTGGGTAGAATCAGCCAGCAACAAGTACAATCTGACACCAGGAAGGAAGGAGGGCAAAGCGCCATGGCAGACCTCCGGGGAGTAGTGACAGGAGCTTCTGCTTAGCGGCCCCTGGGAATGGGCAGGAGTACCCCAGAGCCTACATACACACTAAGAAACTCATTGACCCCCTAGGAAATACCCAGACGGGAGAAGCAGAGTACGATAACATAATATCCCTTAGGCAAAGAGCAAACAAGTCTCCATTCCACCCCTGTATTCCTAGAAGCCCGGGCACCCTCATCTCCAGAGTCTGGAGCTTTGGAGGGAATGTATGTTCCAGAAAAGTGGTCAGGCTGCCCGGTGAAGTCCCGAAGGTTTCTGCTGTCTGCTGCAACAATCTAACAACTAATGGACACCGGCTCATATAGCTGTGCACCCAGAAGACGCTGTTTGGAAAGGAGACTTTCCAGACGTCAGAAAAAAACACGTGCTTAGTGGTGGAGGTGAGGGAGTGGGGATTGCCACCCATCAGAACCAACTTCTTGGTTCTGAGAACCAAGGGGATCCCTAGCTTGAGGGAAACCATCTAGACCTTGACTTCTCCACTGTTATTCCCATCGGACTGGAACACGGGCTCAGGCCTTTTCTAGGAGCCTCAGTTTCCCCAGCTGGCTTTCACGGGAGTGGGTCTCAGGAAGGAAAGGCCGCGAAGGCCGCACTGCACAGGGCGGGGCAGAAGGCTGGAGACGCACACCCCTCCTCAGTCCCCACCTTGCGGATGCTGCCGTCGTCCTGCTGCCGAGAGCTGTCCTGGCCAGTGCCCTGGCCATCTGGTCTCTCTTCGAGGATCATCGCAGTCCGCTCGGACGCTGACCCTGAGAGGCCGCGAACAGCAGGTCCCTCGCGCTCCAGGGAGGACCAGCCGCGCTGCTCGGACTGTCCCCTCCTGGAGGGTCCGACTGACCGGTGCGGCAGAGCGCGGGCCCCGCCTGCAAAACTTGATGTTGTCCAATCAGAGGTGACAGCTGTTCTGATGGATAGAAACCACTACCAATCAGAGTGAGAGTAAGGCGGGCTCCTGGTGGATCTGGTAACTTAGCAACCAGGGCCGCTTGCCGATCAGGGTACGCATGCGCCACACTAGCTGCTGGGAATGCGGTGAAAGTTAGGAAAAGACAAGCAGAACTGGGGGCGGCAACCGAGAGCCTCTGCAGCCTCTGCAGGGACTTCAGGGCTTTATCTCGTCACCCCGGCAACGGGACCCTCCAGGACTGCTCCAAAAATGTTTACAATGGGGTTTTTAAACGGTTTGTTAGAGACAAGTGCTTGTGCTGATTCTTAAACAATGCCTGCTTTCTTCCCGGCACTGCGAAGCAGAGCGCCGCTGCGGTCCCCTTGCTTCCAGAACCGCCCCCAGAAACCTCGCCTCCGAGGACCTGGTTATGCATTTGTTTCCAGAGCCTACATTCTCCTTGACCTCCTTGTGCTTTCAGAACCAGATCGCCTCCCAGAACTCCTGTTTTGAGAATTGGACTTTTTCCAGAACCTGAGCTCCTTGTAGGGCTTACCGCGAAGCACTTCTCAGATTCCATGTGGGCTGGCTCACGCTAGATGAGCTGAGAACACATCCTAGAAATGAGTGGCTAGCCCTTTGTCAAGCTGCTCCAAAGGTCAGCCTCCTCCACGCTGCCCGCCACCCTGGTCATTGCTTGCCCTGACTGAGTCAGCGACTCAATCTCTACGCCCCATACCCCTCACACATACCTGGCTCTGTCATCCCCAGATCTAAATCTTCTTGGCTAAGCTCTTAGACGTTCCTGGACATTTACAGTGGGCACCCCAGAAATGCTTCTCTCATCTGCCCCGCCAGCCTCTCCAAACTTCCTGGCCTTACCCAATAGCTTTTATTTTGAGCCAAGGGCATTCTTTTCTTTTCTTTCCTTTCCTCTTCTCTTCTCTCCTCTCCTCTCCTTTCCTTTCCTTTCCCTTCCTTTTCTTTCCTCCAGTATCTTCCTGATGAGTTTTACCTAATTTCACTTCATCCTCCACTGCCTTCTTCATGGCCAGCCTCCTCCATCCACGGGGCTCTTATTATGCTGCCTAAGAGTGGTCAACACCAGCCGGGCAGTGGTGGCGCACGCCTTTAATCCCAGCATTTGGGAGGCAGAGGCAGGCGGATTTCTGAGTTCGAGGCCAGCCTGGTCTACAGAGTGTGTTCCAGGACAGGCAGGGCTACACAGAGAAACCCTGTCTCGAAAAACCAAAAAAAAAAAAAAAAAAAGAGTGGTCAACACCTTAGAACTAAATAGAGACCACAGGTGCTGTCACCTAGCACACATGCCACCCTCCTGTATAGGCAACCCAGAATTCAGACTTCTGTGTCCTCAGAATCCCGTATGCATAGACCGACATCCACCCAGAAAAGCATGTGTGACTAAAGTAACTGTTTCTCTTAAAAATTTATTTTAATTTGTGTGTGTGTGTGTGTGTGTGTGTGTGTGTGTGTGTGTGTGTGTCTACATATGAGTACAGTGCTTGCGGAGTCCAGAAAAGGGTACTAAATCCCCTGGAACAAGAGTTACAGGTATTTGTGAACTATTGGATGTAGGGACTGGAACCCTAACTGCAGTCCTGCATAAGACTGGTCCGGTCCACATCCTTAACCACTGGACCACCTCTCCAGCCCTCCCAGATGGGCTCTTAACTATTCTTTTCTCAGCAGGATTGTCCCTTTCATAAACCTTAGGAAAGTCCACCCCTCCCCAGCTCACTAAGGACAACCGCAGGGATCCACAGTTCCAGGAACACTTTCTCCCTAGGTTCCCACTCAGGGCTCTTAGGGATGCCCTGCTGCAGTCCACAGGTCCCTTTCCCAGTCGTTCTGCAGGGCATCTTAGCTCAGCAGGCAAGGCTGTTAGGGTATGAGGGAAGCTCTCCATTGTTGAGGGTCCTAAGATCTCCAGGACTTTTCAAATGAGAACCTTAGACTCAGCCAAAAATCTGGTTGGAGGGGGCTGGTTGGTCAAATGCTTTCCTAGCATGCACAAAGCCCTATGCTGAGTCACCAGCACTGCATAAAACACCGTTAATCCCAGTATACAGGGTCTAGAAGCAGGAGGATCAGACGTTCAAGGTCACCCTCCAGGTACGCCACGAGTTTGAGGCTGGCCTGGAATTTACAAGTCTGAAACAAACCAGGTTGGATAATAGAATACAACCATTTTCAGATAAAGAATGTAGACTCAATATTTTCCCAATGTGCCCCTCCCCCCATTTCTAAGGAAGGCAATAGAAGATGAAGGTCAAGGTCTGAGGTATCAAACCAATAAAGCTGCTGAGGCATTTGACAGCTGGTCCTCAGTGGCGACAAGCTGTCCCTAGCGTTTGCTGTTTGCTTTCGGTGGTTACGCCCACTCTAGGAAGAGATGGTTCTGAGGGCCATGCTAGCACTCAGTCGAATAAAAACTCAGGCAGAGAAGATCCCAAACAGGGGCCTTGCCCAGGAGAGTTCCTGGGAGTAAGAAACAACTGGATCTGTGGATTGCAGAACAGAATAGCATTGCTTTGGGAAGCTGAAATCAGTAGACTAGGTAGTGCGTCTCAGTTGGCAGAGAGCTTGGGGTTGAACTTGTAAAAAGTATATGAAAAGACAAGGTGGTTGTGGATTCCAGGGAACATGAAAAAATCTGGTGGTGGTTAGAAGCATCTGCTGGCAGTAAGAGGCCTTGTCTGGAATGTCCGAGGTCCTAGGTTGGATCTCAGTATTGAGTTATAAGGAAAGGCGACATGTGACAGGAGAGGCAGAGGATGTGGATCCTCAACCTCCTCAGGGAAATAAGTGATGAGCAAATAGAAAAGAACTTTCCAGGGTAGGGTTGGGAGAGCCATGGTGGAGTGGGGATGCCAGGTCAGGAAGTGCATTCAGGGTCAGGGGCTGGGATACAGATCAGTGGTAGAATGTTTGGCCCACAGAGCACAGCAGGAGGTCCAAGGTTCAGTGTTCCGCACTGCGAATACAACAGCAGAAAACATTGGAAGTGGGGGCAGAAACAAGGTGGGAAGCACAGTGCAGTTAGATACCAAATCAGCAGGGTCGAGAGTCTTGGGGTAGCGGCCAAGAGGGTGGCGGCAGGGCGGGGATTTGGTTTTGTGAAACTATCTTGCAGAACTGCTGGTTTCATCAAGCTGTTTATTTCAGCACATACGGGCCTGCTTTTCTTTTCTTTTTTAAAGTGTGTATGTCTAGAAACTGACAGCAGTAGCAACAACAAAGCCCCCCAAAAAAACATAACCATTGGGGTCTGGCAAGATGGCTCAGTGGTTAAGAGCATTGATTGCTCTTCTGAAGGTCCTGAGTTCAAATCCCAGCAACCATATGTGGCTCACAACCACCCGTAATGAGATCTGACACCCTCTTCTGGTGTGTCTGAAGACAGTTACAGTGTACTTACTATAATAATAAATAAATCTTTGGGCCGGAGCGAGCAGGTTTGACCAGATTGAGTGGGGTTAGTCAGAGTGAGCAGAGGTCCTGAATTCAATTCCCAACAATTACATGAAGGCTTACCACCATCTGTACAGCAGCAGTTCAGTGCTCTTAGCCACTGAGCCATCTCTCCAGGAAGGGCTCTATATCTTAATAAGACTGGAATGAAAAGGGAAGTTAGAAGAGGTATCTAGAAAGCAAATACCACACATAAAATCTGTGGTGTGTCACTAAAAGAAATTTTGTAACCAGATTAAGCTAGCCGAGGTGGAAGAAGATGGGACTCATGAATGTGAGTGGCCGATGGCTTGGTGAGAACAAAAGGTGAGAGGTCAGATCAGAGGAGAGGCTGTGTGGGTGAGCGCATCCCTCTGACTGCCAGGGTGTCTGAGGCCAGAAGGAAGTCCTACGTCCTATCTCACCCTAAGCATCTTTGTCATAGCTGTGAATGAATGAATGAATAAATCCTTCAACTTCCATTTCTTTTTTAAGCACTGTAACTTTATATAACAAGTCCACTCAGTCTGCCCTAAGAAGTGATCAGTAACTGACAGTTTATGCCACAGAAACCCATTTTGTAGGAGGCTCTCAGGGCTCCTGAGAAAGGCCTGTAGAGGACGACCATGTCTTCCTCCCTGTAAACCATTATGGCCAGGTCCACCCCTAGAGCTGTGCAGTGTCCTGAGAGTGGTAGCTCTGGAGGATGGGCTTCCAGGAGGTCCATGCTAGGCTTGCTCCTCCTCCAGTTCTCCTAGGGCAGGAAACAATTCCCACCAGCTGTTTCAAATGAGATAAGTCAGCTAAACTTGATAAAGATAGCATATCGAACACAGGTGACTGTCTGTACATGGGAATCTTCACAGTAGGAGGGGTCTAGGATAAAGAGTAGGAATGGGGGCCAAAGCACTTTTGTAGCTCCTAGTCAAGGTATTAACACTGGGAGGATCCTAAGTTCAACCAAAACCCAACTATAGCACACTGGAGAGTGGGGTAGAGCAGCCAGTCTGAAGCAGAGCAGATCACAGACTGAGTATCTGTGTCCATCCCAGATTAACACTGTGAAGGCTATCTCCCCTCCCCCATGGGACGTCTTGGAGATGGGGCCTTCTGGGTTAATGAGGGCTAGAGGAAGTGCAGCTGGAGCCAGTGCTTCCTAAGATAACCCACAGCTCTCTATATCCTCAGGGGAGGCCACACCCCAAAGGTTGACTTTGCAAATTGAAAGGATTACCAGGAGTTGAATCAGCTGGTACTTTCCAAGGGTGGTGGGGTAAGAGGTTCTTGTTGCCTTTCCCCTCCTTCAGAGCGCTTGTTACTACAGCCTGACCAGACTGATACAGCACAAAGTACAATTGCTTAAAAAAAAAAAGACATGGAAATAGAAGGATATTCATTCTTAAATGTAATCTAACTATAGCTGTCTAGGAAGATACCAGATAAGAAATATGTCTATAGGGATGGAGAGATGACTCAGTGGTTAAGAGCACTATCTGCTACTCCAAAGGACCTGGGTTCAATTCCCAGCACCCAATAGTTGTGAGCCGCCATGTGGGTGCTGGGAATTGAACCCAGGTCCTTTGGAGTAGCAGATCATGGCGGCTCACAACTATAACTCCAGTTCCAAGGGATTTGACACCCTCACACCAATGCATATTAAAGAAAAAGAAAAAGAAAGGAAAGAAGGAAGGAAGGAAGGAAGACATCTATAACTGGCAATGGTGGTGCATGACTTTAATCGCAGCATTCAGGAGGCAGAGGAAGGCAGATCTCTGAGTTTGAGGCCAGTCTGGTCTACAGAGTGAGTTCTAAGACAACCAAGGCTACATGGAGAAACCCTATTTTGGAAAACCAAAGTGAGTAGCGGGCCCTTGGAAGTAGACATGTTGAGTTAAGAGTAGACATGATGGCTCCCAACCCCCGAAAACCACACAAATATTGATGCAATGCCAGTGATTTAGCATGCTTAATCAACTCAATACAGCAACAGAGGTTTGATGGTTCCTTTTTTTTTTTCTTTTGAGGCATTACAGCCTTGGCTGGCCTGAAACATTCTATGTCAGATCACACCTGCCTCTGCCTCCAGAGAGCTGGGATTGCTGGGATTAAAGGTGTGCACCAGCCATGGTCCAACTTACCTTTTTAATAACTATTAGAATGATTTTCTAGCCAGGCCATGCTTTGGAGTACAATATACAACAAAGTCCCATTAAAAGCTGCCCTTGGCATGATGACCTGTGTTTGATCTCCAGAACCCACATAAAGGTAAGAAGTGAGAACAAACTCTTGGTGGTCATGCTTTGACCTCTACATGTGGGGTGTGAGCACACAGATTCAGCTGCAGGCAGTAAGCTAGGAGGAAACACAGGTCATGAATTCAAGTGAATAAAACAAACCTAGACAGGGCACCCTGTGGGGAGAGGCCTGTGCTGACATTTATAACAAGGAAAATTGAGGAAACTCCACCACCCCGTTGGTGAGGTGATCTGTGTCCCCTTCTGGTCCTCAGGGCTGGTAGAAGGGCACTGACTTTAAGTACTTATGTATCACTGGGCTGGTCACAGCAAGAGTGGCTTCTTTTTTAAGGAAAAATGAAAGGAAGAAGAGAAATGAGAGGGCAGATGAGTTCACTGTGAAAGGTGGAGTGTTGGACAGTGACTGAAAGATTCTATGCAGGAGCTTTTTGCAGTCAGGAGGTAGAAAGTAGGCTGCTGTATGTGTAGGAACGTGTGTGCATGTGTGCGTTTGCGTGTGCATGCGTGATGTGTGTGTGTGTGTGTGTGTGTGTGTGTGTGTATTTGTGGTGCCGGGAAAGAATCCCATGGCTGTGTGCATGCCAGGCAAATACCCCACTTTTCAGCGGCATCCCCAGGTGGGTTTTGATGACATTGGTTGTATTGGATTTCTGAATTGGGCAGAAAGTGGCTCTTTTCTAAGCTGCCACATGAGAGCCTGGAGTTTCCAGAAATCACTGACTTGCCTACCTTTCATTGGCCCCTATTCTAAAAGATTAGAGGCTCCTAGCCCTGTCTGACTCCTCCTACAAATGGCAGCATATCCCTTGGAATAGGTCAGTCTTGGGGATGACATCACTGAACCAAGCTTACAACCCGAAAGAGATGGGCTAGAGAGAGCAGTGTGAAAAAAGGAGCTGATTCTAAACTATTATAGCTTGGTCTGAATTGGTCTGCTTTAGTGATGGCTCTTGCCTCAGTGGATACTGAGAAGTTTGGTTTCTGGGGTACCTTGGATCAATCCTGCTACAGTTTGGATATGCATTGTTTTCCAAGGCCTATGTGTGAAGACTTGGAGAAGGTGGAAACTTTTGGGGTGGGGCCTAGTTGGAAAAGGTCACTAGGGGTGTACCCTCAAATGAGACCCTGTCTCTCTTTGTTTCCCCGAGGCGAGATGTGCAGTTTCATGCTCTCACCATGATGCCTTGCTCCCTACAGATCCCTAAAGCAACAGGCCTGCTGACCACAGACTGAAGCCTCCAGAATTGCAAGCCAAAATCAACCTTTGTTCCTTCCAGTTACTCCAGGTCACAGGAATGGAAGGTCCAAACAGACACTTTTAGTGGCGACACTTACGTCAAGATTCCTGGCTCAACTACTCGTCCTGCTGACACCTTATTTTCACTTGCATTTTTCCAGAATGAGGAGCAGAGGAGGTAGTCTTTGAAGGTCCAAGATTGGATAAAGCTGAAGGATTTAATTAGGGGCTTGTTTATCCACCGCTGTGGACATGAAGATGTCAGAGCTGTGGCATGCACCTTATTCAGGGGGCACACGGAACAGCACAGCTGAACAACAGATACTGACAAGTACGGGGGTGGGGTGGGGGAGAGTCATAGACTTTGTGTGTGAATGCCTGTCTGTGATGAATGGAGGGACGGGTACCGCAGGAGGACAGGAAGCCTTAATCAATGTTGGTAATAGCCACCCATGCATCATGTGGAGGGGTCCCAAGCATGAGGGCCAGGACTGGCAGTATGTGAAAAATGGACTGTTTGTAAATACAATCAACAGTTTCGTGTTTGTGAGAAAACCATTTGTCATTCAGAGGCCACCTTTAGTAAAAGATGTACCTAGCTCCCGGGTGAGACGGGCCATCGATCACTGCCACGTCATGGGCCAGTGCAGGGCTTGTCACAAGTCTTGGGAAGCACGTGAATACTTATTCCTAGTTGAAGGTAAGTTGAGTCACTTTAGAAAACAAAATGGTGTCCCCCTGAGAGCATAAGGTCTCACCCCCCCCTTCCTAGAGGACTGCAGGGGAGCCTCAGAGAGGACACGCTCCAGCACACAGCCTCTCCCAAGGAGTTGCATGCTCTCAGAAGGGAGGAAAGGAGGGGAAGGTTTTGCAAGAAGGCGGTTTGCTTGAGGTCTTCTGGGGACAGAACAGGCAAGGGATAATGGGGTAGGGTGACACACAAATGACTTGCACAGGTACTCTTCACCTTTAGGATTGCGTCTTGGTAAGTCGCAGGACACTGGTATTGTGTTGGGCATTGGCATTTGCTGGATCCTGGGCATAGTGGTTAGCCTGCAGCACACCTTATAAGCTGAAGCTGCCCAAAGCCTCCAGCCTCCCAAATAGCACACAAAGACTCCATGTGTGTGTCCAGGTAGCCAAGAGGGAACCATGTAGATAGAGGCTTGCTGACAATCTGAAGTGGCTGCAGGAAAGAGAAGGCTGAACCATGGATTTCATGGTGTGGCCAGCAGATGGAGAGTCCTGTTAGAGCGCTGAGTGGAGTGGCTGCCAGATGGATCCATGGATATGGTCGACACCTGTTGAGCCTAGAGCTCAGGGGCCAGCCAAAGGCAAAAGTCTACACTTGCTTGTTTTTGTTACATAATGCCGGGAACAGAGTTCTTGGCAGGACTCAGAAAAGGAGGGACAGCATGGAGCAGTAGCAGCAGGGAGCAACAGAACCTACAGTCTAGGGAAGGGGGTGCTTTAAGCAGAGGACGTGGCCATGGTGCTATCCGGTACTGTTTGAACTTATAAGAGGAGATTCTACCAGCTATAGTCACTGGAATGTGAGAACCAGGCTGCTTTGGCTGGGATTACATGAGCCAGGTATATGGAGATGAACTCAAAGAGATGGTATGGTTCCTGGCTACGAGGCTGGGGAAGGAAGGCTTAGGACCTGGTAATCGGCAGAAAGGGAGCTGTGGAATTAGGGCTTGGGCAGGGCACCTCTGGTGTTGGGTGGACTCTCTGTCCTTCCTAACAGTGGGGTGTAAGAAGTCACAGAAGGGGCTGGAACAATGGCCCAGTGGATAAGAGCACCCACTGCTCTTGCAGAGGACTGAGCTTGGTTGCCAGCAACCCACGCTGGACAGTTTACAACTAATTACTTGGAACTCCAGTTCCAGGGGTTCTAATGCTCCCTTCTGGAACCTGTACCCATGTATGTGTGCATGCATACACAAACTGAAAAAAAAATCTTTTTAAAAAGAAGAGGAGGAGAAACAGGAATGTAGGCTGGGCTCAGCCATACTTTTCAAAGGCAGCAGGAATATGAACAAGGGCCAGCCACCTACCCCTACACACACACACACACACACACACACACACACACACACACACACAAAGAGAGAGAGAGAGAGAGAGAGAGAGAGAGAGAGAGAGAGAGAGAGAGAGAGAGAAAACTATGATTTCAGAGGCAGTGATACCTGAAAGGAATATTACTGGGGCTGAGGATGCAGGTCAGTAGAACATTTGCCTTCTGAAGTCGAGGCCCCAGATTCAGTCCCCTCCAAATCCTAATTCCAAGGGCACTAACTCATTTGTGGCCTAATCCAGTCTCGACATGAGTGGAGGGAATTCTGATGTCATTATTGTGTATTGTCTGACATTTTTTTGGGACACAATTTGTAACATATTTTTGATTCTTGTCTAGCTAGGCAACTGACGATGAGACCACCTAGACATCGCTGCCCTAGGAAATATTTGTCATCAGAAAATATATATCATTTATTTACTACGCAAAAGAGGGCACATCATTCAGCAAAAACATCCCTCCTTCTTCTTATGAAGCCCCGTTTCTATTTTCCACGTCTGACTAATTTTTAATCTCGGTGACTGAGCGGTGCTATGTCTCTGGCTGGCGATGGTGTTTAAGAAGCATATGACATATGCTGCCTTCTCAGGATCCTTTTTGGTGACCGTTCCTGTGGCATCGTGAATAAAATGAGCTCAGCCTCCATGTGATTTCAGCGAATCCAGGCACAAATGCATATTAGACGTTCTCTTTATGCAAAGGCTCTGCAGAGCATGGAGGCAAGCCATCTCCGCGGTGATGTCTGGTCCTCATCATTCACCAACACAGGGACACAGCTATTTGCCTAACACCTATTTGTAAAGAAGACAGGAAGATAGCATCGTTAATAACCCTGAACACGGGCTACGATTTATAAAGCAGCCGTGGTGTAGGGGCAGGGAGCCTGTCTGCGACAACCACTTTCCTTCACTGTCCATTTTTCCTGAAGTCGTGCAAACCAGAGCCCAAATACTGCCCTCACTTCCCCCCAAGACCAATGTTTAACCAGCTCTGACCTCCTGTCAGACCTGTGGTTCAACCCCTCTGGAGACCCAGCAGTGGAAGGGCACCCTGAGTTAGGGCCCTAGGATTCATCAATCCTCCCCTAAAAGGCAGTTGAGAGCATGCCAGGAGGGGTCCTGCACTTCCTCAACCCCAGCACACTCAAGTGTACCTAATGCTCTCAGGACCTTGCCAGCCCATCCCTCCTGAAGGCCTCTAGGTCTCCTCTCAAGGCCCAAAGACACCCATAGTTTACCAGAACTGTCAAGGCTGATGTCCCCATAAACCTCTCCATCCACTTGTGGATGCAGATCAGAGGGAATCATCACAGTGTGTCACAAGGACTATAAGAGGTTTCAAGACAGGGAAAGCGACCTCACTTCCAACTCCTCAGCCAGCCCTCGCTGGACCCACCTCTGAAATTACGTATGTGCCAAGGGCCTGCTGCCAAGCTGGTAGCACTCTGCCCTGGACTTACAGTAGCCTGTGTGCTCCATCGCTCAGAATCTCTGGCTGCTCCGTTACTCTGGCCATATCTACGGATATAACATGTTGTCTTTCTCTGATGTCTTCTTCTGGCCAGTGTGATAGAACAGCAGATGGAATCTGGCTTGCTTGCTGTGAATGCTCCAGACTACATCTGTGATTCCTTGCAGGCCAGCCCACCACAATAGCGGCAAACATCTTGTTCACAACCCCTGGACTCACTTGTGCTTGATGCTTCGTGCATGTGCTGTATGTAGGAGCTGTAAACTAGACCCCTGTACAGGCATGTGTTTGTGCGTGCATGCGTGTGCACATACGTGTATGCAGGCACAGTAGGGTTTGCTGATCCTTCCAACATCTTCTGGGTGGCATATAGTCCTTGTGTTGCTGCTGTACCCTGCCTTGCCACAAAGGTTCTGGGATTGAAGTAGAGGATATAGGACCTAGTCAGTGTGCTGGGGCTAAGGCGCAGAGAGCGTGAGGGTTATCAGCCCGGAGTGATACTCTTTCCCTGGGACCAGTCTGCTCTTGGTGATGACCTTTGCCTTGGTGTTCCTCTTTCTTTGGTGTCCCCCAGCATCTCCTCTCCTTTTGGTGCACTGCCATTCTCTATGGAAAAAAAAAGGAGAGCAGGATCGGCAGCGGCAGTGTGGGCAGGCAAGGCCTGCATGGGGATAAGGGAACACTGGCAGGACCAAAAGCGCACGGGCACACTCTCACGCCCCGCCGCGATATCGAGTGCTGGCACCAGATATCTGTGGAGCATGAGACTGTCTGGCTAGTAGAGAGGTCTTTGTCTAGAGGGAGGGGGCCGTTTGCACAGCCCCAGTACCTGTAGGAGCTACTTTTTGGCTGAGACGCGGCTGCTGTGAGGAGACTCGATCCTTCCCCAGCGGCTGGAAACGCTGAGGCCTGCTCCATGCTTTTAGGCAGTGGATTTAATAAGAGACAGCTCACAGTTTTATGCTTTATTATTAAAAGAGTAAAATGAGAAAAGGAGATAGGGATATAAAAAGAAAAGAGAAGATAGAGAGATGAGGGAAGGCCATGACCATGTGGAAAGGGGGGAAAGAATAGAGAGAGTTGGGGAACCGAAAGAGACGGGGTGGGGGGGGGGCGAGAGAGACAATAAGAGAGTAAGGAGGGGAGAGAAGCCTCTTTAAATAGTGGGCTGGGTTACCTGGCTGTGTATCCGAGGGGCAGGGAAAGCCTGACTGCAGAGGTGGAGTCCAGTCAGAACACTAGGGTCCTGGGGCATGGCCACACGTGACTGATGGCCACAGGATTATGGAGTTGAGGAGTCCTTGCTTAACCAAGCTATAAACTGTCTCACACTACGCTCCCACAATTCTCAACAACTTTCTAGGTGGGAACTTGGGCCCAGGCCTTGACCAGTTGCCCTGCTGTGGCTGCCCTTATCAAACAAGGCCTGGACACAAGACGTATGAGAATCTGGCTGTCCCAGCCTCGGGACCTCACTGGATTGTCCCTTGGCTCTTCCTCCTGTGCTGAAGGGCTTTCCTGCCTAGACTCCATGTCCCCTCCCACTCACCTTAGGGACTGAGGCTGCTGCACTCTGTGTCTCCATGGCCTTTGCACTGGTCTTTCCTGGTCCCCTCCATTTCTCCACACTCAGACTGACCACTCCTCTTCCAGCACCGAGTGTCCCTCTAGATACAGCTTTTCCTGCCTTTGGTCTGGAAGCCTTAGCACTCAGGCAAACACGGTGAGCAGCGCATCTTCAGTAGACTTTATGTTTGCCCTCTAAATACTTGATTAATATGAAATATGGCATGTGAATATGAACATGACATGTCAGACCCAAGAACATACGTGGGACCAGTTAACTGACATTTTCCAAGAGACCAGTTAGAGTGTATTGGGATCAACAGGAAATAATAGCTACTGACAGTCAGAACCAAAGGGTTCTGTTTTCTGGGTGATGGGGTGATGGGGTGATGGGAGAAAGCCATACCTGGATGTTCTATGTGACTCAGCCATAGGCAGGCCATAGGGCTGTCCTCGCTGTGGGGTCCAAGTTCTTGTTCCTCAGAACTCGCTTGTGGTTGGCCCCAAGGGCCCCTTCAGCACCTCCTAGCCTACCTACTTTCCCAGGTAAGGGTAATGGGAACAGCCAGGACCTAGTGTGAAGGAGTTCTCAGGGAAGGACGAGGCTCCTGCTAGTGACTGCACTTTGGCCTTTGCTGGCCTGGGAGTTGTGAATGTCAATTAAGCAGGCTCTGTGTTTTCTGACTCAACTTTTGAATCACCACACTCTGCCTTGATCTCACCCCTAAATGGTGCAGACAGCTAAGAGAAGGAGAGGTAGGGGCAGGCAGGCAGTTGGGGGGGACCTGGGGGGGGTTAGGAGGGAAGCTGAGGAGAGCGAGTCTGGAGGAGGTGGCCATACTGGATGGCTTGTGTTTCTTCCTATCAGAGACATCATGGTGGTGACATGAGTTTTGTGACTTTTCCCTTTGGAGTCACACTGACTAATTTTTGTTTATTTGTTTGTTTCAAGGAAGATAGGATCCTGAGCAGATGAAAATGGAAATCATAAAGAAACAGAAAATGTAGGAGGAGCCAAACAAGGAACATTGAGGATAGCCTGGAACTCAGGTCCCCTCAGAGCCGAGTAAGTACCATACAACTGAGTTGTGTCCCAGTCCTGGGTTTGAATGTTATTTACTTTCAGTCTTCTAGTCCAAACTCACACTATTCAGCACGTTTATAATTTTTATTCACGAATTAAATCTGTATTTTGAATACATTTAAAAAAATCTTTAAGTTTCATCTATCTCTTGAAAATTCCTTTTTATTTTTTTTCTAAAAGATTTATTTCTTTATGTATTTTATGTCTGCGTGCCAGAAGAGGGAGGGCATCAGGTCCCATTTTAGATGGCTGTGAGCCACGTTGTGATTGCTGGGACTTGAACTCAGGACATCTGGAAGAGCAGCTAGAGCTCCTAACTGCTAAGCCATTTCTCCAGCCCACAAAAAGTCTTTTTGGTCACACATTGATGAATTGGAAAATGCAGGGGGCTGGCAAGATGGTTCAAAGGGTAAAGACACTTGGAGTAAGCTGACTCTTACTTGTTGCCCTCAGATTTCCACGCGTGTGCTGTAGCCTGTGTGAGGGCGTGTGCACCCAGTAAATCGATGCCATTTGAAAAACACATACTTAGTGTTTAAAGATTTATTTATTTTATTATATGTAAGTACACTGTAGCTGTCTACAGACACTCCAGAAGAGGGAGTCAGATCTCATTATGGATGGTTGTGAGCCACCATGTGGTTGCTGGGATTTGAACTCAGGACCTTTGGAAGAGCAGTTGGTGCTCTTAACCACTGAGCCATCTCACCAACCTAATACTTAGTGTTTAGGCAACGTGCATTTATTTCTCAGTTCTGGAGGACTGTAATTGTCTGGAGCTTGCTGCTTCCATGGTTTGTGGGGGTGTCCATAGCTCCTGAATGTTGGAGTTGGTGCTGGACTCTGGGTGGGCAGCCTGTCCTATTCATGGGGTGACATGACTCTCACCCTGGAGGTCATTCTGACCTCCTGTGGACACACCTTGGTGGCCTTTTTTGTGTTGTTAAGGACATTCCCACTTTGGGTCATGACATATAAACACTCTTGGTGTGAATGCTTTGTCTTGTGACTTGTAGTTATGATCCAAAGAAGAGAAACCCCAGGCTAGGGTGACCCTGTCACTAAGTGAGGTTTGTCTTCTCGTCCCTTTCCTATGTGGTTAGTAAGGATGCCAGGGCAGGGTGGGTAAGAGAGATCTCGCTTCTCTTCCAAGAGCCTGGCTGTGCTGTAGAACTCAGGCCTGTAGTCTTTGTTTTGGTTGCATAGGAATTCAGAGATGGTGGAACAGGTTGGTAATGTGAGCAGCATTCAGACATGTGAGGGAAACTCAGTCCTTGAAGATTCGTGTGATAGCCCTCAGGGGACCGTTTTCTCTCTCTCTCTCTCTCTCTCTCTGTCTCTCTGTCTCTCTCTCTCTGTCTGTCTGTCTCTCTGTCTGTCTTTCTGTCTCTGTCTCTCTCTCTGTCTCTCTCTCTGTCTGTCTTTCTGTCTCTGTCTCTGTCTCTCTGTCTCTGTCTCTCTCTCTGTCTCTCTGTCTCTCTGTCTGTCTTTCTGTCTCTGTCTCTCTGTCTCTGTCTCTCTGTCTCTCTGTCTCTGTCTCTCTGTCTGTCTCTGTCTCTCTCTCTCTCTCTCTCTCTCTCTCTCTCTCTCTCTTGTGCCGTGGGCCCTTTGTGTGTGTTTGGTTTTGTTTTACATAAATGATCCTGTTGGAAATAGCCGTACATTTGGTGACAGTGCCTACAGCCATAGGCTCTTCTGAGAACTGAGTGGCTGTGGTTACAAGGGGGGAGGCTTGCTGTGAGTTCCTTCACCTCCTGACTGTTTTGCTAATTTTTTTTTTCAGCTGCTTTCCTGAGACTGGAGGAGAGAAAGACAGGCACAGGTCTGGAGGGGGAAAGCTCAGGGTTTTGTTTTTTGAATGGTTGGATACCATATTAGAACTCACGGCCTGCTGGCCACAGTGACATCTCATAGTGGACAGAGTCAGATTTAAAGTTTGAGTTGGCATCTTAGGAGAACCACTCCAGAGCGAGGCACCTGACCTTGGGACTCGGAAGCAGTTTAATTTGATGTCAGATCTGCAACCGTCAAACTGTGCTGCTGATTTCCTGATAAGGGGATACATCATTCCCTCTTACATTAGCCCCAGGGGCAGTCCTGCTGTGAGCCTCGTGCTCCCATGTAAGGATGCATGCTGGTCCCAGCACCCATGCTTCTTAAGCTACTGACTTGTTTAAGTGGAGACAGAAACTGGAATTTTTGTAGTGAAACGTCGCAAGTTTTGCAGAAACGTAAACATCACGTTGGCAGATGTGGCTCTGTCTGAACCCTTAGCTTGCAAGTGAGTTCTGTGACCCAGGCTGCTCTCTAGCTCATCCTGTTTCCTCACAGAAAGCGTCAGGACAGTGTAGATGCTTTCCTTCTATATTCTTATCTTAAATCTTGATAAAATGTACATATCATGAGTCCCTCGTCTTTGTGATTTTGAGGTGGCTAAGGGGCACTGAGCTGTATTCACAGTCGCAGGCAGCCATCACCCCTCTCTATTTCAAAGCTCCTCCATCACCCCCAAATGAGGACCAAGGGCCCTTCAGGAGTCTCTCCTCAGCTCCTCTGTCTGCAGCCACTGACCTGCTTCCGGTCTGTGGGCATACTTTGGACATTTCTGATGAACAGAGCCCTACAGTGCCAGCATTTGCCTTCAGGCTCTGTCCACCTTGCGAATGCTAGAACTTCGGTCCCTCTCAAAGCTGGAAACTGTTGTAGGAACAGATGCCTCTGTATGTTGCTTTGCCTTTTGGCTAGTTGGGTTGTTTTTCTCTTTTCAGCTCAGAATGTTGGTTCAAGCATGCTTGCTTCAATACCTGTTCTCAGCAACACCACTGGAAGCCCAGTTAGTGTTCTGCTGAGGAACAGAACTGAGACATGAATGTATATCACAAAGAGGACTTATTTGATTGGCTTACACAATATAGGTAGTCCATAATGGTTGTCTCACGCTAGAGATGCTGAGAACTTGTGGTTTCACCCTCACAAGGCTGGAGCCATCCAACCAAGTGCTGAAGGGTCAGAGATTCTTGGAGAGGCACCGATCTTCAGTCCACAGGAATGGTTCTGATGTTGGTGAAGAATGGCAGTCACAGGGCAGATTAACTCCGGAGATGTGAAGGCACATGTGTGGTTTGAGTGAAAATGTCCCCCACAGTCTCAGGCACTGGAACACTTGGTCCCCAGCTGATGGCGCTGTTTGGGAAGGTTCAGGTGGTACAGCCTTGCTGCAGGAAGTACATTACTGGGGAAGGGCTCAGAGTTTAAAAGCCTTGCATACTTCTAATTTATTCTTTCTGCTTCACATTGGTGGTTTAGGTGTGAGCCCTCAGCTCCCTTTTCTTGCTGCCATGATTCCCCGCACAATGAACACATGTGCCCCTGAAACTCTAGGCCCAAACACACCCTTCTTTCTGTAAGTTGCTTTGGGTCGTGGTGTTTTATCACAACAGAAAGGCAACTAACAGAGTAAGCAGACAGGAAGGGAATATGGAAATATTGACCTTTCTTATATCTTGGCTGACACTGGAAGACACCGCACACTTGTAGGGTGGGTTTTCCTATTTCAGTAAATATATTCAAGAAAATCCCTCAAAGGCATGCCTAGAGGCTTAAGCTCTGACTAGCAAGACCAGACATCATGCTGAAGGACAGCCAAGCCTTTCTCAAGCAGCCTGACACTTCATACTCCTACAAGCAGTGGGTTGCCCCCAACCCTGACACCCCCCACCCCCACCCTATACCCCAACCCCCCACCCCAACACCCTCACCCCGACACCCCCCACCCCCACCCCCTACACCCCACCCCCCGACACTTCCCCATCCCAACACCCTACACCCCACACCCCCACATCCTCACACCCCATATTCCATACCCCACACCCCTCACCCAACAATACTTGTTAGTTTTTATCGTTTTCATGTTGTCCTACGGGGTGTGAAGTGGTAATTCATTGTAGTTTTAAAAACTCTTTTTAAACATTTTTTTGGGGGGAGGGAGGGGCCATGCTGTACTTGTGGAGGAGTCTGTCCCTGGGATCAAACTCAGGTCATCAGCTTGGCAGCAAATATCCTTACCCACTGGGACATCTGGTCAATCCCACAGTTTTTTGTTTGTTCTGCTTTGTTTGAGAATTCTTTCTCGCTAAGTAGCCCAGGATGGCCTCAAACACACACTCTGCCTCCCCAGAGCTAGGATTATACAGATGTGCACTATGATGCCCAGCTCCTTGTCGTTCTGCTTTCTATATTCTCTTCCTTCCTTCCTTCCTTCCTTTTTGTTGTTGTTTTTATTTTTTTAAAGATTTATTTATTTATTTTATATATACAAGTACACTGTAACTCTCTTCAGGCACACCAGAGGAGGACATCAGACCCCATTACAGATGGTTGTGAACCACCATGTGGGTGCTGGGAATTGAACTCATGAGCTTAACCGCTGAGCCATCTCTCCAGCTGCCACTTTCTAACAATGGTGATTTGGGGGCATGGGAGGAGGAAGTGACGCTCAGGCCCCGGGGCCTTACACACAGTAGGCACTTCTATTTCACCCCAAATCTCAACGCCAACCCAAAAGTTTGTGATGTTGGTGATTCTAGTTGACCTGACTTGTTTGTTTCTGGTTGGTTTACATGTGGTGTCACATTTAAGATGTCATTGTGTCCTTTGTTCGTCGTCCTGGAGATTTACACCTGTGCCTTTGTCCAGGCTGTTACAATTAGGTCTTGGTATGATGGGAAGAATTTGAACCTGGCTCTTTTCAGGCTGGCGGCCAGCACCATCTGCTGTTGGATGGTGTAGTCCTTGCCTGATATCACTGCTGATAGACACAGGGTTCACGTTCAGACTCTCATGTCTCAGTGACCTGCGTCTATTCCACACCAGGACCATGAGGTCTTGATTACCACAGCTCTGAGGCTTGCACAGCAGGAAGGGAGTCCGCCAGCTTTGTTCTTGGGTTTCAAGACAATTTTTATTATTCTTGGTCCCTTATTGTTTCCATGAGGATTTTTTTTTTTTGACTAGCTTGTCAATTTCTGCCACCAAAAAGGTCAACTGGGTTCATGGTGGGGACTGTGTTATTAAGTCATTTTGGGGATCAATCTGGCTCCAGCTCTGTTCATAGAGTTTAAAAAGAATAATAGCATTATAATAATAATAATAATAATTATTATTATTACTATTATTATTTTATGTTTTTCAAGACAGGGTTGTTCTGTGTAGCCCTGGCTGTCCTGGAACTTACTCTGTAGACCAGGCTGGCCTTGAACTCGGAGATTGGCCTGCCTCTGCCTCCTAAATGCTGGGATTAAAGTTGTGTGCTACCATTGCCTGGCCACTTTTTTTTTTCCTCTTAGGATTCATTTATTTTTATTTTATGTGTGTAAGTTTGCCTGTATATACATGTATGTACCACTTTCTTGCCTGGTGCCCACAAATGCCAGAATAGGGGATTCGATCTTCTGGAACTGGGAGTTACAGATGGTTGTAAGCTGCCATTGTGGGTGCTGGGAACTGAATCTGGATTCATCAAATACTCTTAATTATTGAGCCATCTCTCCAGCCCATGATTTTTTTCTTAATATTTATTTATTTCATGTATGTGAGTACACTGTCTCATGCTCTTCAGACACACCAGAAGAGGGCATCTGATCCCATTATGGATGGTTGTGAGTCACCCACCATGTGGTTTCTGGGAATTGAACTCAGGACCTCTGGAAGAACAGTCAGTGCTCTTAACCACTGGGCCATCTCTCCAGCACTGTTTTTTGTTTTTTGTTTTGTTTTGTTTTGTTTTTTTTTAGTTTTTTTCTTCTTTGGTGCATGTTTAAGCTTTTCTAAAGTTAAATTTTTTCAAAAGTTTAAAAAGTATTAAATTTAAAATAAAAAAGGAAGGTGGAGAGCTGTCTCAGTGGTTGAGGGTGCCTCCAGCTCCTGCCTTTGCCTCCCAGTGCACACACACACACACACACACACACACACACACACACACACAAATAACAAAATAAACCTTTTCATTTTCCTTTTATTTTATATGTATGGATATTTTGTGGCACGTATGTCTGTGTGCCATATCCGTGTCTGGCATCTGTGAAGGTCAAAAGAGGGTGTCAGATTCTCTGGAATTAGAATTACCAATGGCTGTGAGTTGCCATGTGGGTGTTGGGAATTTGTTTTAGTTAGGGTTACTATTGCTGTGGTGAAACACCATGACCAAAGCAAGTCAGAGCAAAAAGGGTTTATTTGGTTTATACTTCCACAACACTGTTCATTGTCAAAGGGAGGCAGGACAGGAAGGAACTCAACTGGGGGAGGGAACTTGGAGGCAGGAGCTGATGCAGAGGCCATGGAGGAGTGCTGCTTACTGGCTTGCTTTCCATGCCTTGCTCAGTCTGCCTTTTTATAGAACCCAGGACCACCAGCCTGGGAATAGCAATCCTCACAATGGCCTGGGCCCTCCCCCGTTAATCACTCATTAAGAAAATGCCTTCTGGGCTAGTCCACAGCTGGGTCTTGTGGAGGCATTTTCTTAACTGAGATTCTGGCCTTTCAGATGACTTCAGCTTGTGTCAAGTTGACATAAAACTACACAGCAACAAATTGAAACTGGGTCCTCTGGGATATCAGCCAGGGATTTAATAAACTAATTAAAAGAGAGTCAGAAAGTACAGCAAAGGTGTTGGGACTTTTGATTCTGATTTATACCAAGGTTCAAAGGCGGGTGAGTCCAACAGTTGGTTGCTTAGCATGGTCAAGACCTGGGGTTCAGCCCTGTAAAAATCAAAATGAGAAAACCCAGGGCAGCTGAGGCACTCTGAGAACTTTCTGGGAACAGGGTGCTTTCAGTGAGATAATGGTATTTATTTTGGTTTTTTGAGACAGGGTTTCTCTGTGCAGCCCTGGCTGTCTTGGACCTCACTCTGTAGACCAGGCTGGCCTTGAACTCAGAAATCCGCCTGCCTCTGCCTCCCAAGTGCTGGGATTAAAGGCGAGTGCCACCACTGCCCGGCATCTTTATATTACAGCAGTGGATTTGCAAGAGTTGAGAGTCAGGGAATCCATCACACTGGTACTTCTACTTTGTCAGCTGTGTTCCTTAGTCAAAAAGGCAGGAGCTCAGCTCTATCTCTCCAGCAGCCGAGAGGCATGGCAGGCTGGACCCTCCCCTATAGTCAGCCTCATAGCTGTGCTGACACTTGGTCAAGTCTGCTCTGTTGCTTCTATGAGACTCCATGTCCTCAAAATCAAAGGGGTGGGAGGTGGCGTGTGTGTGTGTGTGTGTGTGTGTGTGTGTGTGTGTGTGTGTGTATGTGTTGCACACTCTGAGTCCCTGAAGGAAAGTGCTTTACAAGGCCTTGCTCCTGTGAGAGGCCTTCCTTTGTTAGCCTCTGCATCATAACTAACATCTGATTGGGTGAAGGTTCTGTCCGTTTAAAACCCTCCTGCCACACCGTATAGTGGCCAGACTCCAGTGGTGGCATACCCCACAGCTGGGTCTGATGGCGGGCTGGGAAACGAGTCTGCCCAGTGAGAATGGCCGCAGGGCCACATATGCTACAAGGACTGAGCCTGGGCTGAACCGGTGACAGAGGGCAGCAAGGCCAGGCTGGAAGTTCTACTTGAACCCAAGGGTCTCTTGTCCTCTATAGACTCTCAGAACACATTTTCTGGTCACTGCTGGTGACAGGGTCTCAGAGGTGGGAAGCTTGATGTGGAGCCGCTGGTGGTTGGGCCTTCCCTGAAAGGGGGGGGCTGCTGGGCTCTGTGGGACAGGGAGAAGGGATTTTCTACCCCAGGAGCCCACCCTCGACGTTGTAGGCTCCCACCCACGGGACAGCAGCAGGATTCTTAGACTTCTTAGTGAGTCTGAGGTTTGAGTTGGATGGTCCATCCTTACACTCGGTTTCCAAGTGCCCAGCTAGGTCAGTGGCGGCCCCTCCAAGCCTTGATTGGGGGGTTTTCTGTTTTGAAAACTGCCTGGAAGACTCACCCCTGGAACCTCAGGGTTTGGGAACTGGAAGTGGGGAGATCAGGACTTCAGTGTCCTCCTTAACTACATTGTGAATCTATGGCCCACCTGTGCTACATGAGACACATTTAGAATTCTCTCCTCTGAAAGGAAACCTGCAACGTACTCTTACCCCCCACCCCCAAGAGATCTTTCAGTTCTCTGCTACTCCGGCCTTTAAAATCCATTTCACGGTCTCCCAGAATCTTGGAAAACAGATTTGAAGGCAAAACCTGATCCAAAACCCTGATTCCTGGTGTTTTCTGGTGCAGAGGGTGGTTCTCACTCTGCTCTAAACATGACCAATCAAGGGCTCTGGCCTTAGAGGTCTTGCAGGGAATCCCAGCAGCTGTAGGGCAAGCAGTGCCTTCCTCTTTGACCTCTTCTGAGGTCTTCATGAAGGCTGCTGGACCTCTGGGCTAAAGCCTCGGTCACACAGGAATTGAGAAATGACCTTCACGTGAGTTCTCATGCACCGTGACAAACAGCAATGTCCCTCTGCAAACCCACAAAGCAAGGCATGCCCCGACTCCTTCCTGTGCTTCCAACCAGGATAGTATAACATGGTGGGTCAGTCAGTCCACTGAGGAAAAGCAGGTTGCTCTCAGAGTAACCTCAGCCCCTAGGACAAGGCTTTCTGTGCATAGCTACTACTGAGAAGTCGGGTGAATCTAAAGAGATTCAGATTTTTCTAGAAGCAGTGCCAGTCATTGGACTTAATGTGGGAAAGAGGCACGAGTGGAACTTTGCCATCTCTCTAGTGACTGATTTTATCAGATGCTTCGAGTGTGAACTCCCCCCACCTTGTGTTCTAAAACTGTGTAGTGTGCTCTTGTATATTTTATGAAAGCCCTGAGTGGGTGCTAAACTTTACTACTCAAATTAATGCAAGACGTATCTGTGTTTTAATTTAAAACGGAGACAAACTCTCTGCTGAAGTGCCAGCCAGCGGTGTGGGAGTGCCGCCTGGGGCTCCAAGAGGCTCTGCTCTATGTGGGTGTGAGTGACACCTCGCAGTGACAGCATGTGCGTGCGTGTGTGTGTGCGCGCGCGTGTGTGTGTGTGTGTGTGTGTGTTTGCGCGCGCGCGCGCGTGTGTGTGTGTGCGTGTGTGTGTTTGAAAGGATCTTGCAGGGCCAGCCAGTTCTCCATGTTTTAGGCTTGCTTCTGCTGCAGAGCTCTGCACTCAGGCTGGTCTCCTCGAATTCTAGCATCCAGCATCTCTGCTTCTTTAGATCTTGCAGTTCTGTTGGTAAAGGTGGGTCTCAAGGATGGCCTGGCCAGTGACTAGAGGGCTCCACATTGTGCTGGGCTCAGTAGCTAGCACTTGCCTGCAGACTCCACAGGTACCATCCACCTTGGGCCTGTGCTGTCCCAGGTCATGACACAGTTGCATCCGTCAAGGGGCAGAATGATGAATTCAGTTCTCTTTAGCACTATGTTCCAGAACAACCTGGCTCAGTGTGTTAAAATGGGAATGGCTGACGTGTAAGAAAGAGACAGGTCCAGCGCTGCACATGGAAGCAGTTCATCAGAGACTCCGTGGCAGAAGCATGGTTCTAAAGTGGCAGTAAGATCAATGGATCCTCAGATTACAACCATTTCCTTACAAGTTTATTTACCAGTGTTGTGTGAAGTGTAGACAGGTTCTGTATGAAATAGCTAGTCCAAGATATTTAGAAGTGACTGATATATTGATTGCCTAAGATCAAGTGTAGAAGTACTTGATACATTTTTACAGTAGAAATAGAATAACACTGTGTAAATTGCTTTTAAAAATTACTTATCATTTATTATGTGTGTGTGTATGCACACTCGAGAATGCGTGCGTGTGTGCCATGGTGTGCAGATGGAGGTCAGAGAACAACTTTGCAGAATCAATTCTTTTCAACCTTTGCCATCTTGTCGACCCCCTTGTAAATGGCGCTTAGAAACCTGGAAAGTGCTTGTTTTGGTACTTGGGTAGTGGGATTGTCCAGCCACCGCTGAGAACAGTGTGCTGGCTGTACTTGTTTAGGTGTTGAAGGGGGATGGAGGGTCCCATCACTGATGCTCATTGGCATATACCAGAAAACTTCAGCTGTCCATGACTCTGCGTGCCATGTGTGGCTCATTGATGTCTTATACATGTTACACACACACACACACACACACACACACACACACACACATGCACACACTGGGCAAATACAACCTAATTTTATAATATCTAGCTTTTAGATACTAAATCAGTTGTTAATATAAACAAACAACAAAGTAGCCAGGTCATGGTGAAGCCTCTTCCCTCTGATTGTCTCAGTCAGGTGCTGCTTAAGGGTGTGGCTCACTCTCTGTATATTTTCCTTTATGGAGAGTCCCCAGGTTCCCAGGAGATGCCAGACAAGAAGAAGGTGGTCTTCAATGGACATGAGGTGGGTCTCTGTTAGGCCATACCTCAAGACCCAAGAGCAGGGCATGAAGAGACAACAGCCATGTGCTCTCCTGGGGATGATAGCAGGGGTGGGAGCAGTGTGAAAATCTGAAAGGATGGGAAGAAAAATAAAGAGAAGAATTCTGAAGAGGAAGAGAAAAAAGGACTTCAGAAGATGCCGTGTCAGGAGACAGCCAGTCGTCGGCTCCAAGAACAGCAGTGCCCCTGGAAAGTTTGGTCAGACCCAGGAACCAGGAAGGCTGGGCCTGGAGAGGAGCAGGAACCACTAGGGAGGAGGTGGCTGATGTGTGTGACCTGAAGAGGCCAAGAGAGAAGAAAATGGCAGATTGGGTGGGAACACAGAGTCAGGAGACGGGAGTCAGTGTTTGGTAAGTAAATTGGAGACTTTGGCTCCCAAGATAGAGAAGAAAGGGAAGGCAGTGGTTGGGTGGGAGAAGACCACAGGAGAGGGGGGGAACAGTGTGTGTGGTGTGCGGGGAGGCCACAGGAGGGGTTACTGGGGGAGAAAACCCTGGAGCTGGACATAGAGCCTGCCCAGAGACACTCACATGTGCTGTGAGAGTGAGCGTGTCAGGAACTGCCAGGGCTGGGGCAGCATACAGAACCAGGGAAGGAGTGCATCTAAGAGTCTCCAAGAGATTACAATAAGCTGGGCCATGCTGGGGAAGAGTCTCAAAGAGATTGGCCAGAATACAAGCCAGGAGATCTGGGGAGCTTTGAGAGGAAGCAGAGAAAAATCAGCATGGGGAGAGCAACAGCAGCAACAGCAGTTGGCAAACCTCAGGGCCATGGTGGGGGCAGTTTTCTGTGCTGTAGATGGTTGGGGAGGTGCGAGCTGAAATTCAGAGGAGCCTCACTTGAAGTGGAGCTATGTGTGTGCATTCACGTGCACACAATGTGTGTGTGTGTGTGTGTGTGTGTGTGTGTGTGTGTGTGTTTGAGTGCATGCAAATGAAGACCAGAGGACAACCTCAGGTGTCAGTCATCCTACTGGAACTCACTAATTGGCTAGGATGGCTGGCCATCAAGCTCCAGGATCCTCCTGTCTCCGCCTCCCCAGTGCTGGGGTTACACGTGGGTGCCACCTTGCTTTTCAATATGGGTGCTAGGGGCTCAGACTCAGACCCTCATGCTGGCGCAGCAAGCACTTACTGGCTCAGCCGTCTCTCCGGCTGCTGCAGTGGAGTTTTGAGCTGTGGGTTTCAGGGGCACCAGGGAGAGAGGTGGTTGAAGTGTCTGAGTATGTATGTGTCTGCCTCACTCTGATCAGACTTTATGAAGACGTGCTGGAGGAGGCTGAGATTCAGAGAAATCAAACTTGTCTAATAAAGAGCAGACAGTGGACTCCCATGGTTAGACACAGGCCATTGTAGTCCATCACGTCAAGGAAAGCCATGTGAAAAGGCTTGCATGTTACTCATAATGAGATGGTTGTACTGAGTTTGTACTGAAGTCTAATGTCCATACATATCCTGAACTGTGGCTCCTATACAATGAGATCCCCCCCAGCTCTCTGTTGGGGGCTACCACCTGTGAGTGGAGACCACTGTCAAAGAACAGACTTATGTGAGCTTTGGGCTCAAGAGGTCTGACTGTCAGCTCCAGCATTCATCACTGTCTACCTGAAATTCTTCCTCAAGCCTGGTTTCAGTTGCAAAGCAGGGCTCCTCTTACCTGCTATGAGGATCTGAACGCTGTGAGGCCATGCTCCCCAAATGAGACAACCCCAGCTGGTCTTCAAAGGGATAAGGGTCCAGGACAGGCAGTTGCCGACCTGGAACGCCCAGAGTCTTGCTGGTCTGTTGATCATATCAGCAAACTTTTTGTAGTGCTGGCCGTGTCCAGCAGGGGGCCCACTAGCTTCTCTCCCCGGCTCTGTTCCTGCTTCGGGCCGCTAGATGTCAGTAGGAATCCAGTGAGTTGGTAGCTGTGGGTGGAACCTACAGGGTAGGCTAGCTCTTTCCTGCTCGTCTCCGCCCCCCCCCCCTTTTTTTTAAACCTTTCCTGTTCACTACTTTCTTGCAGGCCTGTGTGCTGTTTCAGTGGAAATAGCAAGGCTGCTTGCTGCTGGCTCGGGGAGCGGCGGGCCGCTAATTGGGAGTTTTTTGTTGCTTGGTACAAATGTCTTGAGATCTGAATGTATTGAATGGGGGCGCCTATGGCTTATGTCCTTGGTCTCTTGGCGGCGAACCTAGGCAACAGCAGTCTTTGCAGGACTTCCAGTGCTGTTGGTCAGTCTCCCGGGGGAAGTTGCTCTTGGGCAGGACAGCTAGTGCCTACAATTGCGTCCTCCTGGAGGTGCGGGCACTTGGTGTTTTGCCACTTAGGTGGGTAGATAGGGGCCTCTGACCATGTGGGTCTGTCTACAGATGACTTCTTCAGGTTGCCACGGCAGGTAGAAGCGCTACTAGGCCCAGGCTGGGGAAGCGGTCCCAAGGCAGGCGAGGCTGGGCGGGACTCTGGAAAGAGTGGGGGCGGAGCTCTGCCAAAAGGGTGTGGCTTCAGAAAGCCCGCTGAGCTCACGCAAGCACTCACACGCATGGTGCTGCTATGGCTCAGAGCCCTGTGCCGACGTTTCCAGCATGTCCCCCGCCGCGTCCCCTGCCGCCTGGTGTCCCGGGGCGCGAAGGCGAGCAGAGCCGGGTAAGGCGGGTGGGACGGAACTCAGGCGAGACAGGGCTCAGCGACTTGCCGAGTCCTTGTGCCGGGTCACATCAGACACGTTGGGAAATTCGGTCACCCATGTGATTGGGCCTGGGCCTCCAGGCTGCCGCGTTCAGTTTGGAGGAGGTCCCCTTGGAGTGTGGTTCCCAGATGCCCTGGTTGATCTCAGGCCTACATTCTTTGTCACGTGGCCTTAGCTCTCAGTACCCACCCCCACGTTACCAGCCTGCTCCTTTGGACTTCCTAGGGGTTGAGATGGCTGTCCAGGCTGAGATCCTGTGTGAGATTCTGACTTTTCAACCTTTCCCTCGTGCACCGAGGTTCCCGGAAGCACCCAGCCAGAGAGGTCTTGGTTGTGGGATTGTTGCTTGCAGTGCTTGGGGAGGGGGTGTCCTGGTCTGATCAGAGGAGTGGCGGGTGGGTTCACAGTGAAGATAACCCTTCCAGGGCCAGCCTTTACAGCTGGCCTGCTAACCTGCTTTTGATAGCTCAGTCCCGGGCTGGGGCAACTAAGCTCTTAGGCTCTAGAATTTCCTGGAGGGAAAGACAAGGCATGCCCTGACTCTCCAAATGGGACTGAGTTGTGGCCTCTAGGTGTGGGTTCTAAGGTGCTTGTCCACGTTTTATGACGTCGAATAGGGCTGAACTGGAGGAAAGTTGGCTGAGTCTGAGTCGTGTCATGAAGCACTTACGCATCCTGCATCGACCTGCTCCCCACCATATGATAGGTGGGATGGAGTTTGACCCCTATCCCTGGGAACCTTTGGCCTCCACTTTTCTCTCTTTCCCTCCTGCATGGTTCATGGGGCACCCCTCACCCCTCAGGCATCCTGATTCTGGCTACTTTGCCAGAGTTGCTCTGCTCATGAAACCCAGTCCGCTCCTTACGTTCTCAGGGCACACCTGGAATTGCTTTCTGGCTTAGGACCTGGTTCCTTGTCCCCTGACCTCCCCACCTATGCTCACTTTCAGTCACTGTAGCTCCACGGCACCTGATCCCTTCTTTGCAGGAACAGTGAGAAAGGCCCTTTAAAAAAATACCTCTCACCCAGACATGATAGTATATACTTATAATCCCAGCACTTGGGAGGGTGAGGCAAGAACGCTTCAAGTTTGAGGTTAGTTTGGGTTATATAATCTCAACAAACAAAAATAAAGTGCTCTTTCCTTTTCTGATACTTTCCTTCCCCAAACCAGCAAGCCCCTTGCCCCTCATAGGACATACAGTGGAGCCAACCAGGCCCTCCAGGATGGCAGCCCGGGATCCCACCCAGGTTTTAGGAATGCTCATCTCTCAGTCTGCCTCCTCCCCTCCTGGCTGACGCTCTGTTGGGATTGCTAGTGTGTCCGTTCTGATAAGTCCTTATTGCTAAGAATCCTTCCCCGCACTGTCCCATCTCCCAGCATCTCAGCATCCAGCTTACCTTGGTGTCTACGTCCCAGGACCTGGTGCAGTGCTGGCCTGGGACAAACTCAGATGAACAGGCCGGGAGAGTTCACATAGTTAGGTTGGGGCTCCATGCTGGGCTGTGTCCTACTGGCTCCAAAGTGGGGCTAGCCTGGGAGACGATGCCCAGTGCTGGGAGGATCGGGAGACAAACTGCACGGACCTTGCAGGGAGCCAGCCAGGGCACGCCATGTTGGTGCTGTCAGAGTTATGCCACACCCAGTGGGACCCTTCTTCAAAAGTCCCTGAGATGCCCTGCCTCCATCCCTGCCCTTGCTTTCCTCATCATTCTGCTTCCCTGTGTATTATCAGAGTCATGTCCTCCATCTTCCTGTTCCTCACAGGCAGGGCTACCTATACCAGCCACACTCTTAGTTGCCAGGTGTGATGGCTACACCTGTGAAGAGATTTCAGAGGGATGAAGCTGGGGATCCCTTGAGTCCCAGAAAAGGGCACTGCCCTTCTTTCTACTCAGCTGGGACCCCTGAGTTTGTACCTTGGCAGATACACACTGGAGTATGGCAGCCTGTCAGCTTTTGTCCCCACCCCCCAACCCCCACTCCCCTTCCAGGCATTGTCTTCCTCCTAGGTAAAGTGTAGGCCAAGGGAGAAATCCACAAGGCAGAAGACTTGAAGGCCTGTGGCCTGGTGTGGTGACAGCCGTGCTCTACGTCGGTTCTCTCCCGTCTTTTCAGGTGGGAAGAAACGAGGAAGAGCAGTGTAAAGTGGCAGCAGCTGGAGCACAAGGGCCCGTACTTCACCCCGGCCTATGAGCCCCTTCCTGATGGAGTGCACTTCCTCTATGATGGTGAGGGCCAGTGGGTGTGTACCCCGCGACTGGGCTGCCCCGGTGATTTGGGCTGACTTTTCTCTACATGGTCAGTATGCCGCCGAGAAGGCTTGTTGACCTTCCCAGCAAAGGGTGCAAAGTCCTCTTCCCTGCCTGGGTTTCAGAAGTTCCTGACAGACTGGCTGATAGCAGGGGTCAATCCTGGAGTTCCCCAGAAACTCTGTGAACTGTGTGTGTGTGTGTGTGTGTGTGTGTGTGTGTGTGTGTGTGTGTGTGCACGTGCGCACAGGCACACAAATGTAGATGACCATTAGCAGACTGCTACAAGGAAGGAGAGACACAGATTTGTGCTTCAGGGACACAAATTGTATCCAGACTTGCCCAAGTTTGGGTGAGCTGCTTTGGTCTCCCAGGCTCTCCTCTGTACACTCCTGGCAAGAGGTGGTGGTGGTGGAGATACAGTGTATGCCGTATATGTCCTGGTTCACTTTGTTTGGTTGTTGTTGTTGACATTTTGAGACAGGGTCTCACTCCATAGCCCTGGCTGGCCTGAAACTCTTGATACAGACCACACTGATCTTGAACTCATACATATGTTCCTGCTTCTGTCTCCCAATGCTGGACTTAAAGGTGTGGGCTACCAGATCTAGCCCAGTTTCTTTCCTTTCGTTTCCTTCCCGTTCCCCTTCTCCTTCCCTTCCCCTTCCCCTTCCCTTCCCCTTCCCTTCCCTTCCTTTCTTTTCTTTTCTCTTTCTTTAATTCTTAAAATTTTTGTCTTTTGAAACAGGGTCTCTACATAGCCCTGGCTGTCCTGGAACTCATTATGTAGACCAGGTTGGCTTCAAACTCACAGAGATTTACTTGCCTTTGCTGTATTACTGTGTACACATATGCTGGGCCCATACACACCTATGATGTGATCTCTGGCGCATGTGCCATGGTGCACCGTGGAGGTCAGAGGACATCTTTGTGGAATCAATTTTTCTTTTTCCATTGTGTATTACGTGGGTTTCATGATCAGATCCAGGTTGTCATCTGGCAAGCCCTTTACCCACACACGCCTGTTCTGAAATTCTTGTCCTGAAACCCTTCAGACATTCAGTTTGGAGTCATCTCTCAGGAGTAGACTTGGCATCCACCTGGTGTGCTGTGTCTATCATACTGACCTTTGCATGAAGTCACTGAGCATGGAGGGTTCGCCTACAGTGGTCCACATTTCCCCACTGTGACGCATTAACTTTTATTTTGTGCTTGTACTTTTCTATGTGGAAATTTGTGGTTTTGAATTACACGTTAGGGCAAAGGGTATACCTGCATGCATGAGGCCCTGGGCTCATCTCCAGAACTGCAACAAGATGAAAATACTTTTTTAAAATGTGGGTTTTGTGTTTTGGACCATTGAGATGGTTCCATGAGGAAAGACACTTACTACCTCAGCCGGGTGACTGGGTTTGATCCCTGGGACCCACATGGAAGGCGAAAACCCACTCCATAAATCTGACATCCACAGACACTCCATGGCATGTGTAGTGTCCCCGTGCCCAATGTGCGGTGTGTGCACACACTCAATAATAATGAACTATGCCTGTTGCTTTTCCACATAATACAAACTTGGTAGCAAGAAGCTGCATGATAAAGAAGCCAGTGGCTGGGACTGTTGCAGACCCCAGAGTAGTGCCCCTGGGATCATGTGGCCATTATCTTACCCAGGGGCTGGTCACTTTAACTTAGGAGTGTCCTGTAGACTAAAATGGGAGGTTGTGTCACCTGGACGGGGCCTGTGGCTGTCCCTCAGTCAGTGTGTGTGCTGTCTACAGGCAAGCCAGTGAAGCTGAGCTTGGCAGCGGAGGAGGTCGCTACCTTCTATGGGAAAATGCTGCATCTTGAGTGTACGACCAAGGAAGTCTTCCAGAGGAACTTCTTCAGTGACTGGAGGAAGGTGTGTTTCTCAGTAGCCCCAGCAGCAGCCCTCTCAGTGGCCAGCCTTTGCCCAGCATGACTGGATCCAAGATGGAAGTCTGTGGTGACCTTGCCCTGGGGCCTCCACTAACAGTGTCCAGCTCTCAGAGTGGGAGGCTGGAATAGTCCGGAGGCTGTTTTCTGCCCCATGAAAATAAGAACACGGTATGGAGGTGAGAGTATTGTGTCAGGTTTCTTTCTTCCTTTATTTTTAAAAACATGGTTTGTGTGAGCCTGGTCTGATCCTCATATCTTGTTATCTAGCAACTACAAGCCTGTACCCGAAGCGTTTCTCCAGTGACAGACAGCATTGCGCATCTTTTCCTGTACTGTTTGTCATTTAGATTTTTCTTTCTTCTTTCTTCCTTTCTTTTTTTCCAAGACAGGGTTTCTCTGTGTAGCTCTGTCTGTCCTAGAACTCCCTTTATAGACCAGGCTGACCTTGAACTCAGAGATCCATTTCTCCTGCCTCCTGAATGCTGGGATTAAAGGCGTGTGCCCCCACCGCCTGGTTTGTTTCTTCCTTTCAATGTATATGATTGCATAGAAGAGACTTTCTTGTGGTGTGGTTTGACCAAGAGCAAGCCCAAATTTGAATTCTCTACTTCTCTCCTGTCTTCTGCCTGTCTGTAGTTTGTGGTATGTGGTCTGTCTGCTGTGCCTGTGCCTGTCCCTTAACAAAGTGTTTTGTTTTGTATTTATTGAGCAGTTTCAGCCAAAACACATTATTCTAGGTCAAGGGCATGTAAGGGGGCATGCCAAAGTATATAGTTTAAGATTAAGACTGTACATTATCTTGGGTTATAAAAGTTGAGGACTTGGGAAATCCATGGTGAGGTATTCTTCTAAAGGCAGGTTAAACAGAGCACAGAGTAAGACAGCAGGTTAAGTACATCGACTTTTATTTAAATGTGTATGGGTATTTTGCCTGCATGCACAGATATGTGCACCATGTGCATGCCTAGTGTGGTAGATCCCCGGAACTGGAGTTGCAGACAGCTGTAGGTTGCCATGTGGGTGCTGGGAACTAAACCCACGTCCCCTAGAGGAGCAGACAGTGCTCTTACCCACTGAGCCATCTCTCCAGCCCTGAGTACATAGTTTTAAATGATTTCAGAGCATGTTATTAACTTGGTTGCACATTCTGGCAAAAGTTCAAACCTCTGAAGGCAAGAGAGGTTTTCAGAAAAAGACATTACCACGTATGATTGTTTACCTGCATGTATGTACATGCACCATGTGTGTGTGTCTGCTGTATGAAGAAGTCAGATTTGGATACCTTGAAGCTGGAGGTACAGGCATTTGTGAGCTGCCTGCCATGGGGACTGGGCACTCAGGTCCTCTGCAAGAGCAGTAGCAGTTCTTAGCTGCTGAAACACCCCTTTAGTCCTGTTTATTTATTGAGACAAGGGTGGCCTCTGACTGACCGAGACCGACCATGAGATTCCACCCTCTTCCACTGCCTCCCAAATGCTAAGACTATATGCATCACATCTTTCTCCCTATTACGATTTTAATCAGAAATATAACAGGCTTCTATTTTCATTTAAAGATCTATTTATTTTTATTTTGTGTGTGTGTGTGTGTGTGTGTGTGTGTGTGTGTGTGCGCACGCCTGGTTCCTGGGGATTCCCAGTAATTGGAGTTGCAGATGGTTTGTGAACTCTTTGTAGGTGCTGGGAATTGAGCTTGGGTCCTCAGCAAGTACAGCCAGTGCTCTTAACCACTGAGCCATCTCGCCAGCACTCTGTACTTTTTTTTTTTTTTCATATTGCAGTGGAATCACCAAATTATGTTCTGCTGTGATTTCAACCATTATCTCCAAAACTCTTCCCTGGGAAGTAATGACTTTTGCATCAGTAGTTAGAGGTGGTAGTGGGGGATGGAGAGATGGCTCAGTGTATAGCTTTCCCTGAGTTAAGATTCTAGCACCCATGTACTTACAACCACCTGTAACTCCAGTTCCAGAGAGTCTGATGCTTCTGGATTCTGCAGGCACGTGCTTTTATGTGCACATACCCACTTCCTAACCCCCAGTTCAAAAAAAAAAAAATCTTCATAAACCAGGTGGAGCCTCCTGGAGGTATCCAGGCCCTGGTGGGCCTTGCCTGTCAGGTGGAACTCCTGCCCTGTGAGAGTCCTGTGTTTGTGGGAGGAGATCAGCCAGGCCCTGATACCTGGCTGTCTCCTCCCTCTGTGGAAGCAGAGATAGGGCCCTCTGCAGAGATCAAGTGAAATGCTGCCCTCCAGCTTCCATGAGTGAGAAATGATGCAACCTCGGGTATTTTGTTGGAGAAGTATTTATAGGCTTCTAATTTAGTTTTTTAATATTCCGTTGAGTGAATTTGCTGTAATTTATCCAGTGTTTTATAGCTTTCTTTCTTCTTTAGTCCCTAGAGTGTAATCATCATCACACCAATATGGATAAGTTGCATAGGACAGGATCTCTAAGTGGAGCTAGTGGGTCAGGGATTTTACCGCTTCATTACCAAAATGTTAAATTACGTTTAGGAAGAGGTATCCTTGGCTCTCCTGCACCACCACCCTCTGGGTTCATACTAGTAGAGTCCATTACTGTTGGCTGGAGACGGGCTGGTGCAGTTCTGTTACTGGGAGCCTGCCTGGGGCGGGCCGCTCCGTCAGCAGACTCTTTGGCCCATAATGATTTGGGGCATGGGAGGCCTTGCCTTGGGGAAGGATGTGGGTTTAGAGCTCACTTGGGGATTTCATTTGGTTGTTTTCTGACAGAGTAAGGCTCAAGGTGTGAGTCAGGGTCACAACCTGAAGCTGAGACTACACATGCTCCCCTCTCAGCTGTCCCTGTTCGTCCTGGGTCTACCTTGTCATCCATTCATGCTTTTCCATGTGGCCAGGAGAGAGTTGTTTCCAGCTGAGGCCACATGACTTATTCCCAGGGCTCCACTGTACTTCACCTGGACCTCTGGTACATTAGTTGTCGGAGGCTGAGGGTCTAGTGGAATGGCCTTAGCACTCTTTGCAGAGTGCAGTCAGTTCCGTGTTTGTGGTGTGTCGCTGTGATCCCGTGCAATGGCCCCACGCATGGACTCCCTGTGCCGTAGGGAGGAGCCTGTATCTGAGCACTGAGCGCGTGTTGCTGGTTTTGATACAGGAGATGACAGCTGAGGAGAGGAAGCTCATCACACACCTTGACAAATGCGACTTCACGGAGATCCATAGGCACTTCTTGGAAAGAGCTGAGGTCCGTAGGACCCTGCCCAGGGAGCAGAAACAGGTTGGCAGCGGGTTCTGGGAAACTTGGAGGTAGCTGGTGGGGGTACAAGCTGCAGGGAGCCCCTCACAGAGCCCTCCTCCCCCAAGTGGCCTTAGGAGGTGAATCAGGTTCTGGGTGCTGTCACAGCAGCTGCTGAGTGATTTCAAGTAACACTCCCCTTTTAAAGTGTGTCTGGGATATAATTCCATTTTTCTGGGGCATTTGAAAGTACACTACCATTTGAAAGGTCAGAAGTGTCAGAAGACCCAAGGGCAGGAATGTAGGGGTGAGCCTGCTCTATTGTGCATCTTTCTACATCTCCCCTTTATTTAATGGGAGCCTGCCACATAGTTCTTTCTCCATTGACTAGTTCTTGGCCGTCATTTGCAGGGGGTTTGAGGTGATTCCAGGACCTGCCTCATTTCCTCCTACCTTGAAGGCTACCCTACTCCTGCTGGACGGCAGCTTGAGGAGCCCTGTGCCATGTGCTCCCCACACCTGCTGGAAAGCTGGGGGGCTTGAGGCTTCCAACAGCAGCAGGAGGGACCCACAGTTAGCACAGGAACTGGGTTCATTTTAGCTTCTTCTGTCCTAATGCCCACATATTGTTTTAACTCAGAAGCTAAAAGAAGAGGCCGAGAAGCTTCAGCAAGAGTTTGGCTACTGTGTTTTAGATGGCCACAGAGAAAAAATAAGCAATTTCAAGACGGAACCACCTGGCTTGTTCCGTGGCCGAGGTGACCATCCCAAGATGGGGATGTTGAAGAGGAGGGTCATGCCAGAGGATGTGGTCATTAACTGTAGCAGGTATATGGGGGTCAGCCTGCCAGGCTCTCGTGGGTGAGCATTGGACCCTGGCTGGGTCTAGCCCAGACTGAGATGACTTTTGTCCTTAGCTCTTTTGGGGTGGGACCCTTCACTGGATGGTTGACCGAAGACACTAGACTCTGTTTCTGTGTATCCTGGGTCTTGTTAGAGCTCTGGGTCAGCTGGGCTGTTGTCTCGCCACCCAGTAGACCTGCCTGTCTTGCTCAGCAGGGCTGAGGTTCCCCTACTGGGAGGTGTCCTCTACATTTTCAGCATTTGGCTTCCGAATGCTGGCATGTTGGGTGTGGGCTTGCTGTATGCTGCTAGTGCTCTGTTGCTGTTGCCCGTGTCCATCCTGTGTAACCTCCCAACTTCGGTGACCCTGGGCGACAGCTGTGCGGCAGCCATCTGGTGTGTGAGCTAAGGCTTCAGAGCTCTCTGCATAGAGAGTGCTGAGTATCATTCTGTTCTGGTTGGTCCGTGTGTGTGTGTGTGTGTGTGTGTGTGTGTGTGTGTGTGTGTGTGTGTTCATGTCTGTGAATGCGCCACTGTGTATACACCCCAGCTGTGAGTGTGCATGTTGACTGTCTTGGTCTAGGGAGCTTAGAGCCAACCCTGATATATCTGCAGAGTCATGTGACTGCAGGACACATGTAGGGAAGTTACCCAGAGTTGCTCATATTTAAGGATCGGAGACTCAAAATGATAACAACCCCTGTTTTACTGCAGGGATTCCAAGATCCCTGAGCCCCCGGCTGGTCACCAGTGGAGAGAGGTCCGCTCGGATAACACCGTCATGTGGCTGGCTGCCTGGATGGAGAACATCCAGAATTCCTTCAAGTACATCGTACTGAACCCCAGCTCCAAGCCGAAGGTGAGAGCGTGGCCTTCCAGGTAAGCCCTGTGCCCCACAGCACATGTGTCAGGCCCTCCCCTCTGTGCTGTTCCAGGGGGGAAAGACTTGGGAGACCCCTCAGCCCTTCAGTTCAGCCTTTAGAGATTAGCTAGGATCAGGCAGAGTCGAGAGCAGCTGGGCCCAGCGGCTGCGGTCTAGCAGGCATCTGAGTGCGGTTCATAGTCCCGTCACATTTCTCTGAGACCAGGCTCTGCTGCCCCTCCCTCATCCAGTTAAACCTGCCTGGAGCTGCCTGAGGTGGGGAGATGTCCAGTCTCTTGCTCTGCACTTAGTAGGAACATTTGTTGTTCTTACTTAGGGGGAGATGGATTGGCAGAAGTATGAGGTAGCACGGCGCTTGAAGGGGGTTGTGGACAAGATCCGTGCTCAGTATCAGGCTGACTGGAAGTCACCAGAAATGAAGAAGAGACAGCTGGCCGTCGCCCTTTATTTTATTGATAAGGTATAGCATGGGACCTGGAGAGCTGGGCAGCCAGGACAATGGTGGCTTCTCCATGGAGCTGGAGCCTCCGTCAAATAGGTATGTGTGTGCTTTGTGTGACTGTGTGTGATTGTGTGCTTTGTGTGATTGTGTGTGTGCTTGGTGTGATTGTGTGTGTGTGTGATTGTGTGTGTGCTTGGTATGATTGTATGTGTATGTGATTGTATGGTTGTATGTGTGTGCGCGAGTGTCACTGTGTATACTTGAGTGCTATGAGTGTGCGCCTTTGCCACAGACCACAGCTGTGACCAGTGTCTACCCTGGTCTAGCTGGCACTGCGGACAGGAAATGAGAAGGAAGAGGGTGAGACAGCCGACACCGTGGGCTGCTGCTCGCTCCGTGTGGAGCATGTCCGACTGCACGCGCCCGCCGCAGGTGGCCAGGGGCACGTCGTAGAGCTGGATTTCTTGGGAAAGGATTCCATCCGCTATAAGAACCACGTGACGGTGGAGAAGCTTGTGAGTGCCCCAGTGACCATGTTCACAGTGGGGAGTGGGGTCTCTGTCAGAACATGGCGGAGCCACAGTGATGTGCAGTGACCTGGTGCACCTCCCAGTGTCTCCTGTGGCTATGTGAGGAGGCCTAATGGCCAGGGCTCAAACACACACACACACACACACACACACACACACACACACACCTCTTATAAATGGTTTGGTTTAGAAGACATGAAATCCAGGGTTTGGGCGCTGATTCCTTGGGAACATGGGAAAAATGTTTCTTGCCTGTCCCTATTCCCCTGGTGCCAGGCATGCCCTGGCTTTGCCTCCCCCTTGTGAGACCTCCTCTCTGGATGCTGCCCCATGAGACTTGATGCAGCTGCTCTTTATGCTCTGCCTCTCCAGAACACAGCTGCCTCCGTCCAATCGTCTTACACAATGCCATCCCGAGGGGCCACTGCGCTCTGTGTGACTCCATCCTGACAGCTCCTCCTGTGGCTGCCCTGTTCCTACAGAAGGTCACATTATAAAGTTCCAAAGGGGATTTGATGCCACCTTGGCACCCTTGGCAGGATGGTCAAGCTAAAACCAAGGAGAGGCCAGTGCAGTCTAGAAATTGGCCTGGCCAGGTGGAACTTCACGTTTTCTTCTGAAAGTGAGCAGAGGAGAGAGAGATTGTTCTCTTGAGGCTCTGTGATATTAGGTGTGTATGATTTGGTCACAAATACAGTGCCCTCCCACGGTCACCTGGGAGGAAGTCAGTATTGCTGGTAGGAGAGGGAGCTGGGAGTCAACTGCCTGTTGATGTCATTGAGTGGATCTGTCGAGGCACAAATGACCAGCTCCAGCTTTAACCTCATGGCCGTGGATGAGTTAGCAGTGAGTGACCACGTGCAGGATAGTGTTGGGAGGCATAAAGACACGGGTTCCACAGGGTAGGCTTGGCACTATGCTGGTACCACGTCTTTCCGGGACCTGGTGTGTGCACCCCTCTGTCCCCCTCTGTTGATGTGCACGGTGTGATCTTTCTTGTCCTTGTGAGACATCCTTCCTGCTCAGCTAGTTTCTGCTCCAGGAGTCTCCGTGTGGCTACGAGTTATGCCCTTCTCCATTTCAGGTGTTCCAGAACCTTCAGCACTTCATGGAAGACAAGGACCCTAGGGACAACCTCTTTGATGCACTGACTGTAAGCATGCATATATTTTTTTTCAAAGCAGTGATGGTGTCTTAAGGTTTCTATTGCTGCAAACAGGCACTATGGCCGCAGCAACTCTTATAAAGGACGGCATTTAATCGAGTCTGGCTTACAGTTTAGAGGTTTGTTTAGTACATTATCATCCTGGTGGGAAGCATGGCAGCGGTACAGGTAGACATAGTGCTGGAGGAGGAGCTGAATGCTCTGAATCTGGACCACAGGCAGCAGGAAGTGAACAGAGAGCCACTGAGCCTAGACTTGAACTTCTAGTGACTCACTTCCTCCAACAAGGCCACACCCACTCCAACAAGGCCACACCCACTCCAACAAGGCCACACCCACTCCAACAAGGTCACACCTCCTAATTGTGCCATTCCCTGTGGGCCTATGGGGGCCATTTTTTTATTCACACCACCACAGATGGACGCTAGGGGGCCTGGAAAGGAGTAGGGATTCCAGTCTAGCCTGTCTTTGTCCCCAGTGCGTTCTCTGTTCTGACCCAGCAGCTAACACATCTTTCCTTACCCTCTCCAAGAAGCTGAGGATAGCCCATGAAACTCACGTCTCCATGACTCCTTTCTCCTCTCTGTACCCAGACTTCCAGCCTGAACAAGCACTTGCAGGACTTGATGGAGGGGCTGACGGCCAAGGTGTTCCGGACCTACAATGCCTCTGTCACTCTGCAGGAGCAACTGCAGGTGCTGACCCGTGGTGAGTAGGTCTTTGTCCCTGAGGGCTAGGCAGACTGTCCCCTATGGGACACCTTGGCCCGCCCTAGGCATGAGCTGAGGCAGGACTGGACACAGCTGCCTATTGGTGGAAGAATGCTTGAGGTCAATCCCAGAGTTGGGGTGGCCTCACTCGCCCCTAGCAGGGAGGTTTACTGCTTCCTGCTCCCCCTCTTCTAGCTGCTGTCCCTGGTTTGCAGTCTGTCCTTATCCTTCCTCCTCTAGATAGAGCGTTGCCTCTCTTCCTCAGTCACTTTGGAGGTTCCTAACAGATCTCTGTATCCCACCATTCCTGACCTCTTCTGTACCCCCAAACCCTCTCAGCTTTACTTCCCGTTCCTTTACTGCCATGCAGGGTCCTTTGTCTCCCTCCACTGTCTTGAGATGCTCAGTGGGGGCAAAACCCGCCCAACATCTGCTCCTTGGCTTCTTCCAGCGCAGAAAGGCACGAAGGCCAGTGCCCACCACCTGTGCCCACATTGCTCCCTGCAGGGTTTCCTCACGGAGGGAGATACTGCGACCCGTGGGCTCAGGAACTCTCTGGTCAGGGCAGGGTGAGGACTCGGTGTCATTAAGTGCTGAATCCCGGCTATTTCCCTACTAAACCCAGGCAGCTAACATGGCTGACCTGGGACCAATGAGCTATGTAGCCCTGAAGACATCTTTCATGCTCCAGGGCAGCCATTCAGGGAGGGAACCCTTTTTAGAGGAACTTGCCATAGGAAGCCGGAAGCTGGGGCTTCTAGTAGAGCATCCTTCAGGCCCAGCCCTGAAGATAAGAACCGCAGGGTCCTATTTTTAGTGGTTTTGTAAATCTTGTATGAATGGCCACCTGGGCTTAGAATTCTTCAGGCAGAAGCTAGTCCGAGAGCAGTGGCCGTCAGATGGGAACCTAAGCCTGAACTTCAGTCTCTCAGGGATGTAGCTGGCGAGAACTTGCTTAGTAGAGCTGGGTGTACAGAATACAGGGCCTCGGGGTTGTTAATTATGAGTTCTTGTGAGGATCCTGGACCACTCAGACAACACTGCCTTGCCTTGCCTTGGGCCTTAGAGCTTTCAGATTTTCCTTTTTCAGAAGGAAATTACTGGGCCTGGGATGGTTTTGGGGCTCCTGTCTCTGCTCCAATAGGACATAGTCCAGGCCGCACAAGAAGGTGAGGACTTGCCCGGGGAATGGTGGTGCACGCCTTTAATCCCAGCACTTGGGAGGCAGAGGCAGGTGAATTTCTGAGGCTAGCCTGGTCTACAGAGTGAGTTCCAGGACAGCTAGGGCTACACAGAAAAACCCTGTCTTGAAAAACCAAAAAAAAAAAAAAGGTGAGGACTCAGTGCTGCCATTACCATTACCAGTTGGCCCTGGCTTGTAGGGCATCTTAGGTCATTGACTTTTTCCTTAGGATTCTGTGTCATAGAAGGGACATTTATAACATGCCCAGAAAGAGTCCTTTAGGGCCAAGGATGTGGTCCAGCGTACAACACTTGCCTAGCATGTCAAGGCCCTGGCCTCCATTGCTAGCACCACCAAAGAACAGGGAAGAGGAAGGGAGGCTCAGAGCAGGTTGCAGCTGAGTGACAGCTGTCATTGTCTTTGCTCAGCTGAAGACAGCCTAACCTGCAAAGTCTTAGCTTACAACCGGGCGAACCGGGCTGTGGCGGTCCTCTGTAACCATCAGAGAGCGGTTCCCAAGACCTTCGAGAAGTCGATGCAGACACTCCAAAAAAAGGTGGGTGGGTGCCTGCGGCGAGTGTCCCCCATACTGGCTGCTTCCCTCACTTTTCTTTGGGGCATTTCGTGGAGGGCGGGGATAGTGCTGTAGGAGGCTGGGGCCGGGGACTTGGGCTCACACAAGGCCATGTCCTGGATAGCCATGGGAGGAACCAGCTTCTAGGTTCAGAGCCAGCTTGGCTGCCTCTCATTTCCATGCTAGGACACAGCCAGTGTTCTAGTTTATGAAAGAGGTCAGAGCAATGGGGATGCTGGATCAATATGTGGCTGGTGTGGGTGGCACTGTTGGGCCCTAGAGGTCTCTTGTCCTCACTCTGCTCCTGGTCAGCCCCATGTGGCTTCATGGGGCCTTCTCCCAGGCTGCTCTGTTATTTGAGTTGTCTCAGAACATAAGGCCAGGGCAGGGGTGGCATAGTTCACCTAGCATTTGTGAGGCTCTGGAGTCTATTTGCTATAAACTCCCCCCACCCCCACCCCCACCAAAAGAATGTTGGGCCAACAGCTATGGACGGAAGTCCTCAGGACAGGTCTGGGTGGGGATGGAAGCAGTCATGCAAGTGTTTTGTTTCTTCACAGATTGAGGCAAAGAAGGCACAGGTAGCTGAGGTACGGGTGGAGCTGCAGAAGGCGGAGACTGACCTCAGAATGAGCGGGGACCGCAAACTCAAAAGGTGTGTGTGTGGCTGCTGCCCTGAAAGCTGTGACCCTGGGGCCCAGCCCGGCTCAGTCTGGGTCTGGTCAGCCTTGGCCTTAAGATTCTCCTTAGCTCCTGTTGTGACCTTTGAAAGCTTCATTCTTCATACACAGAAGTAATATGATTGCAGATTGTAAGGCACGGCCGTGGCCCCCGACGCCAGCTGCACACAGTAGGGTCACTGCTGACAGGGCTCGCAGGGCTCCCAGGCTCCTGTGGCTTTCTGGTTTTTGTTTTGAGCAGTTGGTTGAGCTAATTTTCACAGCACACGTTTTACCCTTTCAAAGTGACGCCCTTTAAGCATTGTGGGTGGCAGAGACAGGCGGATCTCTTGAGTTCAGATCCAGTCTAGTCTACATAGTAGGTTCCAGGCCAGCCAAGGCTACATAGACTCTGTCTCAAAAAAAAAAAAAAGTCAAAACCAAGTAAACAACAAAACAAAACAAAAAATACACAGCTCTGAGAGATGTGTGGCCAGTTTCACAGAGACAGCCTGTATCCATCAGCATCCCCGCCCATTCCTCCCCCCCCCCTTCCACCCGCCCAACTGCAAGCATCCCTGGTCTGCTTCAGTCTCCTCAGGCTTCTTTGCAGCTGGGCTGGGCTTGTGGGCGTGGCTTCCTTGCCAGGTGAGCCCATTGGTTCTTGTTCCTCCTCTGTCACTTCTGACTGTGTTGTGCCTAACACTTTCTCTGGCTCCACAGTAGTCCAGTCTTCAGCTCTATCTTGAATTCACTTTTATCTGGGGTCTGAAGGTTTATCCTCACTCCTGTGACTACCAGACTCTCTGGCACTGTGAGCTAAGAAAACATTTCTGTCCTTACCAAGTGCACCCGGCCCCTGTGTTGGAAATCGGTTGTTTGCAGGTGTGGGGTTCGTTTATGGCCTTTGGTTTTGTTCTGTTCATCTGCGTCCTGTGTCTGTTCCAGTCCATCCTGGTGTCTGAGTGTGGGGATCAGGAAGAATGAGACTGCCAACTTTTTTCCTTTCTTGAAAGAAAGTCTCATCCTGTACCCCAGGCTGGCCTTGAACTCATAGTCCTGCCTTGCCCTCCAGAGTACTGGGATTATAGGCATGCACCACCGCTGTCTAACTCCTAACACTGTCTTTCTCTCTAAAGATTGTTCTGGCTACATGTTGACACTTGAAATCCACACCCCTCTCTATGCACTTAGGGTAATGTTGTGCTTGCTGGTTATTTTGAAAGTGCCACACCATGTAGTACCAAGTTTCAACACAATCTGTAAACACCTGTAATCCCAACCCTGGGGTAGAATATCAGGAGGGGCAGAAGTCTGGATCAGCTACATAGCAAACTCAGGGCCATCCTGGGTTACATGAGAGCTTATGTTAAAACAAACAAACAAACAAAAACAATATAATTTAAACTAAGTCTTCCTTAACCTCTCAGCAGACATTTGTAGTTTTTCAAGGAAAAGCTAAGTGTTGTGTTTCCATGCAGGTATAAATGGGCTTTTTAAGCTCATTTGGATTGTTCATGGCTAGTTTTGTTAGGGGTTCCCCAGACTACCTTGGGTCCAGTGATAACAGGTCACAGGCTCAGTGTGCACAGTGCACTTTTCTGAGACTGACCATGGCGGAGCGGAGTGGGCAGAGCACCTGGGGACGAGCCCAGGATTCTGTGGGAGCCCCTCTCTGAGGCTGCCATGGTACCTTGAGGTTGTCACTCAATGCTGTCCCTTCTGCACTTCACAGCTGTCACCCACTGCCCCCACCTCCCACCCCCACCTTGATACAGGATCCACATTCACACTGATACTTGCTTTCCCATCCAGAGGCCACATCTGGGCAGGAACATTTTTACAGATGGGGCTTTCAACTCACAGGCAGGCTCTGTCCTGGGTGAAGCCAAGTGTAAGAGGGCTCGTGTGCCCTGCCCAGGAGTTACTCCTGATCACTTAGGCAGTGGCCAGTCCCATTTGGAGCAAACTGTGTCTGACAGCCACACGGCCTCCCCAGGGGAAGGCAGGATGTAATCAGGCTCTTTGTTAGAGGCTGCAAACTGCTCAGGCAGGGGGCTGACATCAGCATTGAGTCTTCTAGGGCTGAGTCCCATCTGGTGTGCCTTGTGCTGAAGCAGCAGCTACAGGATCCACGTGCTCGGAATGGACACAGGCTGCCACTCCTGATTTCCCATGGTAGCCAGTGTTAGGCTCCCAGACGGCAGGCAGCAGAGGCTCTCAGCTTAGGACTCCAGAGAAGCACCCAAAGTTGGTAGAGCTGCCGTGATAGGCAATGCTAGGTTTAGGTCAGGACCAGGACCAACTGGGAGATCTGTGACTCCCAGGACCCCAGAGAGGACCCCAGAGAGCTGAGTCCAGTCCTGAGCCTTTGCACCTCAACATGTTAGAGTCAGAATTGACCTGCTCAGAAAAGGGATATCAGTCTAGAGTCTCCAGCCTTCAGTTGCCAGGTGGCCCAGCCCCAGAGCTCACTAGCAACCCCAGTCTACTTCTGAGCCCTGGGTGGATCCCCCCTACCCCCTAGTCTTTCTCCTTCCAAAGCTTCCAGGAGGCAAAACCATGGTCAAGACACTTAGGAAGACTTCCGACCTCTCACCGGCTACAGAAGCAGCTGTGGCCTTTAACACTGCCCCACCCCCCATCCCTGCTCCTCTTATGGCGCTGAGCCGTCCGTACTCATGACCGTGAATAGTAAGAGTTCAGCAGTGTACCTGTTTCACTTGTGTATCTAGATGTAGAATCTTTCACCCCTTTGTTTTTTTTATTTCGAGCGGGGGTGGTGGGTGTTGAGGTCTCATTACATAACTCTGGCTGGCCTAGAACTTGCTATGTAGTCCAGGCAAGCTTTGAACTCACAGAGATCTGACTGCCTCTGCCTCCTGAGTGCTGGGGTGAAAGGCATGTGCCACCACACTGCTCCCCCACCCAGGTGATCTTGACATCTTAAGTTAACATTTTTTTTAATTATGTATTTACTTTTATATATATGGATGTTTTGCTTGCATGTATGTATGTCTGTGTACAGAACGCCCAAGGAAACCAGAAGCGGGCATCAGCTCCTCTGGAACTGGAGTCGCAGATGGTTGTGAGCTGCCCTGTGGGTTCTGGGAATCAAGTCTGAGTCTCTGGAAGAGCATCCGTGCTCGTCTTCTCTCCTTGCCACTGTGATAATGCTTTGAGTCCAGGCTCCAGGAGCGCAGAGGAGTGTTGGCCACTGCGTTCTGTCTTTTTTTTTTTTTTGCCATCGTTTCAGAGTCATCATTGTCGTATCCCCAGGGGCACATCTGGGTTGATGCCCAAGGGTGCAGCGTATGCTGGGAGCTGAGCATGCAGCAAAGGAGGCGGGATCAGCAAAGAGAAAATTTCATAAGAAAATTTCATAAGGGAAGATAATACCTGAGTACTCAGGGTCCTTCCTGATCTATTCCCTTTATTCTTGGCACCACAAGGGACTGCATATGTGAGACACCATCTATCTGGAAAGTTTCTGAGCCCTCTACCATGAGTCAAGACCCAGACTTTAAGAAGGAAAGCCAGCTCAACATGAACTATGTTGTCCGTCTGTGCAACATGTTGAGCCTAATGAACAAGAATAGCAGGAACCCTCGTGAAACACTAATTCCAGGTACCACCCATAGGCCAGCTTGTGCTGTGGGCTGTCCTGTGGGTAGCTAGCCAAGCCTGGCTGTGGTGACTTTCACCACCCTGGGTGACCACTTACAGAAATGTAGCTGCTGGTGGTCTGTTTGCCTTGTTTCCTGCTCTTGTAAATCGTTGCTTATGCCAGAGTGTGTCCAGGTGGATAGTCACCACCTGTGCACGAGGAGTTGCTCAATTATTCCTGTATGGCACGGAGGCCTTATGCTTCCTTTTCTTGCCTTGGCTAGACTTTCCAGAGCAGTGTCAACAGTCTGTGGACTGTTGTCTTGCATCCAACCTGAGAGGCAAAGCTTTTGGGTTCAGTGGTCAGCATGATGGTCACTGTGTGCTCTCATAGCTTCTCTCGGGATTTGCAGGGTTACATGTGCACACCTGTGACCGGGATGGGGACTGGGGACTGTCAGGTGTTCTTCCTGAGATGACGGTGGGGTTCGTCCATTTAGGCCATGCACAGTACCGATCTGTTTCCGGTGTAAAGCCCCCGCTGCATTCCCATGAGTGTGATCTCTGCCCTTCATCTCATGCAGGATCTGGCTTCTGTTGCCTTACAGCTCCTTCTTCTGTTTCTGGAGGGATGCCTTTGCCTGGTTTGATCAGGGTAATGCTGGCTTCAGAAAATGAGTTGGGACATGCTTCCCTTCTCCACTGGAGACCTGGTGGTGGCGGTTCTGTAGGCGTTTGGTGGAGTGCTCCGGCGGTGCCTCCATCGACGGTGCCCTTATGGGGGCTTTGCTTTGGGAGAAGCTCTTAGTGATCAGTTTGGACTCTGCTTGACATCTATCTGTCCAGGTTTCTTATTCCTTCTTGAGTCAGTGAGTTCTGTTGTTTTTTGGGTACAGTCAGTGATAAGACTTTGTGTCCAGCTATCCATGGCACCCCCACTCCTTTGTGCTTCTCGAAATGTCCTTGAGCATCTCCAGTCACGTGACCATGGTTCTTAAGGGCTGAAGTTTTCTCCTTGCGACAATCTTCCCGAAGTGCAGAGCTCTGTCTTCTCACGGTGGCGTGCTGCAGATGTCAGTTAGACCAGGGGGCATTCAGTGAGGCGTGCAGCTGTCACAGCACAGCTGCTACGACATGTCCCATGTGTCACCGAAGTGCTCTGCGGGGCACGAGACTTCCTGCCTCCTTCCCTGTATACGGTGGCCCACGGGTCACACTTGGCCTCCTGCCCTTTCTGCTTGTGCTCTTGACAGTGACTCTGTCGTTGCTGGAGCGAGGCTGTCACTGAGCAGGTGGCCGCTGTGGCTCCTGCTGCAAGTGCAGAATGTTCCCAGCCTTTTGCAGCTCATTCCCACGCGTGTCCGTTCTCCCACATTTGTGTCTGGAGCATTGGTTCCTAGGGTTGGGATCAGAGTACCAGGTGGTGGCAGGATCATTAGCAGGCTGTCATGAGCGGGTAAGGAGAAGGGTGAAAGGGGGACCTCGTTTTAAAATGTATTTTCTTTAATAAGTCTTTTTTAAATCTATTTATCATTTTATGCCTATGAATCTTTTACCTGCTTGTATGTATGTGCACCATGTGTGTGCCTGGTGCCTGAGGAGATCAAAGCAGGGTATTGAATCCCTTGGGACTGGAGTTACAGACGGTTCTGAATTGCCGTATGGGTGCTAGACATTGAACTCAGGTTGACAGGAAGGACAGCCAGTGCTCTTAACTGCTGAGCTAACTCTCCAGCTCCATTTATTTAAGAAGACAGGAATAAGGGCTGGACACCTTCTCTAGTCACAGAGGCATCTGTTCCTGTTGCCTATTCTTATCCTTGCCAGCTCCCTTGTTGGCTTCACACAGCTCCCTCCACCTGTGGAGCCCGCAGCCTCCCTGGGTGTGGTGTGGGTTGGCCTTGGCTTTGCTCCCTCTGGACTTTTCTTTGTGCCTGGAGAAGGCTAACAAGGTCATTTGCAGGAGGGATGTGAAGGTGGGGCAGAGGAGGGTCTGCTCTCAGCAGCAGGCATAGGTATCCTGTCTTCCAACAGCTTCCTTCAGAAGCAGCGGCGCTTGCTGAAGCTGGAGGAACAGCTGACCCGACTGTGCGTGAAGGCCACAGACAAGGAGGAGAATAAGCAGGTGGCCCTGGGCACCGCCAAGCTCAACTACCTGGACCCCAGGATCAGCATCGCCTGGTGTGTTGGCCTGAGGCCCCTGAGCCCATGTGTGACCCGAGGGCTCTAGGAGGCCCCATTACTGTCCCATATATGCCCTGTCCTGTTCCTGGCCCTGTGCTAGGCACAACTTCTTGTGACAGGGACCGCCTAACTGGATGACCCTGATGACTCAGTTCCTGAGTCTGAGTCCTCTTGTCTTTAGACCTCTTTCCTATGAGCTTTGGGATGACTGGGACTGCCAGTACCCTGTGAGCACTAAATCACATGGAGTGGAAGGCCCAGCTGCCCACTGGGGATTGGGGGGCAGGTTGGGCCTTGCTCAGTGGCTCCCTAGGCCATACCAGGGATGTCTTGATACCCAGGAGAGCAGGTCTGGATGGCACAGGGTATCTTGGTCACCCTGATGTTCAGAGGCCACTGTTTCTTCCCACACCTTGGCCCCCAGGGCAGGACTCAGAACTGATGTTGTTACCTACAGGTGTAAGAGATTTGGAGTGCCTGTAGAGAAGATCTACAACAAGACCCAGAGAGAGAGGTTTGCCTGGGCCTTCAACCAGGCGGACGAAGACTTTGAATTCTAAGCAGCCTCTTTGCCGCTGGAACTTACTTTCTCACTGTGAAGCAGTATTGTGGTTTTCTATAATAAAATGTTGGGGGAAGGTGTTTGTCATTGTGATCTAGAACAAAGGGCCCAACAAGACTGACCTTGGAAACACCCTAAACATGGCCTGAGTCTCCCACCAGCTGCTTCCAACCCCTGCCCCCCCTCACACCCACCCAGAGTGAGGCTTCTGTTCGAGGAGAAAACAGAAGAGAGAGAGGGTGTCTGGAGACCAGGGACGCTGGGACCCATCACTATATTATATACCTTAGCTCAACACAAGGTTACAGATGGAGTCCAGGACTCGGGCACGGCAGGCACACACGTTACCAGGGAACGCACCTCCAGCCATCTGTAGCCTTCAATTCATGTCTTTCTGCCTCAGTTTAGCAGCCTCGTATTCTTCCAAGTCTTGTCCTGCTCATTGAGTTTCTGTGCCTGCAACTGTCTGCTTCTTTGCACAAGTGCCCTCCCTGGAGTTATGTATCCCACCGCATGAATTTAAGTGAAGTTCCTACTTCCCGTGACGAGCCCAGAGGACTCCAGAAAAGTGTTTGTTGGTGACCTTCCATGCCTCACAATGGCTGGTTTACGCCAGTCACAACCACAATTGCAGGGCTCAGCCAGAGGGATCCAGCTCTTCCACATCCCTCCCCTCCCCCATGCCAGGCCTTACTGTGCTTGGACAGTAAGAAAAAGGAACCATGGGATATAGGAGGTAAAGGCGTCAGTGGGGGTTAGGGTTAGGGTTAGGGTCAGGTACGGGGCTCAGGGCCCGGGAAGGAAGCCAGAGCAGTGCAGGCTTGGCTTCTCAGAAGGCCTGGCACACACTGGAGCAAGTGCGGCACTGAGCTGCAGCCACCCTTTCTGTCTGGTACCAGGATCTCCTCCACGTTGTCTTTAGTTCGGGCTGTCCTCCCATTCTCAAGACTTCACTGTTTTAGCTGTTCTTGGATAGGTGTGGCGGCTCCTGCCTGTGGACTGCTCGTGAGGCTGCAGTGGAGAATTGCCTGAGTCCAGAGGATAAGACGCCGTGTTTAACGGGAGGCTCCTTCCTTTCAGTCCCTGGGCGCTCCTGGTTTTTGAGAATGGTCTGTGCTACTCAGGCTCGTTTCAAACTCCTGGGCTTAAATGATCCTCTTGCCCCGGCTTCCTAAGCCAGAGTGCATGCTTGAACCATCCAAACTAGCTCCATTAGTGAGTTTATGAACGTTGGTTTTGTTTCCTTCAAGTTTGTTATAGTTTGGATATGCTTGGCCCAGGGAGTGGCGTTATTAGGAGGTGTGGTCTTGGAGTAGGTGTGTCACTGTGGGCGTGGGCTTTAAGACCCTTGTCCTAGCTGCCTGGAAGTCAGTCTTGTAGCAGCCTTCAGATGAAGATGTAGAACTCTCAGCTTCTCCTGCCCCATGCCTGCCTGGATGCTGCCAAGCTCCTGCTTTGATGATAATGGGCTGAACCTCTGAACCTGTAAGCCAGACCAATTAAATGTCCATGTAAGAGAGGCCTTGGTCATGGTGTCTGTTCACAGCAGTAAAACTGTAACTAAGGCAAAGTTCATAATCAGTTCTCATTCTTTGATGGACTTGAGTACCTCAAAGAAAATGGAGAACAACTGGGCATATTCTTTTTCCCAGCACTCAGGAGGCAGAGGCAAGCAGATCTCTGCAAGTTCAAGGACAGTCTGGTCTGCATAGTGAGTTCCAGGACAGCAAGAGCTATGTAGAGAGACCTATGCCCTCCCCCCAAAAAAAGCAAATACCAGACATAAATACACAACCTGGGTGGTACCAGCTACGACTTTGAACTGGGTGACCCCAGACCTACCATGGGCCAGGCAGAGACTACCTCTGTTGTAACTCAAGAGACCCCCCCAGGGTCTCAGCTCAGGCGTGCAACCCCTCAAAACACAGCTTGATGAGACGATTGCTGTAACAGCATGAGGTTTGTTTATTTATTTCACGTACGTACGTGAAGGTTGCAACTCCTCGCAGGGAGAGTCAACCAGGAACAAAGAAAGCATACATCTTTTATACCCTTTTTGCAATGGGGGTGACGTGCTATAAGTCATGTTTTTATTTTTATTTATTTATTTTTTTTTTGGTTTTTTTGAGACAGGGTTTCTCTGTATAGCCCTGGCTGTCCTGGAACTCGCTCTGTAGACCAGGCTGGCCTTGAACTCAGAAATCCGCCTGCCTCTGCCTCCCAAGTGCTAGGATTAAAGGCGTGCGCCACCACCGCCCGGCTAAGTCATGTTTTTAAATTTACAGGTCAAGAGGGATTTTTGCAATAAGATTGTTGACAGTTTGTGGCCTTCCTCGGAACCCAGTAGCAGGAGGGGCAGGGGGGTGATTCAGAGAACTGTTATGTCTTATTTTGTCCTGACTTGATCAGCATAGCCTCAGCCTGGTCACTTTGTCTGCTTGAAACTCTTTACATTCTTAGAGCCTATGTCTATGTTTTCAGAAAACTCTGTTCGAAGGGCAGGGCAGAAGCCCCTGCAGCAGCTTCTCCCTGCCATTTCTCTGTCTTAAAGGGGCAGCCTCTCACAGAGAGGCACTGTTACTGGGGAAGGGACCTTGCTTTCCACACCTCCTACCTTGCAGCTGCTGATCACCTCAACTCCCTAGGCCTTGCAGCCCTGCCCTGCATTCCCTGGCCCAATTCCTTGTTCTCAGTGGTCAGTGGCCATGCCTGCTGTCAGGGGGCATTTATACCACTGAGCCCACCATGGCCCAGAGATGCTGCCCAAGACCCCTCTGCTCCAGCCAGAAGGTTTCAGCACTGGGCAAGGCCAGTCTAATTAACTAGAAGCAAAAAGACACAGCTATATGGGAATCATGCATGGCTGCTTACCTGGCTAGAACATTGAAGTTTGGTTGGCATGTTGCAAATCTAGAACCAGGTTATATTGCAGCCTCTTCAGTGGGGGTGCAAGGGGGTGAGAAAGCTAACACGTGAGGGCTGGTAGGGGAGAACATGCTATGGTTAGAAGCTCCAGAACCAGTTATGTGAGGGAACACCACAGCAGGCTCCCATGTCAGGATGAAGGGCCGTCTATCTGGTCTTCAGGCACAGCCTGGAGAATTCGGGCACCTAAGGGCAAGCTGGCCCTGCCCTCCTATGCCCCAGCCGCCGCCCGTCCCCCCCCCCCTGCCCCCGTCTCCGATTCAGGGTATTCTGGCTGTAGGCAGACCTGGCCACTCCTTAGTTTCAGGGCTCAGCCCCAGGAACTCTCTTGTGTTATGGAGTTCAAGACCCTTAAAGAAAACTTTAACATATAGTTAAGTTTATTGAAACTGCTAGCAAGACAACAATGTCAGAGCCAAACTAGAGACTGCTGTGGGAAGTGGTGAGGGAAGGATATATATATATATATTTAGTATAGAATAGAGTTTATTGAGGGCCTGGGGAGGGGAGTTGAGGGAATAGAGACAGAGAAAGGCAGAGAGAGTAGAGGAGTAGAGGCTGGCCATGAGCACGTGGAGCGAGAGGGGGGAGGTGAATGGGGAGAGACGGGGGAGGGGTGAGAGGACAGCAGGAGCAAGAAGGCAAGAAAGCAAGAGCAAGAGAAGGATTTGTAATGGCAAGATCCACAAGAAGACCTTGAGTGTCTGCACAAACAATCCAGGAGCTGTGCTGCTCTGCCAAGGTTAGGTAGTCAGGGTCCACCTCAAAATAGGCCTTGAATGTCTGCAGAAGCAGGTTACAGAAGCCAACAAAGCAGGCAGTCATGTCATAACAGGTAGATGGTCACAGATGTACATTTTTGGATAGGCGTCACTGAGTCAGGGTTACTGGGAACTTATCTTTCAGGGGCTAGAGTTAGAGACAAATGGCTAGTGGGCACCAAGATGCAAAATTCTTAGCATAAAATGGAGGGGTTTAGCCATTACATTCCCTGATGGCTCTATTAGACTGAGGTGGGGAATTTAAACTTAGGGCTCCTGGTATCAGTAGTGTTTGACATTGATATTAACGAGTGAGAATTAGGATGTGTAAAGCAAAGAGATAGAGAAAATGAGGATCAAGGTAAAATTTGGTAACCATGAAGTAAGCCATTCGGTGAGATCCCAGCCCCTAGCTGGAGTAACCCTTTCTGTGTTTTAGTGGTGGTTTGTTTTGTTTTGTTTTTTTGAGATAGGGTTTCTCTGTGTAACCCTGACTGTCTTGAAACTCACTGTGTAGACCAGGCTGGCCTAGAACTCAAGAGATTTGCCTGCCTCTGCCTCTCAAGTGCTGGGATCAAAGGCGTGCACCACCACACCTAGATGAGCAACCCTTTTTAATTTTAACAAGTATTTGTAATACCGAAGAGTCCTGGGGGACAGCGTGAGCTGTGCTATGCTAATAGCCGTCATAGATATAGCTATTTGTCCATTTTGCCAGAGAGAAGGAAGTGACCTCCTTTTGGTAGAGAGGAACTAGTTTCCTTTGGACCCAACATTCCAGCCTTTAGTTATGATAAGGGACAAAGTACTCTCTTCTATAACTGCATGTCAGCTAAAAATTGGGACTTTGTTGTCAGGACTCAGGAAGGCCACAAAGGTCAAAGGCTGGGAGGGCGCAGGGTACCTCTGGTTTGCTGCCCAGGTTTTGCTGGACTGTGTGGAGCTAGTGAAGTGCAGGTCTGAATGCTGGCCTAAAGTGGGGACTCAAACTGGTAGGACATTTTGTTGGAAGCATCTGGTGCACGTCAGATTTCAGCAAGTATAGGGACTACAGTCATTGTGGCATAGTTTGCGGTCTGTAGTTGATTGGAAATCTGCTGAGATAGATGGAGACTTTGGGTGGGGAAGCTTAGGCTATTGACTGGGACAAGTACTTATCTGGAGTCTGTTTGACAGATGGATCCAAGTCGCAACTTCCCTGAATCTTACATGAATATTTTTTTTTGTTGTTATTGTTTTGTTTTTTGAGACAGGGTTTCTCTGTGTAGCTCTGGCTGTCCTGGAACTCACTCTGTAGACTAGGCTGGCCCCAAGCTCAGAGATCCACCTGCCTCTGTCTCCCAAGTGCTGGGATTAAAGGTGAGAGATTTTAAACACGGGTTTCGTTTACATTACAACCAGTTTGTGTGTCTGCGGATGGAGGCAGACAACCTGAAAAGCTTCATAGGTATTTTTTTCTTAATAAGGTCATCAAGTTGCAGAATAATGTAAGTATCTGTAGCCTAGAGACCATTAAACAGAAAACTATAAAAACAAGGCCCCTGTGGGAACTCAGAAAGTATTTCTTTGTGTTTATGGAGTTTTAACCATATCCAATAAGCTTACATATCTCAAGGTACAGAAAGTCTATATAATAGTCTTACATATCTTGAGATAAGTTTGTATTTTAACAAAAGTCTGAGAGAGCTAAGCCAAGGAAAGGAGAAGAGGCAAGCAGCTGTAACTCCCACTGGACAGTCTACTGTTTAGCTGTTTTAAAGCACCTGGTGTCTTTCCTGGGCTGTTTGGTTTTTCCTTTTGCTGACAGAGGCAGGAGGCCTGTCTGACCCAATACAGAGATTCTGGGGAAAACTTTTAAACAAGCATGCTTGGGTCATGAGAGGGGGTCACAGATCCAACCCCAGAGTCAGCTTTTAATAAAATAGGACAGCATAGAATATTTCAATATTATCCATACCCAAAAGACCCCTGAATCCCTGCAAAACCAAATCTGGTGAGCAAAGCAGAGAACAAAGAAGGCTCAGAGATAAGACATTCTGGGTGTGGGCCACAGGCACAGTGAGCAGCTGGTGGAATAATAGAGGGCTTATGGTGCCTGTAAGGGCTGTGCTGGGCACGGGGTGGGGGTGGGGCTTAGCAGGGGCAGGGTGGAGGTGGTGGTAGTGGCCATAGCCAGACCTCCATTCCATGGGCAGAGACCGGAGCCAGCTAAGAGAGAAAACAAGCAGGAAAAAAGATAATCTTCAGAAGCAGAGCTAGGGAAAAGGATGGCAAACAAGAGGGGCCTGAGGTACCCCTGGAACTTAAACAGCAGGTTCCAGCGAACCAGCGAGAGCCAGAGCCAGAGCGGGCAGCTCCTAGGACAAGATGAGGAGAGACAAGTAGTTAGCCATGGTTATAGGCAGAGTAAGCTGCAGGAGGAAGTGAACAAGAGAGACAGGGCAAGCTCCTGAAAGGAGCTGGGAAACAGCTCCAGGAATGAGCTGAGGACCTGCGGGCAGGGGCAGCATCTGTACGGCTTGGTTTCCCATGCTGAAACAAAACTCAGAAGCATACCGGAAAACATAGACCTACCGAACAAAACGTCTACACAGTCCGTGGACCCCAGACAAACACAGACATGTGGTGGCTATCTTCACTCATATGCCAGAACCGGGGGACAGCAGGATGTCCCCCACTCTGTCCCTTGAGACTGGGTCTATGATGTCTGACCTCCCCCTTATCTACCCAGATGTCAGGACTTCCAGAACAACTAACCAATTTCTCTGGGTTTCAAATATGCATTGGCCAATAAGTTTTACTTTTGTTCTGCTTACAGATCTGCAATGGTCAATCCGGGTTCCCCGTCTAGGACCTGTCACCGACTAGTGACTCTTTTAATTTGTGGAACCTTGATATCAGGCTTTCCCAGGCCACACCCATCTTAGGATCTATCCTGAACCCCCTGACCTGTGTATGGGGGCTCCCAGGTATCCTGAACAAGCACCCCAAATGTTTTAGAGTTCAAGAACCCCAGGAAAAGACCACAGACTCAATTTGTAATTAGTTATAAATTTATTGAAACTGATAGCAGGACACCAGTCTCTGAGCCAAACTAGAGACTGCTGTGTGAGGGGTGAGGGAAGGATTTGTAATGGCAAAACCCACATTGAGTGTCTGCACAAACAATCCAGGAGCTGTGCTGCTCTGCCAAGGTTAGGTAGTCAGGGTCCACCTCAAAATAGGCCTTGAATGTCTGCATAAGCGGGTTACAGAAGCCCACAAAGCAGGCAGTCATGTCATAACAGGTAGATAGAGGGTCGTGGCTATACATTTTTGGGTAGGAGTCAGGGTTACTGGAATCTTCCAGGAACTGGAGTCAGAGAGAAATGGCTAGTGGGTTCCAAGTTGAATACCTACCATAAAATGGAGTTTCTTTAGCCATCACACCTGGACATGGACATGTCCTGCCGTGTACCTGTAAAGTATCTCCATCTCACTCAGGAGGAGCAGGTTTACCCAAACTTTATTGGGGTGAGTGCTACTCGTGGTAGTGCACCCTCTGGTGCTGGATGAGCTGAGAGCTCTGACTGAAAGCTTTGCCACAGGTGCCGCGGGTGAAGGGCTTCTCACCCGTGTGGGTCCGTAAGTGCCGGAAGAAGTGTGACTGTCCTCGGAAGGCCTTGTCGCAGTCTTCGCACCTGTAGGGCTTCTCGCCCGTGTGAATGCGCTGGTGTTCGATGAGTACAGAGCTCCAGGTGAAGGCCTTGCCGCACTGGCTGCAGACATACGGCTTTCCCTAGTGTGCAGCCTCTGGTGGCGCACAAGGTTGGAGCTCTGGCTGAAGGCGTGGCCACATTCGCCGCACTTGTAGGGCTTCTCGCCCTTGTGGATGCGCAAGTGCTCTGTGAAGTGTGAGCTCTGACTGAAGGCCTGGCCACACTGGCCGCACTCATAGGGCTTCTCGCCCGCCCGTGTGGATGCGCTGGTGCTGCATGAAGCCCCACCAGCTCCCGAAGTGCTTGCCGCACTCATGGCAGGTGTAGGGCTTCTCCCCGGTGTGGATGCGCTGGTGCTTTAGCAGAAGAGAGTTGTACTTGAAGCTCTTACCACAGGCCTCACAGCGGTGTGCCTTGGTGCCCTGTGGGCCTGCCTGCCGGCAGTCTCGATCCAAACTATTGCCCAGTTCAGCAGTCTTCGTGGCGCTACCCTCGGTCCCTGGGGCCCCCTGAGGCAAGAGTACCATGTGCCAAGTGTCTCTTGTCTGAGAGCAGGGCATGGCTCCTGGAGGCAAGCCGGGTGGCTGCTCCAAGCTACATTCCTGGTCAATGCTGTCTCCACACTTAGACATGCCGGGAAGGCTCTTCAAGAGGCCCCTCAGTGCCCTTCCATCTGAGGCCAGCCCATCTCCAAGACTGCAGGAGTTGAGAGAGGCTGGAGTCTTCTCAGGCTCCTACTCAGAGTCTGAAAGGAGAAATGACAGACAGTTCCCAGTCTTACCCCTACTGTAGCACTCTAGGAGCCGAGCCCAGGGAAAGGCTGAATGGGCACTATTCAGAGGGATGGAGAGACTGAGTTGGGGAGAGTGTGTGTGTAAGGTAGGGAGAGGGGTATGCCACGAGCAGCCAGGCCCCATCTGTTGGAGGACCTGAGCTCCTGCAGGAGCCTCAATAGTCCTGTGATACCTCTCTTAGCTGGGAAAAGGAAGTACAGGCTGCTATTAAGAGCTAGCAAGGACCTGGAACTTCGAGAACTCTCGAAAGTGGCCCTTCAGGCTGAGATGGCTGCAATGATACTCATCTTATCCCATAAAAGTCAGGTGGCAAGAATGCCTGAGGCCTCCCCTGCCTAAGAGATCAGATCTGGATGGGGCTAGGCCTGATCCACAGTTCCATAGGGACCAGCTATGGCCTCGGTCACAGTCACAGTCAATCCCCCTCCCACCCTGCGTCTTTGAGTAGACAAAGACGGGTAGCTAGGCTTTGAAGCTAGGCTCAAGCCCAGACCCAGGCAGGATGGCCTGGCCCTTAGCACATCCAGAGAAGTGCTGAGTTGCATCCAGCTGGGGGCTCCCAAGGCTGCCTGAGGAGGGACAGGCTGCTCACTCACCAAGCCAGGTGTCTCTGGTGTTCTCCACTTCCTCTATGTCTTGGAGGTCCGGGTCTGCTGTCTGGGAAATCACCTCAGGGCTGGAACAGGGAAAGCCTGGAGGCAGGGGACTAAGGCTCATGCCCTACTCTCCAGAGGGCAGCATCCTGCCCCTTCCCTCCTTCCTGAACGTAAGACTCCAAGGCTCTAGGGCCAAGACCCTGACACACAGCACATTTCTCACTCATCCAGCATCCCTTTATGCCCCCGAAGAAGGATGAGGTGCCACTACCGTGGCTTGCTCATCAAGTAAACCCTCCTGAGGTCCTGGCTTTGGGAACTCATTCTCCCTTAGTTCTGTAGGCAAGCACAAGCCCGGCTGCCCTGACAGCTCTCATGCCAGCCCCATGCTGGCTGATGCCCTGGCTGACTCTGGTCTTGCCTCCTTTCCCACTCATCCTTGCTCTTTGCACTCAGCCCTGCAGCTGCCCCAGGGTCCCATCTTCTCAATTCTTAGCATCACAAGCCAGCCCGGATCCTAATCTGTGTCTGCAAGGGCAGAGAGACCCTAGAAGAACCACTTTATCCCATACAGCCGAGACTGGCCTCCTGCTTGTAGGTTTGCCAGGGTGGACCTGGCTGTGGCTTGGAGCCTCTCCTATAGGTCCCTGGCATAGGGACCCTTGTGTGTCCTTTCCTTATGCTTTTCTTCACCTCCTGCTACTCCCAAAGCACCCTGAGATGACTGTGTAAGAGGTTTGCTCTGCAGGTGGCTGGGACTAGATGTTCTAGACAGGCCTCTTCGGGAGCCCAAGGTTCTAAGAAGTCCTGGCAGAACTGCAGACAGGTTTCAGAACATCGGGGTCTTCTCTGGTAAAGAACATGAGGAATGAGCCCAAATGGTGTGACACATGGTAATCCTAGAGACTCAGGAGGCTAAGGCAGGGAGACAATGCTGTGAGACCCTATCCCCCCCAAAAAAAAACCAAAAAAAGACAAACAAAACTGGAATCCATGGACCTTTGAAAGTAGAATAGCTCCTCCTTCCTGTTGGTAGCTAGGAAGCAGACATAGAGACCACCTGTCACCTGTATATCTGTGCAAGGGGTGATGGCCATTCCCTCTTCTACCTCCAGACACTCAGTGCCTACCCAAGCTCCACTATGACTTGGTAAAGTCCCTGCCACCAACAACCATCCCTTAGCCCAGAACCCACTTCGTTTATGTGTTCACAGGTCCACCAGGAACAGCACAATGATGTCAGGCCCTGTTTAAGAATTGTTCTAGGAATAGGCAGAAGGGTCCTGGAGCCAGGCAGCAAACAGGAAAGGGCTTGGGGGGGGTCCCTACATGGTCTGGGGTTGACCCCCGAGGTTCCCCAGGGAAGTGTGACCTCTCTGTCCTCATCCGTGAATGTCCATCTATAAGCTGTGGCTGGGTTTCAGCATCACCTAAGAGCCTGGCACGGAGCACAGCTGCCTTCCGTGAAGCTCAGCTTCACTGTGTCAGCCAGATATCTAGGCCCGCAGAGAGAGCTGGTCCTATGTGGGATCTTCTCCTCACTGGCATCTCAAGAGAACAGTGAAACTTCCCATGTGCCTCAGGGATGAAGCACATGGCCTATAGGGCCTCTGGAACTGAGGCATGCTCAGTGGCATGACAGAGTTGGGACTTGTAATACTTCAACTTTACCAGTTGACTGACAAGGCCACCTCGTTGGAGTGAAGCCAGGATGGCAGCTCTGTCCCTGCAAGTCATGAGGCAAGTACACCCAAATTAACCAGGGAAGAATGCTACCCCTCTTCCTGGTCTAGGATGTGCTGTCAGTGGGAGATCTTCTCTTCCTAAAACTGGGTCCATTCTGAGGCCATTTTTCCTTTTACACTGAGTGTACTGGCTAGTTTTGTGTGTCAACTTGACACAAGCTGGACTTATCACAGAGAAAGGAGCCTCCCTTGAGGAAATGCCTCCATGAGATCCAGCTGTAAGGCATTTTCTTAATTAGGGATCAAGAGGGGAGGGCACCTTGTGGGTGGTACCATCCCTGGGCTGATAATCTTGGGTTCTATAAGAAAGCCAGTAAGTAACATCTCTCCATGGCCTCTACATCAGCTCCTGCTTCCTGTCCTGTGTGAGTTCCAGTCCTGACTTCCTTTGGTGATGAACAGCAGTGTGAATGTGTAAGCTGAGTAAACCCTTTCCTCCCCAATTTGCTTCTTGGTCATGATGTTGTGCAGGAATAGAAACCCTGACTAAGACAAATTGGTACCAGCATAGTGAGGTATTCCTATGACAATATGGCCATGTTTTGGGTAAGACTGTGGAAGGACTTTGGAACTTTGAGCTATAAGAGCCATTGGGTATTAAAAGCTCTGTGGGATGTTCTGTAGGAGCTTGGAAGATAATGTTGAGAACAGTGCAGAAGATGGAGGCCTGGCTTGTGAAACTTCAGAGGGAAGATTAAAGACTCTTATTGAAGCTGTTGCTATTTTGATTGTGAAGATTCTGTGGTTTTGGTTAACTAGGACTGAAGAATCAGCTTGATTAACAAGATACCAGAACTACTAAAGTGAAACCTTTGCATTACTAGGACTATTGATGCTGGTTAGCTGGAGCTAAGAAATTAGTGGTGAGTAAGAAGAGACCAATATCATTGAGGTGAAATCTTCTGGAAACTGTTTTCTGAGAGCACAAAGAGGCTGTGTTCCAAAGATAGCCAAGGTTGTACCCTGTGCTGTGGCTGGACTTGGTAATGTGTAAGAGTCACTCAGGTGGTAATGGTTTTCAAGGCATGAAGGGGTCATGAAGCGCAGTTGAGGCTTGACACTGAGAGGCCATGGAAGGCCATTGATGAAGGTATAGCCTGTTGTAGTTGACAGCCCAGGACTGAAGGGGTCATGCAAAGGAGTTGAGGCTTGGCACCATGAAGAGAGCCTATGAGAGGCTATTGGTAAAGCCTAGTTGCAGTGGCAGACAGCAGTGTTTTGGAGATGCCAGTGCCATGAGATGACCACCAAGAACAGCAGCAGCAGTGGAGTACAGGCAGCTGGAGCCTAGAAGACAAGCTGTGTGCTACAAAGGGCAGAGCTGGAGAAGTGACCCAAGCCATTGGAGGAGCCCAGAAGATCGTGAGTGGATCCCAGACATTGGATGGTTAGAGTTTGATTTTGCTTTTGTTTGTGACGGTGCCCTGATATTTTCCCTGATATTTTAGTGGAGCCCACAGTTAAGAGACTTTGAATTGTAAAAAGACTTTGAATTTTAAATGAGATTAAATACTTTAAAGGAATTGAAATTTTACTATGTAAGAATTTGTAAAGACTGTGGAACTCTTAAAGTTATTTAAGTCTTGGGGATGAATAAGAAAGTAAATGTTGAGGCTTAATAATGATGTGTTTGTATGTCAAGTTGACAAGGGGTCAATTGTACTGGCAGGTTTTGTGTGTCAAGTTGACACAAGCTGGAGTTATCACAGAGGAAAGAGCCTCCCTTGAGGAAATGCCTCCATAAGATCCAGCTGTAAGGCATTTTCTCAATTAGGGATCAAGAGGGTGGGCCCATTGTGGGTGGTACCATCCCTGGGCTGATAATCTTGGGTTCTATAAGAAAGCCAGTAAGTAACATCTCTCCATGGCCTCTACATCAGCTCCTGCTTCCTGTCCTGTGTGAGTTCCAGTCCTGACTTCCTTTGGTGATGAACAACAATGTGGAAGTGTAAGCTGAGTAAACCCTTTCCTCCCCAATTTGCTTCTTGTTCATGATGTTGTGCAGGAATAGTAACCCTGACTAAGACACTGAGGAAGAAACATACCCAGGGTGTTGTTCCCTAGGGTCAGTCAGAGGGTGGCCTCTACCACTGCTATCTTCCACCACTCCCTCAGGACTCTTCCCAGAGACCTCAGAACTAAATGAGCTACCTAAGTGCACACTCTCTTCCTCAGCTGGCAAACACAGGTCAGATCAGTCTCATGGGGTGGAAGTGGGGCAGAGGGGCACCGGAGTCTGGAGCAAATACCGTGAGGGTGCCCTTGGAGTGCACAATGGTGCTGGTCTCCAGGTGTCCCTGGTGATGAGAGACTGTTGAGTGATAAGACAAGAAGGGACTCAACATCCTCTAGTGTGGCCATCTTCCTGAGCTCTGTTCAAGGAGGCACCTGGGACCTGAGGGAAATGAAAACCAAGATAGATGGTGGGAATAGATTGTTGTTGAACATGTCAGTTCCTGAACAGTCCTAGGTGATCCTTAGCTTCTCTTAGCAAGAGAAGGTTGCCAAGAAAAGCCAGGTGATCTCCTGAGGAGCTGCAGGGCCCGTGGTGCAAGGGCCTGAGTGTTTATTCAGTGTGAAACCCTCATGATTACTGGCAGCCTCCCCAGCAAGGAAGAGTGGCCCCCAAATGCTAAGGAAGCAATTCAATCAACTGAGCCCCATCCCTGGTCTCTCAGTACAGTATCCTAAATGGTCTTTCCAATATTGTGTGTGTGTGTGTGTGTGTGTATCAAAGGTGTATTTCCAGGCTGGGGATGAGGCCAGTTGGTTGAATTGCTTGCTTAGCATGCCTCACGCCTTGGCCCAATCCCCAACACCACAAAAACTGGGTGCAGTGGAGCATACCTCTAATCCCAACACTTGGGACGTGAAGGCTACAGAATAAGAAGTTCAGGGCATCCTTATTTACACAGCAAGTTCGAGGCCAGCCTGAGCTTCACAAGACTTGAGAAAAATAAAAAAGGGGAGGGCATTTTTCCTTAACTTGGTTTGCTATAAACGGATGAAGTCCAAAGAGAGGGCCTGGTTTTCTTCCACAAAGTAACAAGGGGGAGAGAGGATGACTTGGGGAGCGATGCAACAGCACCCGTCGAGAGGCGGAGACGCTGGGTGCAGGCGCGGGGCGGACACTGTGGGGCCGCCCTACTGGGTCCCGGGGGTGACCGAAATCACTGCAGGAGAAACAGGCAGGCATCTACGGGAATGAAACTAAGGGTCTGGGTTGGAACCACTGGGACGGGCGACCACTCACCTTGCAAAAGGGAGGAGGCCGCCCACCCGTGCCGGCCGGAAGTGCTCCGCCTCTTGGAGGCCCCGCCCCCAATTCCGGGACGCTCTGGACCCTGGATGACCACGCCTCGGTGGCCTTTAAGCCTTGTAGCTTCCTCGCAGAGGGTGCCGGCCCAACACAATCGGGTCTGGACAATCTGCTTTCAAATTAGCCGAAAAGCCCGGCAGAGGCCCTCATTTCCGCAGGAGGCAGAAGTGTGAAAGCCCGGGTATTGAGCCTTGAAGGATGCCATAGCGGCGTCATTGGAATTGGCCCCAAACAGGGGCCACACAGGATGCCACAAGCTGCAGCTAACCTTACCTAGTCTTGCAGACTGTCAGGGGTGCGTCCTCGCATGAGGTTGTTAAAAATTCTCGCTGCGCATAGATTTTCGTAATCAGCGCCAACCTCATTACGCTGGGAGGTGCTGTTTGAAGTGACTGAGCCACTGCCAGTTGTTATGGAGACTATGGGAAAAGACCCCCTAGACTTAATTCAGATAATTAAGCAAAATTTTAAGGCTGTTAGCAGGGCTACAGTCTCTAACCCGAATCAGAGACGTGCTGCCCAGAAGTGGGTGCAGAACAAAGAGGTTTTAAGGGCAAAAACCACAAGATCTGCTTTGTTCTGCCAAGATTACATGATAAAGATGATCTCAAAATAGTCCTTGAATGTCTGTATAAGCAAGTTAGAACCAAACCAGCAGTCATATCAAATAAGCAGATGGTCATAGCTGTACATTTCTTGGCAGAGGGGAGTGTCAAGGAGTCAGGTTAGGGAGACTTATCTGCTAGGAACTTGAGTCCGAGACAAACAGAAATTAGGTTCCAAATTGGGTTTCTAGTACAAAATGGAGTTTCTTTAGTCACCATAGCAGGAACTTGTGATCCCTATGGTTAGAGTGTAAGGACCCCCGCAACACTTGTGCACACATACGGGCAATTCCAGGGACAAATGTTGAGTAGCTTTTCCTGACCAAGTCTGCACTGCATGAAGGAAATGTTTCAGCCTAGTGGACCTGGAGACCCTGGCCTTCACGCTCAGATGCTAAGGCAGAAGAACCTCCAGTCTTGGAGCTTGGGTTTACATTCTTAAATGCAAAGTAGTAGAAAAGGCCTCTGTTGGGTTTGTTCGATTAAAGAATTAGGGCACACTCAGCACAAGCTATCCAACCCGATTGATTAGAGCTGGCCCTCTAGGGTGGGTTCAGGAGTGCAGGGGGCTCCATCTCACCCAAAACCTCCCAAGCTTCTCCAGGCCGGAGGGCTAGTTAACCCCAGAATCACTTATATGAGGTTCTGAGAGCCCTTCCCGTAAAAAACTCACCCTGAAAAAGACTCCGTGCTACACTGGGATCCTGCACACCCAGTGTAGTCTTTGGGGAGCTAATAAAAACTTTGTTGGCTTAAGCCCATGTCTGAGCAGACTTCTCTGCTGGATAACCCACAATATTTCTGGAGGTCCCACAGAGATCCCCAGAGACCAGACCCTGAGACACAGGGGTGAGGGCAGGGGTCTGTCCTCAAATGCTCTAGAATGCAGTGGTCAAGGAGCTCCAAGGAGGTGCACGACCTGAGATGGTCTAGGTCCCAGGACCCCTTTGATCTTTGCTGCCTTGAGAGAGCTCTGGCACCGCTCCCCAAAAGGAAACTGTAGCCCTCCAGCAGCTACTAGGGAATCAACTGAAAGGAGTGCTGGCCATTAAAGTAATCAAAGCTACAACACCTGTTTTAATAAACCATTCATGTGTTTAGGCCTGGCCAAAGCCCTTGTTAACTCTTTAATTACCTGAAAACCCTTGTCAGCAAACCAATCTTCAGTAATATTTACAGGAACCATCACAAAAGCAGGTTGTTGTAAAATCATTACAGAATGTTTTAAAACACAATTAGTCAAATTACAGCCAACACAAGACACATCAAAAGTCTTATTTTTAGAATGTAGAGTAATGCTAATATTTCCTACTAATAGGACATAAGGCATGTGAACGCATGTCGCAATAGGCTTTTTCATCCAAGCTGGACTTGATCTTTTAGGTTGAGCACTCGAATCATCCAAGACAGCACCCACTATACGTATCTTCGATGACCTGTGTGAGTCCACCAGAGTCCAGCAGACAAAGCTGATGCGGGGAGGATAGGTGGAGAGGGAGAGTCAGTAGCATAATTTCTCATACTAACCACTACCCTGTATTCCAACCAGTCTAAAATCTTGAAGTCAGTCCCATGAGGCTGATAAAGCACAGGCTTATTCCCCACACATCTTTTTTAGGGAATTGTGATATTTGTACATTCCCTCATCCCACATCGTGGAAAATGTTGTGGTGCCTGGTATCTCTCAGCCTCTAGGCCAGTGGGTAAAGTTACTCGAATGTCATTCAAACCATCATTGTCAAGATCTTTCCCCTGCAGTGTAGTAGGAGATATTCTCAGACATTCAGTAGTGTTCCGCTTTGAAAAGCGTATGGAGACACCAGTTCCCAATCCTTGGTAATTAATTTCTCTACTGATAGTGAAATTTTTTCCAGCAGGCATATCCATTAACTTAGTGTTGTTTACTATTACCACAACTTCTAGGCCTTCCCATACCATTGGATGTACAAGGGGTGGATCAGGGACATAGGCCCAATACAGCTTTGTTCATGAATTGTATTCATTGTCAGGGTAGTCTGTAAGCTCATGATCAGTATCATTCTTTATCCCAGCATTAGCATGTCTTACTAACCACTCTGGCAGCATTTTCCTTCAGCATCTTGTAGAAAAAGCACAAACATGTCTTCTCCCTCATATTAATACCTGATCAGGATCATGTCATATGTCAGTAAGTATGACCTTCCATTTTACCTAGGCGTAAATATTCCTAGTTGTAGGGTGCCATAGACACTCAAAGAGTGTTTTTGTTATTTTTTTTAAATAAAAAAGCATGAGTTAAATAATTTTGTGGTGTACAGGAATATAATTTTCTCTTTTTTTAATGACGATATTGTTTTAAAGTTTTATGGGCCTGTTTTATAATATCTTGTCTTTGAGGATTATAAGGAATCACAGTAATGTGGGTAATGTTAAATTGTTAACAAAACATCTCAAATGTTTGGCTGCAATAGTTTTATTATTTTCTGTCTTAATCTGATTTGGAACATCAAGTATAGAAAAACAACGTATGCAATGACTAATTTTATTTTTAGTTGCTTTATCTGTTAAAGTAGTTGTAACTAGAAAGCCTGAGAAGGTATCAATAGTCACATGTATATTTTTTAATCTTTTAAAATCAGAAATATGAGTAACATCTATTTGTCATAATTGATTAGGTATGAGGATTAATACCATTATGTAGTATATGAAGAAACTGAGGACATTGAGGACAAGTCTTTATAATTCGATGTGTTCATTTTCTAGAAATATAAAATTGTTGTCTTAAACTATTACTGTTTTGATGATATAAAGAATGAGATTATTTGGCTATTTTTTTTTTGTGTAAAGCCTATAATCTATCTGGTATGTAAACCTGTTGTGGCATTGCCCTCTCTAAGGGGTCTAGGCAATCTAGTATGAGCCCTTAAATGCCTTATAAAGTAAGGAACAGTATATTTTCTTAAATTAAGTTGTATTTGTATAAATAATTGTAAAAATTGAGAATTAGTAGTATCTAAAAAAGGAACAGTTTTAAGGAATTGTAAACCATGAGCTGCAGATTGGCTATAAGTATATAAATTAAAAGTTTGATTTTTTTTAACATTTTAAAAACAGTGGCTATAGCACATAATTTAATTATTTGTGAAGCAGGGGGGATACTCGAGAGAATAAACATGTGATTTAATTATATATGGTGTCTTCTCATTAGATGAGCTCTCTGTAAATATAGCAAACATTTTTTTATGGGCTGTATGTGTAAATTTATAGGAAACATAAGAGTATGTATAGAGGCAAATTTTAATAACTTGTCTTTTGGATAATGATTATCAAATTTGTCTAAAAAGTTTGTATATATAATAAACCAAATATCAGTATTTTGTAATAACCAATTAAATTGTTGTTTGGAACAAGGAATAAATATTTTATCAGGTTCTTTTTAAAAATACTTTTGTGATTTTGTCTTATAATTTTGTATTAACACGGTAACAGGATGTTTAAACTTTATTTGGAGATGAAGAAAGATGAATCCACATTAATGGTCTCTTTTGCCAAAGGACTGCTTTGAAACAACCAACAACTGATCACAGTCTAGATAATGTATCTGTGGTTGGCTAATAGCTTTTTCTATTTTTTTGTAAAGTTATTTGTCCCTCATCAGTTAATCGTCCAGGAGAATTAGGATTTGTATTTCCCTTGAGAAATATTAAACAGAGTCTTAAGGTTTTTTTTGTGGCAAGTTTAAGGTGAGGTTTTAGCCCATTAACATCTCTTAACAGCTTTTGAAAATCATTTAAAGTAAGTAAACTATCTTTTTTTTTAATTTGAAATTTTTGTGTCACAATTTGTTTAGGATACAACTGATGTCTCAAATATTGAAAAGGATATTGTCTTTCAATCTTTCCCCCTAAGATTTTAAAGCTCGTTATATCAGAGCAAAGGCTTGTAGTAAAACTTCTTTAGAGGGATCAGTTAATAAAATATCTATATAATGAATAATATATACTGAAGAGTTTAAAGTTTTAGCCTCTTGTATTGAAGTAGAAATAATTTTTTGATATAATGTAGGGCTATTGGCCATTTTTTGAGGCAAAACTTTTAAATGATATTGTTATGGGTAATTTAAAATTATAAGCAGACATACTAATTGTAAACCTTTTATAACCAGCAAGATGTAAAAGAATAGTATAAAAATAATATTTTAAATCCATAATAATTTTATGTTTATATTTTGGAATGGCAGATGGAGTAGGTAAGCCAGGTTGTAATGTCTTCATAAGTTTTTAGTTTTAATAACCTTTTGTAAATCTCTTGTCTGATTTTTTTAAATTATAAATATGGGTGAATTAAAAATTTTGAGCTTGTGATCAAATTTCAAGCTGTAGTTAATGGAATATTGGCAGTTTAACTATATTTTAAAGTTTCTTTTGTAATATTAGAGCATAACCATAATTTTGGAAAGTAAAACCTAGTTTTTAACAGTGTAAAAAATCTACTTTTTCTAAAATCAATATCAAGTGTATTACTTTTATGTTATAAAGTTTGGTTGTCAGTTCTTATATATGAATGTATGACAGTATAGTTTTTAATATCTCATTAAAGAGACATTGTTTTAAAACTTATCTTTTATAAGTCTAGTTTTTAGGATAAGAATTATAAAAAATAAACAGAAACTAAACAGAGACACAGTGAAACTAACTGAAGTTATGAAGTAATGGATCTAACAGATATTTATAGAACATTCCATTCTAAAGCAAAAGAATATACCTTCTTCTCAGTACCTCATGGTACCTTCTCCAAAATTGACCGTATAATTGGTCACAAAACAGGCCTCAACAGATACAGAAATATTGAAATAATTACATGCACCTTATCAGATCACCATGGCCTAAGACTGGTCTTAAGTTCAAACAAAAGCAACAGAAAACACACATACATGTGGACATTGAACAATGCTCTTCTCAATGATAGCTTGATCAAGGAAGAAATTAAAGACTTTTTAGAATTTAATGAAAATGAAGACATATCATACCAAAACTTATGGGACACAATGAAAGCAGTGCTAAGAGGAAAACTGATAGCTCTAAGTACCTCTAAAAAGAAAATGGAGAGAGCTTATACTAGCAGCTTGACAGTCCACCTGAAAGCTCTAGAACAAAAAGAAGCAAATACAAGAGGAGAAGACAACAGGAAATAAACTCAGGGCTGAAATCAACCAAATAGAAACAAAAAGAACTATACAAAGAATCAACAAAACCAGGAGCTGGTTCTTTGAGAAAATCAACAAGATAGATAAACCCTTAGCCAGACTAACCAGAGGGCACAGAGGCACTACCCAAATCAGAAATGAAAAGGAAGACATAACAACAGAAAATGTGGAAATTCAAAAAAATCATCAGATCATACTACCAGAACTTATACTCAACAAAATTTGAAAATCTGGATGAAATGGACAACTTTCTAGATACATACCAGGTGCCAATGTTAAACAGGATCAGATAAACCATCTAAATAGTCCCATAAGTCCTGAAGAATAGAAGCAGGTGTTAATAGTCTCCCATAAAAAAGAAAGAAAGAAAGAAAGAAAGAAAGAAAGAAAGAAAGAAAGAAAGAAAGAAAGAAAGAAAGAAAAGCCCAGGACCAGATGGGTTTAGTGGGGAATTCTATCAGATCTTCAAAGAAGAGCTAATACCGATACTCTTCAAACTATTCCACGAAATAGAAACTCAAGAAACACTACCCAACTCATTCTATGAAGCCACAATAATGCTCATACCTAAACCAAACAGAGACCAAACAAAGAAAGAGAACTTCAGACCAATCTCCCTTATGAACATCGATGCAAAAATACTCAACAAAATTCTGGCCAACTGAATCCAAGAACACATCAAAACGATAATTCACCACGATCAAGTAGGCTTCATCCCAGGGATTCAGGGATGGCTCAATATAAGGAAATCCATCAATGTAATCCACTACATAAACAAACTCAAAGAAAAAAACCACATGGTCATTTCATTAGATGCTGAAAAGACTTTTGACAAAATCCAGCATCCCTTCATGATAAAAGTCTTGGAGAGATCGGTAATCTGAGGCCCATTCCTAAACATAGTGAAAGCAATATACTGCAAACCGGTAGCCAATATCAAACTAAATGGAGAGAAACTTGAAGCAATCCCACTAAAATCAGGGACCAGACAAGGCTGCCCACTCTCTCCCTATCTATTCAATATAGTACTTGAAGTCCTAGCCAGAGCAATCAGACAACAAAAGGGGGTCAAAGGTATACAAATTGGAAAGGAAGAAGTCAAAATATCACTATTTGCAGATGATATGATCAGATACTTAAGCGACCCCAAAACTTCCACCAGAGAACTCCTAGAGCTGATAAACAACTTTAGCAAAGTGGCTGGATATAAAATTAACTCCAACAAATCAGTAGCCTTCCTCTACTCAAAGGATAAACAAGCTGAGAAAGAAATTAGGGAAATGACATCCTTCACAATAGTCACAAATAATAATACATACTTTGGTGTGACTCTAACCAAGCAAGTGAAAGATCTGTATGGCAAGAACTTCAAGCCTCTGAAGAAAGAAATCATAGAAGATCTCAGGAGATGGAAAGGTCTCCCATGCTCATGGATTGGCAGGGTTAATATAGTAAAAAATGGCCATCTTGCCTAAAGCAATCTACAGATTCAATGCAATACCCAGCAAAATTCCAAGTCAATTTTCATAGATCTAAAAAGAGCAATTCTCAAATTCATCTGGAATAAAAAAACACAGGGAAGCAAAAACTATTCACAACAAAAGATCTCCTGGGGGAATCACCATCCCTGACCTCAAGCTCTACTACAGAGCAATAGTGATAAAAACTGTTTAGTATTGGTATGGAGACAAGCAGGAAGATCAATGGAATAGAATTGAAGACCCAGAAATGAACCCACACACCTACGGTCACTTGATATTTGACAAAGGAGCTAAAAACATCCAGTGGAAAAAAGACAGCATTTTTAACAAATGGTGCTGGATCAACTGGAGGTCAGCATGGAGAAAAATGCAAATCAACCCACTCTTATCTCCTTGTACAAAGCTCAAGTCCAAGTGGATCAAGGACCTCTACATAAAACCAGAAACACTGAAGCTTATAGAAGAGAAAGTGAGGAAGAACCTTGAACACATGGACACAGGGGAAAATTTCCTGAATAGAACACCAATGGGTTATGCTCTAAGAACAAGAATCAACAAATGGACCTCATAAAACTGCAAAGCTTCTGTAAGGCAAAGGACACTGTCAATAGGACAAAACGGTAACCTACAGATTGGGAAAAATCTTTACCAATCCTATGTCCGATAGAGGGCTAATATCCAATGTATACAAAGAACTCAAGGTTAGACTTCAGAGAGTCAAATAACCCTATTAAAAAATGGAGTACAGAGCTAAACAGGGAATTCTCAACTGAGGAAACTTGAATGGCTCTGAAGCACCTAAAGAAATGTTCAGCATCCTTAGTTACCAGGGAAATGCATATCAAAACAACCCTGAGATTCCACCTCAATTTAGAAGTATCTTTAGAGACCTGTTTTTTGGGGTTGGCTCATGTCACATGTTGTTTAGAATGACTCTAACCCTGAGTTAAAAGTTAACTTTTTGTTCCCAATGTTGTAAAATTTTAATCCTATCCAATAACTTTTAAGTCAATATGCTATAATCAAGACATGTAGAACATATTTATATTTTTAAAACCAGTCAGAAATAAAATTGAAGTGGCTATACACATCTTATATATTTAGACCATACAAAATTTTTAATTTTTTTTTAGTTGTAATTTTAAGAGAAGAGCACCTTGTCACCTGTTGAATCCACTAAACAATCACAGAGATTTTTCTAGGAAAAACAGCTATTAGCTCTCTCACCATAGAAGCTGAGAAGCTGTTGGCCCCTTTAAGAGTGGCTTGTGTAGACAGTCAGCCCCTAGCAGGGCTTCTCTACCTGTGTTTGACTCCCAGACATAGGTGTAGGGTAAGTTACCCATTTTTGTTTTGTTTTGCTTTGCTTTTTGTTTTTTTTTTCTTCCCTGATCAAGTTAAAACTAAATCAAGGGAGACAGCCAGCAGATAAAGTTTTAACCATTTTTTAAAACATGAAACACACACAGAAAAACAATCACTTAAACAATGAAATAAAAACAGATATAAATGGACAGACATGGACATAGTGGTACACCAAGGACAGACAATAGACAGAGAGGGAAGAGAACGAGATGTGTCACTAAAGGGACTCAGACATCCTACCTAGGAGACCCAGAACAGAACTAAGCATTCCTCCAGTAGGAGTCAGAGAGGAGGTAGGACATCTATTGACTTCCTCCTGTCCCCAGGAGAGCTCTGAAATAGCTTATGTTCATTTTCTTTTTCTTTTGTCAAGGTGTCCCAGACAGGGGACAACTTTTTTTTTTGAAACGCATTTTTCTCTCATATTTAAGGTCTAACTCTCTTTTTTTTGGGGGGGGGAATTTTGTCAGAGAAGGGAGAGGAGGCGTAGTGGCAGCTATTGATAGTTGTTCCCCAGCACCCTGTTTGTTTTTTTTTTTGTTTTGTTTTGTTTTAAACTTCCCCAATTTTTCTTTAGTTTGTCTAATTTTTTTATTTTTTGAGACTCATGGCAAGGGGCTAAAGCATCTCTGATTAAAGCACACAAAGAAAAAGTATCTACCAGGACCTTTTCAGGCCTGTGAATAGTGGAATGATCTGTTAAGCATATTTCAATTTTTTTTCAAGTTTGTATGTTTACCATTCCTACGTCTGGGAACCAAGGACAACATGAGTTTACTTGAGCTAAGAATTTTTCCAATGTTTGTTTTTTAAAACCTGCTCCTCTCACCTGAAGCAGCCCTTTTAGGTTTCGAACAAAAGCGGGTTTGTTTGTTTTTATTGCCCTGTCCCATTGCACTGCATGGTCCTAGGTGAGGTGGCGTTGGGTAAGCGCTGTCTCAGCCTAATTGCTTCCCCCAGTACAGTCTTTAACAGCTCACTGACCGGCAGATTCCGTTGTTTTTCAGGGTCCTTGTTCAGGCGCCACCTGTAGGCAGCTATCGGCTTTACAGTGAGCAGGGTTCTCCTGAAAGGAGGGCTGGAAATGAAAAGGGCAGGCAGGGGATGAGAGAAGGGGGAGCCGAGACTGTGTTCTGACTAAGGCTCAAAGTTTGATATTCAGCACAGCGTATATAAAGGGGAAAACCACAAAACCCATCCCCAGAACAGTAACTCAGGCTAACAACAGCACAGCAGCCAATCCAATAAGTTTTTATTTCTTGGTAGCTCCCTATTTCCAGTAAGTCAAAATTTGCAGCTGCAGTCAAGGCAAATAGATGTCTCTGTTTAGGCCGATAAAGTCTATTGTAGCAAACTTTCAAGGTCTGTTTAGCCTGCCTGTTGTGGCGAATGTTCAAGGTCTCTGTACAGGCTGAGGAGGTCACAGGAAACAAATTAGAAAGTCGCCTGGTCTGTCACTTAAGGAGGTAAGTCTGCCTTCTGTTTGAACGTATGGGAAAGATCGGATGTGTCTGTGTCCAGGATCCGTGTGAGATGTCACTGAATTCCTCCTGTCTGTTCAAGAGTATGGAACGTGCGGAGGCCACTCTCGCTGTATGTATGTGTCTCTGTCTGCCTTTCAATGTGTGTCTGCCAGCTTTGTTTCTCAGTATTGACCAGCGGCTGTGAGACACTCACCCCACCCCCAGCTTAAGAGCTGTGCCTTTTGTTGGGGACTCAAATCCTTTTGGCTCTGCCAGGTTACCCAGAGAAACCAAAAAAGCCTTCGCCCGTCCTGCTCTTGCTCCCTGGGTGGAGGTGGGGAGAGGTCAGGACTCTCATCTAGGACCCCCTGCCATTTAAGCAGAATGCACGGGGTGGGGGTGGGGATAGAGGGGATTGTTCCCTGATGTACGTTCCCTCTGCTCCCCAGCCTGCTTCTAGCAGGACAAAGGAAGGAGCAAAGAGAAGCTCTGCTCCTTTCTTCCATGATTTATGTCTCCTTTTCAACCAAGTCTCTCCATTCTCTGAAGAGAGAGAGAGAGAGAGAGAACCCACCCCCATGCTGGACAGGAGACTCACTGCTGTTACAATGCATCCCCCAACAGAAAGGATCTTTCTCTTCTGTCCAACACTGATCAAGGAAACTGTGGTGGTTTGAATAAAACTGGCTCCCACATTTTAGAGCCAGTGGCATTTTAGGAGGTGTGGCCTTGATGGAATAGTTGTGACTTGGTTGGGTGTTGCTAGGCTTTGAGGTCTCAGATGTTCACTTCCTGCTGCCTGTGGATCAAGATGTAGAACTCTCAGCTCCTCCTCCAGAACCATGTCTTCCTGCGCACCACCATGTTTCTCACCCTGATGACCTCTGAAACTATAAGCCAGGCCCAATTAAATGTTTTCCTTTATAAGAGTTGCCATAGTCATGGTGTTTCTTCATAGCAATAGAAACCCTAACTAAAACAGATTTTAAATAATTTTCGCTACGTCTTTTTAAGAAGGAGTAAAGACATCTGCTAAAAGCTTATTAATATAATAGGTAAAAAATTTAAAGGTATAAATAGATTCCAGTTGCTGGAGATAGCTCAAAAGGTGTTTAACAACAGAGAGAACCAATTGAGAGACAAGACCTTTTGCATAAACTGAAAGCCACCATCACCTTCTCTGATAATGAGATACAGTTAAACTTATACATACACCATAAAATTTTGGTGTCCTGCCCTCTGTCAGAAGAAAAATTTCTAGCTGAAAGTCCTACCTCCAATCAAAATATACAGTTATACTATCTCTCACATTGACAACAAAGATTTCCAGGGGTATAGGCAGAAACCAACTAGCTAGGACTGGCCTAATACCAAGTTCCTATAATTGTTCAACTCACCAGTTCAGCCACCCACATCCAGATAAAACAATACCCAATGAGCCTGGAAACACAAAGAGAAATTGCAGTCCACACTGCCTGGTTTAGAGAGACCAGCATCCTGGTGCCCTGCTAGTCACCCTAAAACACACCTCTCCTGCCTGTCAAGAAACCTGGGACGTCTGATTCTTCAAGAGGAACAGGTATGCTCTGCCTCGCACCTGACAGCTGAGCTCTTCAGCCTCCCATGGGCAGAGGTGAGACAACCCATCTGTGCTGTCACATGGACAGGGCCAGAGGGAGGTTACAGCAGGCCACTTACCTGGACCAGGTTGCCCCAAGGATTTAAAAAATTCTCCAATCCTGTTTGATGAGACACTACATGCTGACCTCCTGTCCTTACATCAGAGGTATCCTGGGACCAGACTCGTACACTATATACTTACTCTTACCATACCTCCTCCTAGCCTCTGAAACTAAAATGTTATAAAGGGGCCACTGAGGGACTGCTGCAAGAGCTACAAAGTTGGGCTACAGAATGTCAGCTAAGAAAGCCCAACTTTGTACATCAGAGGCTGCATATCTTGACTACCAGTAGTAGTGGGGAGGCAAAAAGGGCCTGTCTCAGAGGAGGATTGCTGCCATCCTTTGTGGCCTCCCCAGCCTGTACAGGCCAAGTGGACCTTGAACATTCGCCAGGCAGGCTGAACAGACCTTGGCTAAGCAGACCTTGAATATTTGCCACAATAGGCAGCCTAAACAGACCTTGAACGATAGGCTTCGTCAGCCTGAACAGAGACACCTGCCTTGGCTGCAGCTTCGAGTTTTGATGTATTGGAAATAACGAGCTGGCAAGAAATGGAAATTTATTGGATTGGCTTCTGTGCTGTTGCTATCCCGCATTGATGTTCTGGGGATGGGTTTTGTGGTTTTTTTCCCTTTATATACGCTGTGCTGAATATCAAGCTTTGAGCCTTGATCAGAACCTTGTCTTGGCTTCATCTTCTCTCGTCCCCTGTCCCCCTCACTTCCAGCCCCCCTTTCCGGTGAACCCTGCTCGACTGGAAAGCCACTGGCTGGCAACAATCCTTCAGATCCCAACTCCAAAGACTAAGTGAAGTTTCTTGAGTTCCTATGTGTGACTAGGTATTGCTTCCTCTGGATATCAGAATTTGTAGAAATAGCAAGGCCTGTATACACCAGCACAAGGGTAGAGGGACACTGAGCCCCTAATCTTGACTGAGACCAAACATAAGTATTTGAGGCTTTAATAGCACCTCTGGCTCCAGCCCTAGCGCTTCCAGATGTTCAAAACCTTTTCATCTATGTCTTGGGGTTTTATTGCTGTGAAGAGAGACCTTGACCAAGGCAACTCTTATAAAGGAAAAACATTTAATTGGAACTGACTAACAGGTTCAGAGGTTCAGTCTATTATCACCATGGTGGGAATCATGGCAGCAAGCAGGCAGAAATGGTGCTGGAACTGAAAGTTCTACATCTTGATCTGTAGCAAGAGACTATCCCACTGGGCGTGGCTTGAGCATATATGACCTCAAAGCCCACCCCAACCATGACAAACATTACAAAGGGGTTTTTAAACCCTAAACTTGGGGCCATGGAAGTTCCCTGTGATATACCTGCCCAAAGGATTGGACCCTGTAACCACAGGATTGCCCACCTGTCTAAGAGCTGTGGCAGCTTCTTCTTGTCTAATCAATCAAACGAACAAGTTAACTCTGGGTTAGGATCTTATAGCATTCCACATTGTTGAGAGCCCTCTGAGGAACACCAAAACACTGGCTGTGTGACCCAGTACTAGTCCCTACTCCTGGACCACGGAGTCTGATTTGAGACCCAATGCTTTCAGTCCTGCTACCCTCCTGCCTGATAATGACCCGCAGATGCTCATCCATGATTGTCACTGAAGAAGAAACCAGGTATGTGGGCCAAAATCACTTCTGTTAAAGTAACTACTCTAGCTCCCAAGTACCTGGTTTCATCCTAGGTTTAGTCCTGGGAAGTTTTGAGCCTTTGTACAATCTTATCTAGGCCTAGAATGTTTTCAGTCTCTCAAATTTACTACTGAATAAGCTCACCTTTTTTTTTTTTTTTTTTGCTCTTTCTGAGCTCCTGCTGGCTGGGCCAACTCGGCTGTTTTGGCTCAAACTCCTTTCCAAGCTGACTGATTCAACCTGCTCTTCCCCCAACCCCCTGCCCTGAACTGTTCTGCTTGGCCTCATACTAATTTTGGCAATATGTCTAATTTTCTCGCTTCTGTTCATCCTCTGGCTAGTTCTGTCTTCACGCGTGTCTAGCTTGTTCTCTCTGTAAAACTGTTGCTGTAAAACCGCCTCCTCTCTTTCACCGTTCTTTAGGTCGTTCCCTTTCCTTTCTTCTCTGGAGAGTTTTTTCAAATCTTTCTCTGACACAAAGTGGCAGTCACTTTGTCTGTCACTCAATTAGACAATCACTTTCAAACATGGGTGCTTCCTTCTCCAAACTAGTTTTACCTTCATTGTTTGGGAGTAAAGGTGTGTACTAAAGGCACATCTGTATTTCAGCCAGAGGGATTAAAGGTGTGTGTGCTAAGGCTGAGCCACACCACAACTAGAAACAGGTTTTTTTGTTTGTTTTGTTTTGTTTTTTTCAGTAACTAAGGCAATATTGGCATTCACAGTGTGACCAAATCGCCTGCAATGCCCATGTGATTGTATTTAGGAGACCCCCTCACACTGTTTTCTCAGCTGAGAGGCCAGCAGTTGGCAGAACTCTCTCACCATTCCTGGTTTTAGTTCCTTGCTTTAGGCTTAACCTTGCGATCATCAGAAGGCTAAAACTTGTCACTTTCTAAATGAATGTTCTTAGCAATACTGTAAACATAGTTCTGAGCACCTTAAAGAATTTGATCATTCAGAAGGTGGCTGGCCATTAATTTGCATGTCTTAATTATCTTTAATGGTTTACAATTCAGCAGCTTTTACAAGATTAGGTTTTACATTTTTATTTCTGGTTAGTTTTATTCTGAAAAATTTGAATTGAAGATTTAATTGAAAATCCTTTAGAAGTAAAATAAAACTTTCAACCATAAATGCAGTCCACAGAGAAATTGGGAGCCTTACTTTTTTAACTTTTTATATCAAAGTTTTTATTATTACTCAATTCATCCAAATAGCTAATGTTTAACAAACTCCGCAAAGAATAAAAAAAAAAGGCTAGACCTACATCTGCTAGCCTGAATAGTCCTAAGGAGTTAATAAACCTTATTATCAAATATATCTTAGTTACCAAACATGTTTTAAAATCAATATTGAACACAGTTAAGAAAGACATAAGTGGTTAGGCATACTTTTTAAAGTCAGTTTCTGTTAACCTGAGTAAACTTTTATAACCCTAGGAATTTGTGAATCTTGATCATTACAGATTTTTTTGCTTGGAATTTTACAGCACCCTCAACTGTGTCATCCCCCCCCCACCCCAACCCTACAATAGTCTTACAGATCTTGAGAGAAACAAAGTTTACATTTGATCAAGAACTCTGAATATCCATGACCTTGAGTGGGGAAACATTTTTTTTTCCTAACAAGAACCAGAAAAGGGGGAAGAAGTCAGAGCTAGATATCTGTAATTATATTTGACCATTTTAATTTTTATATAAATCTTTTTGATTAAAATTTTTTAATTAAAAATTATAAGGGAGACATAATAGTAACAAAATATCATTTGTTGTAAGAAAATTTTCCTAAGGGATGTTAGACAACTGGGTGCAGTCTTTTCCCAGTATACAGATTTTAGCCTGCACACCCTAGTTTTTCCAGAAAACCTTGAGACCTCATGTAGGTCCTAATTGCATACAATTAGCTGGGAGGAGTGACTGGATACTGGTGTGAAGGTCTAATGATCTTGTCTATCTCCTCAGTTTTGAAGGAATACTAACTTTTAATGAGCCCAGCTCTGAATATTTTAAGCAGGCATATTTGGGGTTATCAGTGAGATCTGATATTTTTATTTAGTTTTTGGTTTTTCAAAACATGGTCTCTTTGTGTAGCACTGGCTGTCCTGGAACTCACTCTGTAGACCAGGCTGGCCTCAAGCTCAGAGATTCACCTGCCTCTGCCTCCCAAGTGCTGGGATTAAAGGTGAGAGATTTTAAACACAGGTTCCATTTACATTACAACCAGTTTGTGTGTCTGCGGATGGAGGCAGACAACCTGAAAAGCTTCATAGGTATTTTTTTTCCTTATAAGGTCATCAGGTTGCAGAATAATGTATCTGTAGCCTAGAGGCCATTAAACAGAAAACTATAAAAACAAGACCCCTGTGGGAACTCAGAAAGTATTTCTTTGTGTTTATGGAGTTTTAACCATATCCAATAAGCTTACATATCTCAAGGCACAGAAAGTCTATATAATAGTCTTACATATCTTGAGATAAGTTTGTATTTTAACAAAAGTCTGAGAGAGCTAAGCCAAGGAAAGGAGAAGAGGCAAGCAGCTGTAACTCCCACTGGACAGCCTACTTTTTAGCTGTTTTAAAGCACCTGGTGTCTTTCCTGGGCTGTTTGGTTTTTCCTTTTACTGACAGAGGCAGGAGGCCTGTCTGACCCAATACAGAGATTCTGGGGAAAACTTTTAAACAAGCATGCTTGGGTTAGGTAAGTGGGCACAACACAACCCCAGAGCCAGGTTTTTATTACAGTAGGACAGCATAAAGCAGTACTTCAATGTTATCTATATCCCAAAGACACCTGAATCCCCACAAAACAGTGATGAGAGCAAGCAGAGAATAAAGAAAGCTCAGAGACAACCATCTGTGAGAAGCCCATGAGACTTAAACAGCAGTCTCATTGAGCCAATGAGAGGGACAGAGTAAGCCGGTGGTGGTGGTCGTGGTCTGGCTCCCATGTCTGAAACAAAACTTATAAGCATATTAGTAAACAAATCCATCAGACAAAAGCAAACAACTTAAAAAGACAGAATGTCCACACAGTCAGAGGAGACCAGACAGACAGACAGACATGTGGTGGCCACCTTCACCCATACACCAGAACCAGGGGGACAGGAGGAGGTCTCCTGCTTTGTCCCTGGAAACAGTCTATGATCTTCTCGGATCTCCCCTACGTGTCACCAGATGTTGGGACTTCCAAAACAGAACAACTCACCAATTGGTCTGGGTTTCAAATGTGCATTGGCTGTAAATTTTACCCCCCCACCGCCCCCAAGAGAGGGCTTTTCTGTGTAGCCTTGGAACTTCCTCTGTAGACCAGGCTGGCCTGAAATTCAGAGAGCCCCTTGCCTCTGTTTCACGAGTGCTGGGCATTTACAAATTTGTGGTGAGTACAGTCTGGGGTTCCCCTGGGCCTCCAAGTTCACCTTGGACTTGTCTCCATTTAGGGACTATCCCAAGGTTCCTGACCCTGAGTCTGGGATTTCCCAGGGACCCTAAATGCTAGGGAGCTCAAGACACTCCAGGAAAAGATCACAGACTCAACCCAGATTATAATTAGTTAAATTTATTGAAACTGATAGCAGGACACCAGTCTCTGAGCCAAACTAGAGACTGCTGTGTGAGGGGTGAGGGAAGGATTTGTAATGGCAAAACCCACATTGAGTGTCTGCACAAGCAAGCCAGGAGCTGTGCTGCTCTGCCAAGGTTAGGTAGCCAGGGTCCACCTCAAAATAGGCCTTGAATGTCTGCAGAAGCAGGTTACAGAAGCCCAAAATGTTATAACAAGTAGATGGTCATGGTTGTACATTTTTGGGTGGGAGTGACTGAGTCAGGGTTACTGGGAATGTATATTCCAGGGACTGGAGTTAGAGACAAATGGTTATTGAATACCAAGATGGATACCTAGCATAAAAAGGAGTTTCTTCAGCCCTCACACTATCAGCACTGCCTGGGCCTTGCTTATTCTAATTGTATTAATGGTGGGGCCCTGCATCTTAAACTATATGGCCAATTATGTAACAATTTGGTAAAACTAATGCTTCTTAGCACTATCTATACTGACTTTATAATGAAAGTACCATTCAGGTCATCAAACTCAGCACATAGATATCACCACTGGACAAACAAAACAAGACAAAACAACCCCCCCCAAAGACCTTGTACAGCGAGGTCCATAGTTCTGGGAGTCTCTAAACGTACCCACCTTGCTTTTTGGCTTCGGTAGCTCTGCTTCTAGCTGACTGTTCTCGTTAACTGAGGTATGACAATCTAAGATATGGTTTCTGTGCTTAACAGCTCACCCTGAGAAAGGCTTGAGGCTACAATGAGATCCTAAACGCGTAGTTGCTGGCTGGCTAATAATGACTTTCTATTGGCTTATACTCATGCTCCAGTGGTCTTCTCTGGTGGATGCCCCACAGGCAGTAGTCTGGAGAGTTGAGGCTTGATATCCAAGATAACCTAAGGAGGTGCCTATCGAAGGAAGGAGAGGTGATAGGGAGGTAATATTCAAAAGAAATAGTGTGTGCAAAGGTCTTGAGGTGTGGGACGTGCTAGCAGTAATTTGGACCAGAGCAGGCAGGGTGAGATGTAAGCAAGGGGAGGATGGAGCAGGATGAGCAAGGGACAGACAGTTACTACCGTCACTCTCCAGAACATGGATGTCATTCCAAGTATCCCGGATACAGACACTTCTCAGTGGGAGGAATCTACTTTTTACTTCTTGCCTATTTCTATGTCTGTGTACTACTTACATGCCTGGGCTTGTGGAGGGCAGGAGAAGGAGACAGATCCCCGGGAACTGGAGTTACAGATGGTTGTTAGCTGCCACGTGGGTGCTGAGGTCAATCATGTGTCCTCTGGAAGAGCAACGGTGCTTTTATTCACTCAGCCATCTCTCCAGACGCCCTTTTTTTTGACAATGCTGTGGATGGCACCTGGAACAAAGGGTCTCAAGTGTGCCAAGAGTGTGTTTTGTCACTCAGATACACCTCCAGCTCCACCCCTGGCACCCCATTTTTGAGATGGGGGTTCACTTTTTATCCTGGCTACTCTGACTTTCAGGTTCAAGTGACACTTTTACTTCATTTTAAAGTGAGTCTCGAGGCTGCGGAGAATGGGTCAGGAAAGAGCTGGGTTGCTCTAGTGCTTCTGCTGCCTACAAGCCTAACTTAGTCCCTGGCTTCCTGAGTAACATAGCACCAGTGCTCCTGTTGCTGGGCTGAGGTTGACCTGTGTATTGTGAGGTTTAGCTAAATCCTTGCCTCTTCTCACCAGATCCTCCAAACAAAACTGTCCCCAGGCACTGTTAAATGTCCCTTGCAGGGTCACCCCTTGAGAACAACTGCCCTAAATGAAGAATGAACAGACACTTCCCAGGTTTCCCTCAGGGTCCCCACTACAGGTATTGAACAACTACTAAACCGTAACCTGGCATTCCATTATCTGGGGTTTGAAAGGCAGGATTATGTCTTGCTTTTTTGTACAACCTCCACCCTCACCCCATGGTACAGCAGTGGTGACTTTTCTGAAGTACACATTATACTCTCATAAGCTTGGTCACTGGAAGGATCCTAGACATTCCCAAGAAGCAGTGACTAGCTGGGACCCTGGTCTTGCAGCTGTCTCCAGTGGAGAAAGCTGGTGGCTTCCTTGAGGACATTTGTCCACACTGTAGGGAACCCAACAGAGCACAGTAAGCAAGTTGGAAACATGTTTACTTTTATGAGAAAATAGATGTCCAGGAGCAGCACCAACAGCATCTGCTCACAGAACCATGGCAGCAACTGGAAGGCAACGTGGAGCATCAGTGCTGCTGTCCATGGAGCAGAAGAGTCACATAGGAAGGAAGCCACCAGTGCAGAACAAAGCAGAATGTCTAGTCCAATGTGCACAACACTGACACAGCACCAAGGGTATTACATGGACGTAAGCATTAACAAATGTCAAACAGAAACCCCAGACTGGGGACAGCATCTGCTACAACACAACAGGCCATGGCTGCGGCTGTTTAAGTGGAATGCACCACTCACTGCAGTGTACAGACGGGGCATTAGGACACACGGGTGTCTGCACCAGCCAGATACAAGAAAGAGGAGGTTCCACCAGATCAAGATGTGGCTGAGGTGAGATGTAAACAGGCCAGCTGAGTGCTACCAGTATGCAGGTGCTAGGAACCCTCTGCAGGTCCAAAGCCAAATGGCTGCAGGCCCAGATGCAGGGAAACAGCATCACCTAGGTGTTGTCTGGGAGCCGCCACATGAAAGCAATAGTCCTACAGGATTTGAGTCAGGAGTTCAATCCACTTCCTTGACCTCTTCCTTGAGAAGGAACCAGGAGAAAGCAAACACCCAACTCCACAGGCACTAGGCACTGGAAAGGGCAGGCTGAAGGCGGGCACCGTCGCTTGGCCTAAAGGTAAATGTGGCACACAGGCCAGTCTCCTTGTCTGAACTGTACCTGGGGTCCACACCAGTGGTGACCCCATTCCCCTGAGTCTTCCCTTGAAGCCACAGAGCATCTGTCCCTTGAGTCAGGGTACACAGCCTTTCTTCCTAGGGCTCCAGTTCTGCCTTCCTTTTCAGGGCATCTTGATGTCCCAACTCATTGGCACAGGAAATCATTGTCTTGATGACAGATCCAAGGAAAGAAAAGGAGCCCACACGTGCTCTGGAGCTACAGACTTCCACAAACAGAAGGAGGCAGCTAGTCAAGTCTAACCCAATGGTCTCCTCAAATAGAAGAGTCCTGGATCCAGCCCAGAGCTACTTCTGACTCTCCTTGAGGTGGCTTCTGCCTTCTCTCTTGGCTGGGAGGAGGCTGAAGGACAGCTCAGAGTTCTCACTCACTTGCTCGTCAGGCCCTGGCCGGGCTCTGTCCTAAGTGAGGCTCAGCAGCAGCTGTGCTGGTCAGAACTCTTTCTGCAGGACAAGGCCCACTGGACATGGCAGCTGAGGTGCTAATAAATGGACGGCCTTGGACTTCTAAGACATCTCTGGCTGCAGTTGAGTATGTTTCTGTAATTAGAATCCCAGTACTTTGCTGGAGTGTTCTTAGTTGCCCCAGGACACATCTTAAGACATCTAGAAGGTCCTGAACATTTCATTTGTTCCCTGGTGGCTGTTCACAATGTCTTTCACTGAAGCAGAGAGCTGGTGCTGGGAACTCTTCAGTAGGCTTCAGTGAGCCCAAACTGATGGTTCCTCATGGATGCTGCCATGTGGCCATCTTAACCTTCAGGGTGGGAACAAGAGAAAGTGACCTGTCGTCACCACATGGCGTCCAAAAGGTCTCCCTGAGCTCAGCTTTCCTGTTGCCAATGGGTCTGTGATGACAGCCTCCCTGGAGCATGACCCAGTGGGTCTCTGCCATGCTCTGTGGTAGAGGTAGACACTGACTCGAGTCCTCTGAGCATCTTACTGGAGAGATCTGCTCTAGCAGCCTAGAAAAAACAAAGTACAGTCTGTGTAAATGACAAGAGGCAGTTCCTCACTCGCTAGGAGACAGAGCACTGAAGGGAAAGGTGGGTTAAGTGCAAACTGGTTCTGTTGACTACCCAAAGAAAAGCAAAGGACACAAAGGGATGTAGGGCTCCAGCTGTAGGCAGAGACCCAGCGGCACACACACATGTGCTTAGAGGACAACACAAGCAGCAGTCTGACATGCTCCTCCTTCTGCTGGGACTGTCCTATGACCTCCTCCTGCTGGTTTGGTTGTATGACTTTTCCCATAATCATTAATTGCATTTGAAAAAATTTTTTTTCAGTTTTCCATGCTGACTTTGTTGAATTCAGCTGTCCCCCTTGGGTAGGGAACATCCGGGGCTGCTAGCTTGCAGGCTAGCCTCCCATGTGTGTGAATGAATATCTGTTCTTATTAAGAATGCCAGCAAGGGGCTGGAGAGATGGCCCAGCAGTTAAAAGCATTTGCTGCTCTTCCAGAAGACCAGGATTTGGTTCCTAGCACCTCCAAGGTGACTAACAACTAACTGTAACTCCACTTCTAGAGGATCCAACAGCATCTTCGGGCCTCTGAGAACACTGGATGAATGTGGTAAACAGACAAACACATAAAAATAAAGATAATCACAAAACAATGTAAAAGCATGCCAACACACAAGAACTTTGCATCACTAAAACCACAGGCACAAGCCAGTGCAATACCTAGACTTTATTTTTTTAAGACAGGGGTCTCACTACATAGTCCTGACTATCCTGGAACTGGCTATGTAGACCAGGCTGGTCTTGTACTAGGAGATCTGCTTGCCTCTGCCTCCAGAGTGCTGAGATTAAAGACATGCGTCTCCACTCCTGGCCACACCTCAACTTTCATACACCAAGTCACTGAGTTCTAGCTGGTTCTTCAGAGTTGGGCACCATCATCCCCACTGGATGACAGGACACTGAGACACAAGGTTCAGCACTACACCCAACACTGCCAGATCCAGGCAAGGAGGAGGCTGCAGCTGACAGACTCATGCTCTTGCCACTTCCTTTCCCCTCATGGATCAAGACATTGGCTTTAAACATGGTTCTCTGGCTATGTGTGGTGCTGTAGGCCTTTAATCCTAGTGCCTAGGAAGCAGAGGCAGGTGGGTCTTGGTGAGTGGAGGCTAGCCTAGTCTACTCAAAAACAATACAAAACAAAACACAAGTAACTCGATTCTTCTTTTCAAAGAACCCTAGGCTGGGGTATAGCTGAGTGGCAGAGTACCAGCCCAGCACTCACAAAACCCTGGTCCCATCCCCAAGACCACAAAAGCCAAAAAGCGACCATGAACCTGTGTGTGTGTGTGAGGGGGTGGGGAGGTGGGTAGGAGGAGGACAACTCAACCCTGCCACCCAGGCACTGCTGCAGTGTCTCTCAGGGCCAACCTGAGGCTATTTGAATGACACTCTCCGAGCCTGTCCTATATATCCTAAATGTGGAAAAGACATTAAGGAATAGATTATTTGTAATTTAATCCAGAAAGGGTCCATGTGGCTCAGTTAGGAAGTGGCTCTGTTTCTCTTTAAGTTAAGGGCTCTTTATGCATTCACACAAAGTGACACTTCTCCCTGCCAATGACAAGAGTTATCAGAGCACTGCACAAATCGAATCAAATCAGACAATGCAGGCAATCTGGGGTTGTGCTTGACTAATCTCAGTTGTTGTAAAGTCTGTGTTCACAATGTTACTCTCCTGGAACACAAAACTGCTCCAGTCCAGTTCCTGCACCCAGGGATCCAGATGTCCATAAGCCAGCCTTCTGACCAACATCTAGCTCTAGCTCTGAAGGGCTAAGCCTACAGAGGGCTCGAAATGCCAAGTCTGCAAGCTCTCTGGGGCTCAAACTCTTATATTCCTCATTAAGAACAGGGGTCAGAAATCACATGTGGCGGTGCATGCCTGTAAACCCCAGCACTCTGGAAGCTGAAGCAGAGGATCATGGTGGGTTCAAGGCCAGACTAGGCTATGTAGTTAGTTCTCAGCAGCCTGAGCTACATTTCAAGACCCTGTCTTAAATAAACAAAGTAAAAATCAGATCCCAGGGGAGCCCTTTGCATCTACTTTAACCATGTTTGATGGTTCATGCCATGACTCCAGCATTCTACAGGCTTAGGCAGGACTGTGAGTGAAGCCAATTCAGGCTACACAGTGAGATCCAAGACAACCTGGGCCAGAGGAGACCCCATCTCAACAGAATAAACTATAAAACAAATGGGTTGGCAAACAAGTCATGGCGGCACCTCTTTCTGCCAAGTTTGGTTAGCACGTGGCCACACCTATTCATTCTGGGTCCTCTGCAAGGGCTGTGCAATAAGTGAACAGGTGAGTGGCTGCAAAGACAAGAACAAAATTCATGTCTAATGACACTGGGCCACCCTGCTGAGCGGCCCACTGGGTGTATATAAACACACACAACCTCCACCCTGCCTTTGCAGCCCTCTTAGTGTGTATGAACACATACAATCTTTGGTTTCCCTTCAATACTGAGGGAACTGCGATTCTGTACCCTAAAACCTTAGCACACATCCTTAAGGACAGGGCTACAGGCTGGGACCAGGACACTGTCTTGCCACCTGGTAGCACTCCAGGTTTCCAATGTCCTGGGAGTGTGTGGGCAACCCCACTACTCCAGGATATGTTACCCAAATATGCCATGTAGCTCCTACACCAGCTGATACCCATTTTCTCAGAACTTCACTTTATCAGATTTTCATATTGGATTAAACCTTCCTCTCCCATGGGGATCAAGACTGGGAATTTACTCCTGGGGATGCTTGCAGAAGGAGAGTGCAGTGTGGGAAACCTCTACCTGGAAGGTTCTGCCCCATAGGGAGGGGCAGTACAAGCAGCCTGGTCCAACAGCAGCCCAGCCTGACAGTGCGTCAGTAAACCTGGCCAGGCTAGTGCCACAGGAGGCACCAGAGACACAGTGCTGTTTCAGCTTCTAGAAAGGGGATGGCTAACCTCATTATATAGTTGTCACTGTGGCAATTGTCTGAAAAAAACAACTTGAGGGTTTCCTTGGCTCCTGGTTTGAAGGGGTACAGACCACCATGGCTGGTCACATTATGTAACTGGGAAGCAGACGGGTGACTGCTCAAGTGTATGTCTCTAGTGCTGCTCTCTGCATGGGGGCAGGGGGTAGGTAAGAGGACAATTCTGAGGAGTTGGGTCTCCATTGCCATTTTTTGTACGGGTTCCAGGCCTGAACTCAAATTGTCAGGCTTCTGTGAGAAGCAAGTGCCTTTACCTGCTGAGCCGTCTCGATGGCCCAGCTCTCTCCCTTTGAATTTAGTCTAGGACCCAAGCCTGTGTGATAGTGCTACCAACATTTAGGTAGGTCTTCCCTCTTCAGCTAAAATCTCCCTGGCAAAACCCTCACAGACACACCTAATGTGTCTCCTAGGTGATTCTATATCCAGTCAGGTTGACCATCAGATTACTGCAGCTGGCCAAACCTTCCTACCAGGGAACATAACTACCTGCATCATTTGGGCAGTGCCCTCTCATGGTTTCTGTACCTGTTGACAAGCCCTTCTCTACTTCTGGCTGAGGACCCTTCCTTCAGGGCAGAGGCCCTAAAGAAAGCCATTATTCATTATGTCCAAATCTCTGCCGAATTTCCCCCAACTTACCCTCCTGGCCAACAGTCACTTGCTGTCTTTAGAACACAGACCTCACAGAGCACTTGGGACAGACGGTAGACAGTCACGTGGTCTTGCCCTGCTGACCAGCAGAAGTGGAATTGACCTGAACGGCAGGCTGCTGTGGGGCGGGGTGGGGACACAGCTGTTAGTTCAAGGTACAGTGGAGAGAAGCTGCTGATGGCACCCTGGAGCTACACGACCTAGTCTAAGAAACCTGCCACTATGCCAGGGTGCAAGGGTCTGCCGAGACTCTGGATGGACCCAGGCTAACTTGTCTAAGATGTGGCTGGGACAAGGGAACACAGCGCAACCCAGTTCTAGGCCCAGGGGTTGAGCCTAAAGACTGTTGTTTCAGTCAGAAGAGAGAAACTTTAGGATCACTGAAGTCAGCTGCACAGAGACGAGCAGGACTTGGTGCTGTCCTCAGAGTTGGTCAGAGTGCTGCCTGTTGTCCACCTCAGGGTTCTTTGCCCCTAGCAGACTGTATGGGGCTGGGCCTGCGGAGCCAGAAGCCTTCCAAAGAAGAGACCAAAGCACAGTGGTTGGTGCAGGCAGGCAGCAAAGGAAGGCAGTGGCCCTTGCCACCCGGGGTGTCTCTTTAGCACTGAAGTTCTCAGCAACCCAAAACTGTTCCAAAGAAGGCCCTGAGTAGCATAAAGTAATCTGGAAAATGGCTGGAGCTTCAGGAAGCTCCGGGGAGCACCGTGTTACCACTAAGTGTAGACTCGAAGGGCAGAAAGCCTCTGGGCTCTCATGTCTGATGGGCAGATTTTCCTCTCAATGACAGAGACGGGTGGCCACGAGCACCCTGCATAAGAACTCTGGACCATCATCAGGTGTTTGACAAGGATCCGTAGTTGCAGGCTGCCCTGCTCAGTGCTTCTTCCTCGGATGACGCTTCCGATGCCGGATGAGGCAGGAGCTGTAGGCGAAGGATTTTCCACACTCCTCACAGCCATAAGGCTTCTCTCCGGTGTGCGTTTTCTGGTGTTTCAGAAGGTTGGAGCCACAGTTGAAGGCTTTTCCACACTCCCCACATTTAAAGGGCTTCTCCCCGGTGTGAATTCTCTGATGTTTGGTGACATCTGAGCTGTGCCTGAAGGTCTTCCCACACTGGTCACACTTAAAGGGCTTCTCTCCAGTGTGAACTCTCTGGTGGCGAATGTGATCTGTCTTGTGTTTAAAGATCCGTCCACATTCACCGCACTCATAGGGCTTCTTCCTCTGAAAAGGAACAAACACAGGGACACCCTCAAAGTCATCTTTGAATGAGGCGTCGAAGGCATCAAAGATATGTGCTTCGTCTTCGGGACTCAGGACAGGCTCTTTTCGGGGTTTGCGGGGCTTTCTTGGCTTCTTGGTTGGCTTTTTCCCCTTTGATGTTTTCTCTCCTTTGACAGTGGTCTTTTGCGCACCTGCCTCCTCCTTTGGGGCCTGGCTTTTCTTTTTCCTAGTTGCAGGCTTTTCCATTGCTGCTCTTAGGAAGCAGGAAACCCTCTGGAGGCCAGGGAAGGCTGAGGGTTTTCAGACAGTGTATGCCTGGCTCTTTTTCTGGGACTTCACTGTCAGGAACAGCTCACCACATCTTGCTTATGAAGCTGCATCAAGCAGACAGAACCATGATCTTCTTGCTTCTGGAGGCAAAAGCATGAACAACAGGTCAGAGGCAGCTCTTTAGCTCTGCAGTTCCACTGTCTTCCCAGCTACTCATGTCATGAGCTTCTCAGACTAAAGTGGACTCCCCAGAACTCTAGCCCCAGGCCTAGAAGCTGAGCTCAGAGACTGCTGTCCACAGCATGCTCATCTCTTTGAGTGACTCTCTCACTCAGCCACTGACACTCCTTGGCCTGAAGACAAGGTTTTCACTCATCCCAGAGGAAGCCATATGTATTATGGACCAATGGCCATTTTTCACCTCCCTGTTCTTCCTTATCCTCTCTATCTGCCCACCTCGGGACTGTGCAAACACACACACTCTATCACACACTGCTTGGTTCTGAGCCTGGAAAACTCAGGGCTGTCCTCATAATCCACAGTAGCCAGCAAACCCCATCACACCTCCAAAGGCTGCCCCTTGTACTGATGAGACTCTATGTGAGAGACCCCTCTTTATCTCTAAACCTGCACCATCCCCTTTCTCCCTGGAGGCCAAAAGGGGTGAGCTACGCTGGCAATTCCATCTAGAGCTCCCACACTTTTCTAAAAACAAAACTGTTTAGACAAATACCCACATATCTAACCCAGCAGATAAAATTCTTATCTGGATTCAGAGTCCAAGATCCAGGCAACTATCAGCTAGGCATCTGTTTGCACTATGTCAGCATCTGAAAGTGTTTGTCGATTGTGGGACAGCTCAGGAGACACCTGAGAGTCCTTGTCTACAGCATCACTCAGTACCAATTCAAACACCATCACTCTGGTGAGAGGAATGACAAGCGGGACCCGGGTGCCTGTGTTTGCTCACCAAGGATCATCCTCATTGAAAACTGAAATATTAAGACCAGAGAAGACCATAGAGACTATCTTATTGCTCCCTCCCTTCACAGGCCTGTGCACAGGAGTAGGTGGAATGATTCGGGCAACTTAGTTGAATTCAGCTGACCTAAGGACTCAGGTCCATCAAGATGCTGCTGGACCCGACAGGACAAGGAGTTCAATGCATCCAGCAACAAGGGGCTTCTCTAGGTAGCCCGGCCCACCTTCCCCGCCTCCAGGACCTCCGCAACACAGTCCACAGAGAAACGACTCAGAAGCCGGCCTTCGCCCGGTCGGAGATACCAAGCACACACGCAGAAAGTACCTGATAGGTGCCGAGCACAGACGCCGGCGGAACGTGGCCGTAGGCAGGCTGACCGGCAGGCGGGAGACCGTTAACAATGCCCACTTGAGCCCGCCACTCCCGCGCCTAAAGGCGCCCGCCCCTCTGATGCCGCTCTACCTTACCCAGCCTCTCGGTGGTGCTGCCGCGCGCTCCAAGCCCCGCCCACCGCTCGAAACCGTTTCCAGTGCCGCTCTAGGGCACTCGCCGGGCTCTCGGTGGTACCACTGCCGGCTCCGTAACCCCGCCCGCTCGTTCTCGCCCTCTTGGTGCCGCTCTAGGAGCGGTCGCCAGATCTCTCTGTGATCTTGTACTGCGGTCGTGGGCCCGCCTACCTCTCCCCGCCCCTTCGTGTAGGTTCCAGGAGACCCTGCCCTTGCTCTCTGAAATGCTGCGGCTGCGGGCTCGAGCTCGGCTTGCAAGGATGCTAAGGAGGCGTCTGTGCCTGTGCAAGCTTCTGGGCTGCGGGCGGCGCCTTTCTCCCTGCGTGCGCCTCTTCTTAGGACTCCAAGCCTTCTGCAGGCTTCGTGTCATTTCTTAGTCGTCCGGCTTGTCATCTGTAGTGCGCCGGGATGACGGACCCAGTAGTGCACTGCCTGTGGCCCCCTGGAATCATCTGACCCCGACTCCCCTTCTTCGGCAAAGCCAGGCGCAGATCTCCTCTGTTCTGTCCCCCAACACGGGCCTTTACAGATATTTAAATCTAGTCACTTCTTGTGCTGTTTCGACTTTCTGGGCATATTCTCCGCTATTATATTTTGTCAGGCTGGCTTAGAACTAGCAATCTCCCGCCTCGGTCGAGTCCTGGGATTATAGGTGTGGCCCACGGCGCTTGGAGAATGCAGTTATGAGAAACTGATCGAGAGCTGTTGTGTGCTCGTTTACGTCTCCCTGGGGGCGCCATTTTGCATGACTAGTACACAATGTTAGTGCCTCCTGTGATGCAGAAGCCGGTATTAAACCTCTAGCAAACCACTGAGCTGTCGTCTCCATCTCATCCTTTTAGATTCAATGCCAATATGCTAGATAAATGTAATTGTCCAGTGTGCGACTTGGCGGTGCTTGCCGATTATCATTCGGGCGTCGCTGTCTAGATTCACAAGAGTGGTTGTGTATTGAATGGTGGTTCATTCAGCCTCCTGAACAGCTGCCTCCGCGCTGTATGCATCACAGCTTTGGGATCCTTTGTCCACTGAAGGACGCGTTTACAAGGTTGTTGTGAAGCACCCCGTCCCTCCTCCCCGTGCTGTTTCATTTCCCTGGGACCATGCCCAGGAATGCAGTTGCTAGGTCCCAAACTGCATGTTGCCTTTTGCAAGAATCAGACAAGCTGCTTTCCAGAGAGCCTGTGCCATTTCTCATACATTCCTATCAGTGGCATGGGGCTTTCTGCCTTACCAGTATTTGGTATAGGGAACTAGGCATCTCCTGGCTTGCTTTTCCCAGAAGGCTAGTGGTCTGTTTGCTTCCTGCCATCTTTTATATAGTCTCCAGTGACAATCTCTTACCTATCTAATGAGGGGGTTGGGCTGGATGTGGGTAGACTGTTGGTACCATTTTTGTTCTTTCGGCTCTCAGGCATGCTCCGGCTTGTCTCTACTCCCATCCCCCTTCATTTGTGGAAGAGATTCTGTTTTGGAGTGGCTTCCCTCTGGAGAATTATAATCTTCTCTTGTCAGTGGGACTCAACTGCTAAGACCATAGCCTGGGCTTGCTCACGTGGTCCAAGTTTTTCTCTAAGAAGACAATGAAGTATCTTCTGCTAAGCAGCTCCAGTGTCTGGACACAGGCTCTGAGCCATCTGGACACATGCCCCCTTTGTTTGGTGGGCAGGAGAATTTGGTGTGCACAGCCTAGGTCAGCCTGAGGAGGTGCTGTCGTCAGTGATATAAAACTGAGATGTGTTTGTGCTCAAGAGAATTCCTGACAGTGGCTGTTCACATGGGAACCTGGATACAGAGAACTGGGTAGTGTAGGGCCTCGCCAGTGGTAATGGACTGTCTTTGTGTTAGTGTTACTGACTTCTCCCTGCGTCACTGGCTTCTACAAACCACAAGGTCCTTGGAAGGGCAGTGGTAATGAATCTCCTTCCTCAGGATTTCCTCCCTTGGGGAGAGCACCTGCTTCCCCCACCACCACCACCAACCACCTCCACCACCAGGGTTTTGCGACCCAGCAAGGAACAGTAGGACCACTATAAATGGCTGCTTTCTGTCCTGGGAGGCAGGAAGGCTCCAGAGGGCTCAGAGGAACCAAATCCTTGGACTCTATCTTTGTCAGTGAAACTGGAACTCTTGCCCAGCACCAGCCAAGAACAGGAACAATACAAAATACAAAATGTCAGAAACAGATGAACATATTTGTGTCTTTTTACAATACCAGAATTTATTGAATAACAAATTCACAAGCTGAATGGGCTTCTTTGACTGGTATTTACCAAGTGGTCCTGATTGGCTCTACTAGTGGCTGAGGCAAGCACAGCTTCTTTTATTCCTATTGTGACTACTAATGTTAGTGCTCTGACTATACCTCAAATGGCACACAGTAGGTATATCTGGAACTGCGGCTATCGCTCTATCATCTGTCATCTCTCAGTCTATTGTCTAGCCTGAGTTTATTGTCTAGTCTAGAGGTAGGTTACAGAATGGCTGCAACAGGGCTAAGAAGGTTGCTGCAGAATTCAGGGAGGCCATAGTGGAGGCAGAGGCAGGAAGCTGACAGAGAGTCAGAGTCCCTGGTGGAGTGAGCTAACAAATCTTGTTGGGGAGCTGCTGCTAGGGACACTGGCAGAGCCAGGTCCTGGAGTTAGAGTTCAGTTGAGCTGCAGTGTGTAATGGAGCTAAAGAAGTGAGGTGAGACCCACAACTGTCTCGGGAGTAGAGGCAATGTGCAGAACTGTGTCCAGATGGGCAAATAGAGATGGATGAAGTTGACTAACTCAGTGGTGAAGACCCAGATAAGCTGAAGCCCACATTCCAGTTGAGTTTTCTTTGCTTGCTGGTTCCTCAACTTGAGTGTATATACAGGGAGGTCACAGGTCAGGTTTGCGGGAGCTGTTTTCCCATCATGCTGTTGGTATGCTCTTAAAATCTTTTTTTTCCTTATCTTTATGTTTGTATGAATACATGCATTCTTGTACATACACGTGGAGGTCAAAGGACCACTTTGCCAGTCTTATTTGAGACAGGCTTTCTTTGCTATTTGTTGCTACATATGTGAGGCTAACTGGCCCTTGAGATTTGGGGAATTCCCCTGTCTCCTCCTCTCATCTTGCCATAGGAAGAACACTGGGATTATAGACATGTGCTACCACATTGGGATCTTCCATGTATTGAGGGTCACAGCTCAGGTCCTCATGCCTGTGCAAGAAAGGCGTTACCCACTAAACCATCTTCCCATCCCTGTTTTTATTTTTCAACTTAAAAAAAGTTGTGCATGTGGGGTGGGGGCCTGGAGAGATGGCTCAGAGGTTAAGGGCACTGATTGCTTTTCCAGAGGTCCTAAGCATATGATGGCTTACAACCACCTGTAATGGGATCCAATGCCCTCTTCTGGTGTGTGTCTGAAGACAGCAATGGTGTACTCATATACATAAAATAAATAAGTAATTAAAATAAAAAAGGTGTGTGTGTGTGTGTGTGTTATGAGCATGTTTGTGTGCAGGACTGTGTGCCCTGCGCACATGTACAGACCAGAGGAAGACAACATCGGGCATCCTGTTCTGTCATGCTCCATGTCATTCCCTTGAGACAGGGTCTCTCACTGAACCTGGAGCTTGGCTGGCAGGAAGCCACAATGATCCTCCTGTCCTCAGCTCCCCTCCCCCAGCCGCCCCAGCTCCGGGTTTATGTACAGCCATGCTCGGCTTTTTACTTGTGTTCTGGGAATTTGAGCTCAGAACCTCATGCCTGCATAGCAAGAACTTTAACCCCTAGACTATCTCCCCAGGCCCAAGAGTGGCTATTTTTATAGAATTATTTTACTTATTTTTACTTAATTCTTTTATACCTTACCTGTGTTGTTTTGGTCAAAAGAATAGAGGATCTGAATAATTTCTTCTACTTTGGGCAGAAACGTGACATTCTGTACTGCTCCAAAGAGCGTAACATTACTAACTAGCAGGGGCCTTGTTGTAAAAGCCATTGTCATCTCTATTCAGAGTTAATCCAAATGGCTCTGTCACTCACCTGGGCATGAAAGCCAACTATTCCAGAAATGTTAAGAAAATCATCTATGCCCAGGTTGATGGCTCAGCAAGTAACGGCGATTGCCACAAAAACTGGTGGCCTGAGTCCGGTCCTTAGGATCCACAGGGTGATGGCTGACTCTACAATAGCACAGGCTTTGTTGGAGACAGACCCGTGGAGGGCAGATCTCTAATTCCAGAAAGCCGAATCTGCTTCCAGGCTGGGATAACTACAGGGTAGAAAAGGGGGAAGAGAAGTGAAAATGTTCCTTTTAGGCCCACTGTTGGCTGTTGCTAGGGGTAACGAAGGAAATAATGCACACGGTGGGTAAAAGAACATCAGGTGACTAATAAGCACCTCTCAGGCCTGTTACCTGAACGGATAGGCTGGGGAGTGCCAAGAATCAAGAAAATAAGTCACTGGGAACCAAAACCTTTATATTTCAGGAATTGTCGTTGTGTAACCAAAATGAAGGAAGGAGCTCTACAGAGCGACGCGGTCATGGCTGACAGGCCCCACCAGATTCTCTGCTGTGGAAAGAGATCTCTGGGGTGGGAGCCACCCTAGGGCTCTGAGGGAGTGACTAAGAGTTCCTACAAGTGAGGCCATTCAGGGTGACTGGAGGCTCCATGCTGAATCCTGGGTTTATTGCTCCCCTAATGTGTAAAACATTTGAGCTTTGGTGGATGCTAGGCCTGAGTGTGCTTTGATTCATGGGAACCTCCCCAAATATTAAGAGGCAATGGCAGAAGTGGTTAGATATGGAGGAAGGACACGACACATGAAAAACACTAAGCTTGTCCCAAGGTTAGGCAATTAACCCTCTGAGTATACTTGTAGATTTCTCCTTAGCAAGAAAATATACTAGGAGTTGGCATGTTGCTGGGGTACACCCTGTGTACCTCCATTTGCTGCATGTAGCTACTTTGTATGAACTGGAACATTCCCCCCACCCCCACCCCCAAAAAGGAAGGCTCTTAAGACTCAGGTAGTAAGCAAACTGTGTAAGATTTACAAGACTTCTGCTCAAGGTTACAAAACCAGGAAATAATCGCCTGAGAGAGGAGACTTCCCACAAGGCCAAGCTACCTGCAAGTTATGCAGAACTCTAAGGATGTATTTGTGAGTTGTCTCCTGTGTTGGAGGTGGGATTTTTACCTTTGAGTTACCCATGCTTCTATAGGTAATCCCAAATGATTTGCTGGTTCACTAAATTAGATGCGGAGGGCCTCTCTCTTTGGTCTATCATTCATGTCCAGTCTGGAGCAAATAGATGTGCCTTCACACTTTCCCAGGAAGAGTCACATGACTCTATGGGGAGTTTCTCCTGATAGTGTGAACTGTAAAGGCAAAGCAGGGAGCCCGAATCACAGCTACCATTAAGGAATTAGAGAAGAGGATTATTTGCTCAGTCCAAAGTCCTTTGAACAGTGATAAAGTCAGACGGGGCCCGATAGAGATGCCTCAGTGGTTAAGACCCACGGTTGCTCTCTCAGAGGACTTATGTTCAATTATCAACACCCACCTAACAGCTCATAATCAGCTGTAACTACAGGTTCAGGGCATCTAACATCCTCTTCTGGTCTCCACAGGTAGCAAGCATATATGTGGTGCACATACAGGCAAATAGTTCATACATGTGAAGTAAAACTAAGTAAGGATGTTAAAAGAAGCCAGGTAGTTGATGGAGAAGACTGAGGGTTACAGTGATTCAGATTAGGCAGGGGCTCCCACTGGGCAGTGGTGGCACACGTCTTTAATCTCAGCACTTGGGAGGCAGAGGCAGGCAGGTTTCTGGATTTCTGAGTTCCAGGACAGCCAGAGCTATACAGAGAAACCCTGTCTCCAAAAACCAAAAGCCAAAGGCCAAAAAAAAAATTTTTTTTTAAGACATTCCCCTTTGGCAGAATAGTTGGTACAAATGACGAGATCTTTGTTGTACAGGACCTTGCTAACACTTTTAAACGTACACTTATAGGATGTAGAGATGACTCAAAAAGGGAGTAGTGCCTTTGCAGAGGACCTCAGTTTGGTTCCTAGCATTCATGTTGGGTGGCTCACAACCTCCTGTAACTCCAGCTCTACAGGATCTGACATCTTCTTCTGCCATCTGTGGGCCCCAACTATGGAATTGGTGCACAACCGTACATACAGACAAAACATCCATGCATACAAAATTAAGAATAGGCATTTTTTTAAAAGAATGACTTTTTATTTTATGTATACGAGTATACTGTCACTGTCTTCAGATACTCCAGAAGAGGGCATCGGATCCCATTACAGATGGTTGTGAGCCACCATGCGGTTGCTGGGAATTGGATTTGGATCTCTGAAAGAGCAGCCAGTGTTCTTAACCACTGAGCCACCTCTCCAGCCCAAGAATAGATATTTTTAAGGTCTTTAAAAGATTTCACTACATAGATGATAGGATGCAGAGCTCAGTGTCCTCTAGATTTAGAAAAGCACCTGGAAGTCGTAAGTACATTCAAATTTAGGACCAAGGGTGGGAAACCAATCCACTTCAGGTGCAAGGACTGGCCAGGCACAGCTGTGAGATTTGGGGATGACTTATGGTAGAATAAGATATGGATGATACTTGACATAGTTATTCAGAACATCCTAGAACAGCCTGTACTTGCAGGTATAGACCAGCTGCAGGTGTTTCTGGGGCTTCTGGAACATTGGAACATTTTCATGCTCCACCTTGTCTGAATTGCTTATACATTGTCTAACTTGACAGAAGGGTGCCATATACATTGGGATGGAAAGGATAGGTAAGGCTTGAAGATTTTCTTTTTTGTAGGACAAACTAAACAGTTTTATGCTTCCATCCTCCAGTGTTCCTTCATGTTAGAAGTCACCAGAAGCTCAGAGATGACTACAACCAGGGCCTACATAAGAAATGACTTGAGCAATATAGTCCTAGCTGTGTATAAAGCATTGTGACAGATGGAATCCATCACTGGTTCCTTCTCAGTAACAGTGAAAGTAGCTTATCCTATAAAAGGCTGGGATGAAGGAAGCCTTCCAAAGGGTCATACCTCTTTCCGGCGTGGCACAGAATGTAACTCTGCAAGGGTATTACAATAATATGGTGTGGTGCTTGCAAGTGCTTTCACTAATGCCTTCCAGGTTGCACTGGGTCCAGTGTCTTTCTAAGCTACTGAGTCCTGCCTCGTATTTGGACCAACATCCCCGCTAGGCAAGGTGCTGACAATGGTTCTTCTCATTCGTGTAGATGCTTGTCACATCAATAGTAGAGACAAGGTCACCAGACAGGAGTGGGTGTTTGCAGCCTTATGAAGAAATGTTTTCACCATGTGGCTGGAGAGAAGAGAGAGGAGGGGTGGCCCACAGATGACTTAAAGAGTAATGGGAACGGTGCCAGCTCTGAGGCTTGACCATCTGCTGACAGCTGGTTGTATTATTAGATGGTCAGTGGGGAAGAGAGAACTGGCGGTCTCTGGGTTGGCTACGGTGAGGACAACAGACATGCAAGGGATGTATAACAGAGCTCAGCAGAAACCAGAGTCCCCAGTGGTTCCTCACACGGCAGCACACAGACTGCTGAGCACTCCTGAAAATTAGGGATCAGATATCTTTACCAAAATACAAAATGCAGGCCATCTGCTTCGAGTGCCACAAGAAGCTATTTACTGGGTTCATATAAAGTCTGATCACCAGAGAGTCAACATAGGCTGGAGAAGAGCTAACATCTCCAAGAAACACTTGTAAATTCTGCATGCTGTTTTGACACCTGGGGTCTGCTTCCAATTAGGACCTTGGCAAATATATGCTTTGATGAGACAAGTACACCATCTACCTGTCCACTATGGGACTGGCAAGTAGACATCACAGGGTTTGTGCCTGTAGGTGGGGCAAGCAAATATCCTTTCATCTGCATACTGCCATAGGCTTCTTACAAGCATCACAGTGTTAACAGACTGGTGATGTCACCCAACTCAGTGTTACATATGGGAACTCTGGAAAACCAGCAGTAACGAATGCTAATGTGCACAACTAGGTTGACATCTACCTTCCCTATAATCCTCCAGGGGCTGGGTGTTTGAAATCACAGATTGCTATAACTGCAGTTAAAGACTTCAGTGGTGGCACATGCTTTCAATCTCAGCACTTGGGAGGCAGAGGCAGGCAGATTTCTGAATTTGAGGCCAGCCTGATCTACAGAGTGAGTTCCAGGACAGCCAGGGCTATATAGAGAAACCCTGTTTCAAACAACAAAACAAACAAAACAAAACAAAACAAACAAACAAAAAGACTTAAATGTAGATTATACCCTAGAAGTCTGGGGAGATGTATCACCATAATCAAGAAAGTTATTGAATATAGATAGATCCCAGTGGCAGGGTTGATTACCTCAGTGTGAGTTATTGGCTTGGGAGGCTTGTCTTAGGTTTTACTGCTGTGAGCAGACACCATGACCAAGGCAACTCTTATAAGGATAACATTTAATTGGCACTGGCTTACAGGTTCAGAGGTTCAGTCCCGTATCATCAAGGTGGGAACATGGCAGCGTCCAGGCTGGCATGGTGCAGGAGGAGCTGAGAGTTCCACATCTTCTAGCAGAAGACTGGCTTCTAGGCAGCTAGGATGAGGGTCTTAAAGCCCACAGCTACAGTGACACGCCTCTTCTAACAAGGCCACACTTACTCCAACAGGACCACACCTTCTAATAATGTCATGCCCTGGGCCTATAGAAGCCATCACAAGGCTCTTGGGGTCTCCCAGACCATATGGGACATTGCTATTATGTCTGGCTGTATACTAGAACTAGATGGTAAGTTGCTGCTGGAGACACCACATGCTCTGGATGCAGGAGCTAGGGAAGTTAACTTATGATCGAGCTGGAAGCTTCCTTCCTCCCTATTGACCTGCTTTCCTAGTGTCAGAAAGTGCTATGCAGGCTGCTAGGAGAAATGTCCCCCAACAGCTCAGCATGATTGTGAACCCAAGCTGGAAAATGTGCTCACTGGTATGAAGTGTCGGGTCTATTAAAGGTGCAAACAACTGATTTCAGGCCCACTCCCCAGTATGTTTGATGCTGTGAGCCAGGACAAAAACCTGTGACTAGAGAAGCCGGAGGACAAGCATGAAGGCTCTTGGTTAGAAAATGTGATGCACCTGTCACATTACCTTCTAAACATTTGTGCTAATCCTCATAGACTACTGCAACGATCAAACTGTCCAGTAGAAATTCTTTTTATGGTTGTGGAAATCACTGCAGAGATTCCTAAGTGGTCACAACTGCTGAATTTGTGGACAACTCACCCTCTCAAATTAAGCATGCATACCCTGGACTGACGACATTTCCTCTGTCCCCACAAATTGAACTAACTTCTTAGAACCCCCTGAAAAGCAGTGGTTTCTTCCAGTAAGTAACATGGGCACTGAAAAAAGTGTTCACTGGTGGGCTCAGGTCAGAGGAGTCTCTGGTTATTGTCCACTGAAACAAGATAAAAAGGACACAGGCCATTTGGATGTCCATGACTTAAAAAACAACAACCAGGGATTAAACCTGGGATTTTGTACATGCTTGGTAAGTGCTCTGCTACTGAGCTGTATCCCCAACTCCATTGTCTGTGTGTGTGTGTGTGTGTGTGTGTGTGTGTGTGTTTTCATGAGTGTGAAGTCCACAGGTTAACGTAGGTGCTATCCTTGACTACTTTATGCCTTGTTTATTTTTAGAAAGGTTTATTTATTCTTATTTCATGTGTGTGTTTGGGTGTTTGTTTTTCCTGCACATATGCCTGTGAACCACATGCATGCATGATGCCCTCATCAGTAAGAAGAGAACATTGGATCCCCTGGACGTGGAGTTACAGAGGTTTGTGAGCTACTATGTGGATCCTGGGAACCAAACATCACTCTTCTGCAAGAGTAGCAAGTGCTCTTAACCGTTGAGCCATCTCATAAGCTTATTTTATTTTATTATTTTATTTTAGATAAGCTTTCTCTGTGTAGCCTTGGGCTGCCATGGAGTTTACTCTGTAGACCAGGCTGGCCTGGAACTCAGAGATCTGTCTGCCTCTCTGCCTCTGCCTTCTGAGGGTCAGGGTTAAAGTTGTGGGCTACCAGGCCCAGCTTCATCTTAATTTTTTAAGGTATGGTCTCTTATTGAACATGGAGCTTGTCAATTCAACAAGCCTAGTCACCAAATAAGCCTGAAAGAGCCTCCTGTGTCGGCGTCTCCAGAGCTGGGGTCGTAGGCATGCTGCTACGTCCAGCTTTTGTGTGGTGCTTGAATTGGAATTTGGCTTTATGAATATACGAAAGCATTTTGTCTGCTGAGTCGTCTCCTTAGTCCTCTTTTTGATTTTTAATTTTGAGACAGGGTCTCCTTAGTTCAAAGCTGGCCTTGAATTTATCTTCCTGCCTCAGCCTTCAGACTTAGTTGGAATTATAGATCTGTGCCACTGTGACGGTAGTGTCAGTTGTCAACTTGAAAGACTCTAGAATGACCTGGGTGGCAATCCTCTGGCCACATGCAGGGAGAGCTTACTTTGATTGTATTGACTGATTGCATCTTTCCTGTAGGTGGCGCTGTTCCCTCGGCAGGGCTTCCTGAACTGTACAGAGTGGAGAATGCAATCCTTCATTGCGCTCTCTCTGCCTCTTGATTGTGGGCATTATTGTGACCGGATGCTTCAAGCTCCTCCTGCTTTGATTTACCTGCCATGATGGTCTGGACCTTGGACTTTGAGCCAAAGCAAACCCTTTCTCCCTTAAGCTACTTTTGTCACAGTGACAGGAAACAAAGCTAAGATATCACTATGCCTAGCTTGTCTGTGAGACTTTGCTTACTGGCTTGAGTTACTCCATTACTCTAAGGAGGGTTGGTTGCTATTATCTGCAGTAGTGCTGTGACAGACAATGGCCATCTCTGAGTAGACAAGAACACATAGTACCTCTCCTAAGGTTCAGAGAGCATGGTGCAGGGGGACAGAGAAACACTGTAAGAGTAGGAGGAAGGATAGAACATAGCTATTTCTTTTGAGCTTCCTATGACCTTTACCATCATGAAAGTTGAACAGCTGTGGTAATCTACAGGGGATCTTGGGCCAAAGTCTTATATGTTGGTTAGTTTTTGTCAACCTCACACAAACTAGAGTCTTCCAATAAGAGAGAAGCTTGATTGAGAAGATGCCTCCATCAGATTGGCCTAGAAGGGAGTCTCTGGGGCATTTTTGTGACTAATGATTGATGTGGTAGAACCCAGCTTACTGTGGGCAGTACCACCCTTTGGCAGACAGTCCTGAACTGTATAAGAAAGCAAGCTGAGAAAAAGCTACGGCAAGCAAGCATTCTTCATATCTTCAGTTCCTGGCTCCTAGTTCCTGTCTTGAGCTCAGGCCACGAATTCCCTTCATGATGGACTGTGATGGGGTCATGCAAGCCAAATAAACCCTTTCCTCACCAGGCTGGTCTTGGTTTGTTGTTTTATCATAACAACATAAAGCAAACTAGGACAGTGAAGTAAGTTCAACTGTACGGGAGGCAGCTAGGTCTACAACATTTGTGTTATTAAGAGAAAGTCCCAAGATACCTATCCAGAGAGTCGAACTGCCATCCCTCCTGCCCAAACTGTGTGTCCTCTTAGAAATGCAAAAGTATGTAAGGGGTTAAAAAATTAGGGGTTAGGACTTTTCAGTGGTGCAGCCGCCTGTGAGTCACCCTGTGTGTTACTCCAGCAGACTAATTTATAGATTTTTCCAAGCTAAACTTGGTGGGATCTTACTTTAGTCCGTTGGCTCCCTCCCTATTTGGAGCAAACAGTTGTTTCTTTTATGTGGAGAGTCACAAGACAGGGCATAAACACACAACACAATCTAGAGAGACACCCACAGGCTCTATATGGAGGGGACACCCTCTAAATCTGTCAGTGGACCCCAAGAAGGTTTTGTAATACTGGGCATAACTAGACCTGGATCTAGGCCAAGGATATTCTCCATCTTGCTCCAACTGGCAGGTCACCATGGGTCCACACAAGTAAAGAACTAAGGGTCTTGGGCTCTGGTACAATCCCAGGACCACCCAGAGGCTATTCTGCAGCCTTGGGCTTGCTTCACCTGGGTACCACTGGTCAGGGAACTAATATTCTCTTTATTATGCAACATCTCCAGAAGACTGAGTTCTACCAGAGTCAAGCCACATACATCTCTCAGTCTAGGTACCCCCGGATGAGATTTCAAGTGTCATATGAGAATGGAGCCAGAACAAAGTAACTCACAGCAGCCCCACTTAGTCTCTTAGGCCAACGATGTGCCCTTTTCCAGGCTGGACTCGTGCTCCAGACCAGCCCATTGAGGCGCTAGATTCCCTCCCAGGCCATCAACCATCCATATGGTCGCCCAGCTAGACATGTGTACATATGTTTGGTCATGTATGTGATGACTGAGTGTGATTTGTGGCCACAGTCTCCAAGAGTTCCCAGAAGGCAGTCCCTCTATCTGACAATCCTTTTGTCTCACTGGTCTCCCTGTTGCTGACAGACCAGGAGTTCTGAACAGCAGCCTAGAAAGCCACACTTAAGTCTTACTTGTCCCCATCCCATCCCACAGTGTGTCTGTGCTTGGAGAAAGGGTATTTACAGAAGCAATTAAGATAAGACCTGGTCATTAGAGTTGACTCTGATCCAATACGGCCGAACGAGAAGAAATTGGGACACAGGCATAGCCAGGGTGATGACCCAACTCTGGTGTCGTTATGTCATAGTGTCAGCTATCAGACATCCAGAATGCTTGTTTTGGCATCATGACAAAGTTTCCATTTTTTGTTTTATTGCTTGTTTGAGATGGAGTCTTACTCTGTTGCCCATCTCATCCTCCCAAGTTAGCAGGAGAGAGAAAACCCACTGCAAGCAACTGGCAAAAGCATCCATTTTTTTTTTTTAAAAAAAACAAAAACAGAAAAACAAAAACCCTGCAGCGGGTTACATTTTCTGTTCCTGGCATCTGAAAGCAAATTGATGTTCTGAGCTCAAGCTAAGCGAGCCAGGCCCTCAGTTCAGTAGAGCAGAGCCCCTTTACTGAGTGTTCTAAGCCTTCCCAGGAGCACCACACCCAGGAAGGGCACACAGCAGACTCAGAGTATGATGGGGTCTGGCAGATGTTCTGCTTCTCAGGCACCATCTTCCTTCACCTGGGGTAGAGTTCTCATCACGCTAAAGCTATGACTGTCAGCCCGGCGGGAAACTTAGAAGCTGAGAAGGGGAGAGAAGAGAGCCCCCAGGGAAGGTTGCAGGAGGGCCCGTCAGTGAAAGGGGCTCCTGGCTTGGTGCTACAAAGAGCTGAGCACGGTGCCTCAAGGCTGAGGCCAGCGGATGTTGCTCTGAGGGAGTGAGGATTCAGGTTTTGCTGAGAGAGCTCTCTGGCTCATTTCAGGGTTCTCTGGAAATGCATCTGAACCCTGGTCTTCCAAGCTCAGTCTATAGGAGCAGAGGCTATTTGACAAGTGTGTGTGTGTGTGTGTGTGTGTGTGTGTGTGTGTGTGTGTGACTACAGGAGCTGAGGCTAAGATAGTTTGACAAGAGCTGGAGAGATGGATCAGCAGTCCTGAGTTTAATTCCCAGAAACCATAGGGTGGCTCACAGCCATCTGCAATGGGATCTGATGCCCTCTTGTGGTGTGTCTGAAGAGAAGCACAGTGTACTCACATATGTTAAATAAATAAATGAATCTTTTTTTAAAAAAAAAAGACAGCTTGACAAATTGATGTCGGCCTGCTAATTTGCTCACATAGGCGAAGACACCACTGGAGAACCTGAAACTTGCTGGAAATGTGTCTGGGGTCCCAAGAAAATGACCGCACAATCTCAAAGATGTTGTTGGCAAGGCAAGAAGTTTCACTTCTGAGGCCTGGAAAGATGGTTCAGCCATTAAGAGCACCCTTTCAGAGGACCTGGGTTCGATTCCCAGCATCAGACAGTGCCTCCTAACCTCCCGTGACTCCAGGCGTATAATTTCTGGCCTCTTAGGGCACCAGGCACTCATGTGATACACAGATGTATTTGTGGGTAAGACTCCCATAGACATATAATAATAACATTAAAAATGTTTTAGTTCTGCAAAGGATGCGTAACCATGTCAAATTGAGCAGGCAAGCACCTCCAGCAGAGAGGTTCCTCCGGTTCTTTCCTAATGAAAAATGGTCCCAGGCTTCCCCTCTGAGTGGTCAGAAGAGATCAGCCTTACACTCTTACACCGTTGGCTGACTTAGAACAAGGCAGCTGGAAAGCAAAGGGAAATTTTTTAAAAAGAGGACATAATCCTGAGCATATATTTGATTCAAGAAGTGATGCCTTTAGGGGAATTTGAATTTCTGCCAAGGGAGTGGCTTCTTTATAATTAAAAAAAAATGATGGAGCTTTTGCTTATTTAACCCTTTGATAGGAAAGATGGTATATTTTCATTACGCCTTGCACAGAATTAAGAGAAAAAGGCACAGCTGGGCATGGGCCTTTAATTTAATCCCAGCATTCAGGAGGCAGAGGCAGACTGAAAAAAACTGAGAGTTTAGGCCAGCCTGTACTATGTAGAGAAAATCTTTTTCAAAAGAGGGAAGGGCATACTGACGAAGAAATCTTTTAACTCCTGATGGATGCTTGTTTCCTAGGGCAACCTTGGCCCCACCCCTCAGAGTGGGTATGGGAGGAGACATCCCTAAGTGGGTGTTGAGCTGAGTTCTACTTATTGTTGATGTGTGTGTGTGTGTGTGTGTGTGTGTGCATGTGTGCCATGGTTGATGGGCCAGGGAGCTGCAGTGGGAGAATGCTAAAAAGCAGAATAGCCCAATAGGTTCATATGAATACAATTGAATACTTGGTCCCTGGTTGGTGGAACTGTTTGGGAAGGCTTAGGAGGTGTGGCCTTGTTGGAGGAGGTGTGTCACTGGGAGTTGGCTTTGAGGTTTCAAAAGCCCATGCTGTTCCCAGTATCATAGGCACTCCTGTGTCATGCTTGCGGGGCAGATGTAAGATCTCAGCTACTGTTTCAGTGGCTGGCTTCCCTGCCTGCTGCCATGCTCCCTGCCATGGGCTCATCCTCTAGAACTTTAAGCCCCAATAAAGTCTTTTTTTTTTTTTTGTAAGTTGCTTTGGCCGTGTCATCTCCTCACAGCTATTGAAAAGTAAGTAAGATGGATAGGCACATATGCATGTGTGTACACAAGCACACACACACACACACACACACACACACAGCATTGCCATGAGCCAATGAAACTCTGAGGCAGAGGGGTGATCTGATGAAGATGGATGTGGTCAGGACTCCCCGACAAAGGATATAGGAATCTCAGGGGGATCTGGCTCAAGGTCACATGATTGTGGCTACAGAACCAAGACTCATTCCCACCCCCCACTCCTCATCCCAGATATTTGCTATTTAAAGAATGTCACAAGGTGTCGGGTAAGGTGAGGTCAACAAGAGACTGTAGCTGTTGTTCCACAGGCTAGGGGAGCCAAACAGTGCAGACACCTACTGGGTAGGCCGGTCAGAAATCCTAGACCCTATCCCAGAGGCCAGTGCAGGATGTCATCCCAAGGAAGAAAAACAGGATGTGAGGGAGGGGCCATGCCCAATCCTCCAACCAGGCAGGGGGAGGTGCTGCTGGGTCAGTTTCCAAGGGGTGCTGCTGTAGGTCACAGACTCATAACTTCCCAATAAGTCCAAGCTTATGATGCAGAATGAGAGGAGGGTGTGGCCCAGACTAGCTTCAACCTGCAGTGTCCCTGCATGCTGGTCTCAAAAGTGAGATCTCAAAGGTTCTCCAGAGGCTGGTGTTGAAGGCTTGAGCATGTGTGTGTGGCACTGTGTGTGTGTGTGTATGTGTTACGTAGGTGTGTGTGTAGGGCGGGGCAGGAGGGCTGATGGTGGTAGCTATGGGTGCTGGCAGATGACCTTTTTTCCCAAGTTATTCCTTGCTCCTTTCTGAAGCCACTGGATATACTCAGTGCCACCTGCCGAGTCCCCAGCTTGACCTCAGCTATGTCTCCTGCTTCCCCAGAATCGACCACAGAGACCCTGGAAGAGGATAGTGAGGCAGGAAAGGCCCTACAGCAGTGACTTCAGACTGAAATGGTGTGTCTAGTGTTTCTAAGTTGGGGGTAGTTACTCAGGGTTCTTTTAGTCTGGAGAGACTGGAATTAGCACAGGTGGGACATTTGCAATAAACACCCACCTTCCCCTGTGGGTCAGATGGAGCATGAGTCCTAAGTGTCTTATGAATAGTCAGGCTTGGGGCACACAAGTGAGTCCACAATGCAGTCACCCTGTCACAGAAGCGATGAGCTGCACGGGGTTCCGGAGGTCATGGAGTTGGTAGGGTGGATTGAAGATTTTAACTCCGGCAATCTGACTTCTCAGCTATGAACCAGTCAGGGCTGTGTCTCTGTGTGTAATGAAGCATGCGTGTAAGCCCATGTGTGCAAACACGTGTGAAAATGTGAGCAACAGAAAAATCAAGACAGTTTTCTAGCTTCAACAAGAGAGTTTATTTCCCCTCCTCAGAAAGGGGATCCTGAGGTACACAGTGCAATGTCTTCTTTAGTGGTGTTCCAGAGCCTTCTCTCATGTTCCCTTGCCATCCTCATGGTGCCTCCTTGTGGTAGAAAAGGCTACTGAGTTCCAGTCAGCAGGAAGGAGAAAGGGGGCAGAGGAGGAGGTGTCTCCTCCACCCAAGGCCTCTGCCCTTGTACAGACTAGCTTGGCACTGATGCTTTATCAACAGGGAAAGGAGAGATAAGATATACTAGGGGTTTCTTATTGCATGCCAACAGACAAATTTGGTTTTTAGGAAAGGACTCTAGACTTCTAGTTCCTGCAACATCGAGCTATTGGGGACCCAGGAGTCCCTTAAGCTGTGCTCCTTGTTGCACGGTGGGGAACCTAAGTTCCATCCAAGTCAGCAGTGGAACAGTGACCCTGGCATGCTCTTCTTTTCCTATCCCAGAGATCTGCTCTGGCACTAAGTGTTGGTGGAGGTCTAGCTTGGTGCAGTCAAGGAAGCCAAGGGCTCAGCCAATAGGAGTCATACCCAATCAAGGATTGGCCTACCTGCTAAGCAGCCAGGTAGGTTCCCTGCTGACTCAAGGAGATGCTCACCTGCTAGGGGCCTCTCCTCACCAGAGAAGGTACCCACCCACCCAGGCAGGGATGGGTGGGCTGTCTATTTCTCTGCCTAAGGAGCCCTTTGGGCTTTTTGACATTTCCCAGACCTGCTGTCCATCTCCAGCTCCCAGCGTACTCCCGGAGGCCTATGCTAGAAGAGATGTTCTAGAATCCAGAAGAGAGTGGATTTCCATGCCAGGTCACAGCTAGAGAATCCCCTCCTAAGCAGCCAGGCCTTCCTTACCCTTTCTGTCTCCCTCCCTGCCTTAGCTGTAGTCATTGTACCTCAGCCCTGCAATATTCTTGGATTCCTTCCAACACCCCCTCCCTCTAGGTCTCTGGAGGCTCACCCTGCACCTCACACATATGAAAGGGCTGACTTTCTCTAGATGGTAGCTCTGGGGAGGAATTTCATACTGGCAAATTCGAGATGAGAATGAGCCTTCCAGGCTTGTTATTTTCTCTGTGTAGTTGAGCAGATGGGCCCCCTATACGCTGAACATCCCCCAAGCACAGGCAATAGACAGCTGCATCTGAGGTTGACATGTTACCCACGCTGCTGCCCACGGGCTGAGGAGAGAGGAAGGCAAGGAGGCCTGAGGGTGAAACTGAGGGCAGGGAACGGCCGAAGGAGCTGCAATGGGCTAGATAGCAAAAGATGTTCAAGTTTATTCTCTGAAGCTGGTTGTCAGGGAGGAGAGGCCAGGGTGTCCTGGTTGGAAGGGTGTCCTGGTCTTCAGGCCCCAGATGCCCACAGACTAGTGAGGAAGCTGAGCAGGAGGACTGCATTACCAAATTTGGTCCAGCCTGGAGAGTATCCTGCTCCACTTCCCTGGGGCCGATTAGCCCTGCCACCCTTAGGCAAGTTAGCCCCATCGCTCCGAGGACGAGCAGCCTTAACAACCTGGGGGTGGCTTAACTTGCCACCTTGAGGGTGTCTGGTCCCACTCTCCAGGGGACTGTCTGCCCGGCCACCCAGAGGGTTCTGGACTTGGGGGCTCTGCCAGGGTGGAATATTGCACAGTGTGGACTGGCAACAGGTCTGGGTCATCTGGGTGCTTTCCACTGTCTTGATAATGGGCTGGCAGGTATCGGTACACCACATGGAGTAGGTAGTCAGGTAAGCTTTGTCTAGGGGGTGTGGAAAACAGGTGGTGAGGGCGGAGCATGGGTGTTGGTGCAAGGATCCTCCTCTGTCCCCCGCCCTGAGTGTGCCTCCCCAGATGCTCACCGGTTTCACTATGGGAGATGACTGTGATGCAGAAGGGTTTGCTGCCGGAGCAGCTATGTGTCTGGTTGCAGCTCTCCCCGCTGTGAAGCACTTGGCAGAAGTAGCATTGTAGAGGCACTGTGGGTAGCAAGGCAGCTCAGATTGAGGGCAGGACTCTAGGGTCATGCCCAAGTCCTAGTCCCTTACCCATTAGCCCTCCCAGAGGGGCCTGTGCCTGGAGCTATTAAAAGGAAGGAAGGACAGAGCATGGGGTTCAGGTAAGGTACCCAGGGCTAAGGGACATGGGGGTTGGGGTGGGGCAGAGAGGGGAAGACCTGGGTGTCAACTCAGGGTGGAGAAGGTTACAGCCTGAGGGGAGAGCCAGTGTGTGGGCATGCGGGGCTCCCGGCTCGGATGCTAGCAGCTTGCTTTGCTTTACCCTCAGGGGTGGGAGGTAAGTGTTGGAGGAATGCTCTGTGCAGAGCAGGAAGCTAGGCCCTCCGCTGGGGTGGAATACCTCTGTCCCTGCTTCCAGGGATCATGTTGGTCTCCTCCTCTTCCTCTTCATCATCGTCGTCATCGTAGCTGTAGCTCTCTGACTCCGGGTCCTCATCGCCATCTTCTTGTGCCCAGCTGCTCCCTGGTGGTGCAGGGACATGAGTAAGCCTTGGCCACTTAGATGCAGAGGACACACTCAGGGTTGAGCACCAAGTCCTGACCCTAACATGCCCTCTTCCCCATACCCTTTCCATTTTACAGGAGATAGAATTCCCCCTCCACTCTTCCCCTTCAGTGCCGAAGCAGCCAAGCCTGCATCTGGCAGAAGAGCTTCCATCTTACTCCTCAGGCCTATTCCTTGTCCCTAGGATAAGGGGTTCCTGGAGGTACTCATGGGTAAGGACTGGGCCGTCCCTTCTTTAGGTGACCCGCACCTGGCTGTCCACTTAGTAGCAAGATCAGGAGGACAGCCCTGAGAGCCTGCATCCTGGCTCAGGCTGTTCTGTGCACTGGTGCAGACCTCACTCGGGGTTCCGAGTCTGCAGTAAGTGGGACATAGGACATTACTGGGGGTTTCCTGTGGCCCCCACCGGCTCTAATCTCAAACAATGGGCCTCTCATTGGTCTCCAGCTACAGGCACCAGGCCAGGAACATCACTTCCCTCCAGAACCTCCGGGGATAGAGAGGAAGGGGAAGCTATTCTATTGGCCTTGGGTGTCCTGTTCACCTGAGCTGTTCCTGAGCTGGTGGGGACTACAAAAGGTGAGTGGTGGCCTCAGGAGCCATCTGGTCTTGGCCTGCTCCTTACCCCTCCAGGCTTCAGCATTACCATGCTTGATGTGAGCCTGGTTTTAGGCTGCATCAGCTCCTATCTCAAACCTCACAATCACAAGGACTCAGGACTCTACTTGAGGGTCACAAGCCAGGCACCTTCCACCCAAGTGGAGTCATTCTGCAGAGTATGTAGCAAAGAGCATGGTTTGTCCAGTTGTAGCTCCAAGAACCATTCTTCTCCTCGCCTCCTGTCTGTGATCTTGCTTACCCAGGCTCCCTCTGCTCCAGCCTCCTCTTCTTTAGACAGGCTGATCCCTTAGTAACCCTTTTCCCCTTCAGTCTCTTTATGAGTTACCTCCCCAGAGGTCTTCCCACTGCTCACACACTTCTGGATCTCTGTCTCCTGATATTGCAGCCTCTAACCCCTCTGGGGTTCCCTTGCTCTTGATAAGCCTACAGAATATAGGTCACCTTGTCCTTGGACCTCTGTACCTAGGTAGGTATTGACTTAGAGGGAGAGGGCCTTCTGGGACTGGCTTCGGCCTGGCAAAGCCCCAGTCACTGTCTTTCCCAGTGTACATTGTGTGAACCCTTGGACTCTTCGGGTCTTTCCCGGGGTATAGCAGATCCTCCCCACCCCACCCCCAAGCTCCAGGGCAGTTTGTAGATGGATGAGTTAGGTACTGGAGAGTTGTGTTCCCTCACCTGAAGTATGGAGAGAAGCACTGGGCCCAGGACAGGAGTCAGAGTCACTGGCAAGTCCTGGGAAGGCTGCCTGTCTTGTGGCTTGGGGCAGCTCCTTAACTTGCCTAAGTCTCAGTTTCCTGGATTGTCAACAGGGAGTGGGAGAAACTGCCAATCTCCTAGGGGTTACTTGAAACAAATATTTGAGCCCCAGTTCCCTGTTCCTCAAATTGTCTAACCTCGACTTTCTCTTAGGGTGAAGTGACCATCAAGGGCCAGGATATAAAAATGCACAGACAGTACACGGCGTGGGTGGTCGCTTCTGGGCTGACTGGAAGACACGTGTCCAATGCCTTAGCCATGAGCATGCTGGGTCTCCTTGACTCCTCTTGAACTATCTTCCTTCCTAGCATTTGGGAACTTACCCAGCCTCCTGTTGTTCTCCACTGTCATTCCTAAGTCCTCATGGCCATGGTTTGGGTCATCTCCTTTGGTCTTTCTTCTGGCCCATCCTCTGCAGGCCACCTGCTTCCCCTGAGGGAGCCACTGACCTGGTGAGGGGCTGGGCCATCCAGGACCCTGTAGGCTCACTACTACACCTTTCTCCCATGGGCCTAGGCTCTGTCAAGCAGTCTTCCCTCGAGCCCAGCTCTTCCTCTGCTTGGGTCACATACACCCAGGCCTGAGCTTGTGAGCATTTCAGAAGAGTAACAACATTTAGAAAATGTAAGGGGCAGTGGTGTGGCCACCCTAGCTTCAGTGGGAGGTGCACATTGTCCCCAGTGCTGCACATACCCCTCCCAAGACCCAGCACATGCTGTTCCCAGCTCTACAGGAAAAGCCTGCTGGAATCTGGTCCAGCTAAGCCAAGGTTGATGACCCTTGGTGTAGATAAGGTTGCCTACCTGATACCTTGGTAGCAGAGACCTACTCCCCTCAGCTCTGATCTGAGTATCGGTGGGAATCACTGTTTAGTATGCATGAGTCCCTGCCCATTCCCTCCCCCTCCCCCACCTTGTACTATATGGCCTCTTGAGCAGACCCAAGGGAGCCTATAGCTCCTCCAGAGTGAGGACATATCCGCTGAGAGCCTAAGATCTCAGTCTAGTGCCTCTGAGGTACCCAGAGTCGTCTTGGAGCCTGGGTCCTGGGCCTCTGCTCCTAGGTTGCATCTCCCTTCTTAGCTGAGACTTCCTGTCTGAACAGTCAGTCACCCTGGCTCCTGGCCTGCAGATCTTTCTGTCTGTGGGTCCTGGCCTTGCCTTTACTGCATGCCTCCCTGGGCTCCAAGGATGCTACTCAACTCTGGGCCCCTCCCCACTTTAGTCTTTTTGGAAGCAGCAGGCTTGGGTTCAGACCTCTATGCTATCTGTGGACATGGAATTCCTGGCTACTCATGTATCATCTAGTGAGGTGACTAATGAGGTGATTGATTGGTGAGGCTGGGCAGATATCCTTGGGGGTTTATATGGTCCCATCTTGACCTCTGGGGACACAATAGTGTCAGATTGAGAGCTGCACCATCCCCCAAGGATACTATTGAGAGAACTAGGGGGACAATGGGGAGACGGGCACATTGGAGTTGCAACAATTGATAGAAGCAGAATTTGGGGTTTGTGTCTGGTGTCTTTAGGCCTTTGGGACAGATTATACCCTAGAGTGTAATTACACTAGCTTTTATGTCCATTGTCCTGCTGGGTCCCCCTGCCCCTTTTCTACTGCTGACCCTCTTCCTGTCCTGTTTGTATTCTTTTCTTGAAACAGAAATCACATCCTCTTCCCCTGGGATTGGGTGAGTAAATGATTCCTTAAGAGGTGATGTATAGGTTCTCCTGGGTCAGACAGGCACTAGTCTCTTCTTCCTGAGAACCTGTGCTCAGAGGCAGGCGTGGTAGGCAGGGCGGGGCTCACCTCTTCTTTCCTATGTGCACACGAGGGAAACCCACCACAGCCTCAGAAGCCCCTTCATTGTTCACTTCCTCCCATCTGTTCCATATCTCAGGACCATGCTGTATCCCTTCTCTGGTCCCTAAACACCCTCAACTACACGTATCAACCTGGAGACTCTCCTTTCCTTGGGCCCTGTGGAGATAGCAGAGGCTGCTGTGTCCTCAGTCTTCTAGCCTCCACTTGGCTCCCTGAAGTCGGAGGCTCTGCAATGGATCTCCTGGCAGAAAGCTCAGTCCCTTCTTCTCTGAGAAGACCAGGAAAGGCCCAACTCTACCGTCCTCAACCTCTGTGTGCACTACTGGCACTCCCAGCCCCACCCTGGAAAATAGAGAGGCAAAGGGCATTCTGTCATTTATGGTGTTTGGTCACGCATCCATCTTCCTCCCCCAGTGTGGTCAGATTTTAAAAATAATTACTCCGGGAGTTCTACAATGGATGGGGAGGACAAAGACGCTCTTCACATTCCGAACAGGAAAAGCCGGAAGTGGATAGTGAACCTGCTTCCCGAGTCAAAGAAAGGCTGACATATTGTTGTGTGACCTCACAGGAGACATTACATTCCTAGGCTGTCTGTCTATCTGATGTCTTTTCTCATAGTCCCAGATCTGCAATTTCCTCCCAGGCATATACCTGTCCCCCAAGGCAGGGACAGTGGAAGCCTGCAAAGGTGTGGCTTTTTCCATAGGCCCAGGAAGGCAAGATTATCTGTGGAGGGGAACAGGGCACTGAGCTGAGACATAGATCTGTGGTGGGGGTACCTTATGTACGGGAGGTTGTGGGCTGTGGGGATTGGGGGTAACAGCCTTGGGAGCAGCTACAGCAGCCAGCAGCAGTCACACAGGGCCTCCTGGCAGAGTCTGTATCTTGCAGTAGGCAGGAGGCAAAGCTGTAGAGCATCTCACATGGGCCCTGCCGGATGTCATTATGAAATCTCAGATAAGGCTTTAGGCCATATTCCCATGAGAAGGAGCTAGGAGCTCCTATTGGGGTCCAGCACCTCCTACCCAAGCCCCCTACTGTTGGCAACTCTCATTACCTTGGAGAGGGCAGTCCCTGATGAACTAGGGAGAGTCACCTTGGTGGCTTATCCCTATCCCTCTTTTGGGATCCTCTGTGAGAAGCAATAGAGAAAGCAAGACCTGCTCAGGCCTCAAGCTGGAGACCAGGGCAAAGATGGATGACTCCTGAAATCATGAAGGCCATCTCACAGAGAGCTCAGAGTTGGTCAGGGGCGTGTCTGTACCTCAAGGAGGTGAAAGGTACCTCGAAGCCTTGGGCTTCCAAGGGGCCTCAGTGGGTTGTAAGGACAGCGTGAAGGACCCCCAGACTAGGGCCCGGAATAAGGCAGAGATATGCAATTTGGCTTCTGATGTCCCCAGCTGGGGCAGAGACCCCTGGGCTGCATGTACCACTCCCCCTGCCAGCTGCATCAGCTTCAGCTGGGGCTCTGAGGACCCAGAAGTCTACCTTTCAGACCCTGCTATATACTGAGACTCAAAATTCCTAAAGTACATCTGTCTTAGTCAGGGTTTCTATTCCTGCCCAAAAAACATCATAACTGAGAAGCAAGTTGGGGAGGAAAGGGTTTATTTTCAGCTTACCCTTCCACACTGCTGTTCATCATCAAAGGAAGTCAGGACTGGAACTCAAGCAGGTCAGGAAGCAGGAGCTGATGCAAAGGCCATGGAGGGATGTTACTTACTGGCTTGCTTCCCCTGCCTTGTTCAACTTGAAGAGTACCAGCCCATGGATGGCCCCACCCATAGTGGGTCCTCCAACCCTTGATCACTAATTGAGAAAATGCCTTACATCTGGATCTCATGGAGGCATTTTCTCAAGGGAAGCTCCTTTCTCTGTGATAACTCTAACTTGTGTCAGGTTGACACACAAAGCCAGCCAGTACAACATCTTAGGAGGAGAAACAAGGAGACAGGATATCTGAAGATGACCTTGGGGGTGTGGACTAGGAGGTGGCTCCCAGCTCTTGCTCCCTCTCTTCCCCAGAGCAGCAGTGGTCACTGATAGCCTCCTGTCCTCCCTCATGTCCTGGGAGTCCAACTAGACCATGCTGGATTCTTCTCTGCACAACAGTAAGTTATCTTGACCTGGACCCATCTCTGTCTGGCAGCAGCCTCAGCTTCTAGCCTGAATGGCTTTGTAGGCTGCCGCAAGCCATTTTCTTTTAAGTGAATCATTCTGTGAGAATGATTATCCCTTGCAACAGTATGCACCTACCTCTAAAAGGAAAAAAACCCTTGGGTAAGTTAAACTTAGCAGCTACAGGCACACATAATGATTTAAAACTGGATGGCCCTTACAATGGGAGTGGGCCCTGGACTTGACTTACCAGGCCTGGGATGGTGTCCCTGGCATGATGCGCTAAAGCCTAGCTGTCTGCCTGTTTGGAAAAGCCTGCTCTTAAGTTTGGCTTCAGTTTGTGTACTGGCTGGTTTTGTGTGTCAACTTGACACAGGCTGGAGTTATCACAGAGAAAGGAGCTCCAGTTGAGGAAATGCCTCTATGAGATCCAGATGTAAGGCATTTTTTCAATTAGTGATCAAGCAGGGAGGGCCCCTTGTGAGTGGTACCATCCCTGGGCTGGTAGTCTTGGGTTCTATAAGAAAGCAAGCTGAGCAAGCCAGGGGAAGCAAGTCAGTAAGTAACATCCCTCCATGGCCTCTGCATCAGCTCCTGCTTCCTGACCTGCTTGAGTTCCAGTCCTGACTTCCTTTGGTGATGAACAGCAGTGTGGACATATAAGCTGAATAAACCCCTTCCTTTCCAACTTGCTCCTTGGTCATGATGTTTTGTGCAGGAACAGAAACTGTGACTAAGACAGTTGGGCTCTGAGTCAACGCAACCCAAGGACTTCAGTGTTGGGGACATCTTAAGGTAACATTCAGTTTAATTCAGCTTCACAGCTGGGGAACAGGTTCAACAAGTTGTCCAATCCCTGGTGCTCTTCAGTCGTAACTACACATTGGGGACTGTGCCTCTCTCAGGGGCTGTGCTTCCTAGCCTCACTCTCTTGCCCACAGAATAAGCTTTAGAAGTGGTATTTGAGGGCAGTGTTACATTATGGAAGGGTCTTAGGTAGGGTTTTCATTGCTGTAAGGAGACACCATGACCAAGGCAACTCTTATAAAGGAAAAACGTTTAATTGGAGCTGGCTTACAGGTTCTGAGGTTCAGTCCATTATCATCATGGTGGGAAGCATGGCAGCATCCAGGCAGGCATGATGGGGTTAGAGGAGCTGAGACTTCTACATCTTGTTCCAAAGGCAAACAGGAGAAGACTGGCTCCCATGTGCCTAGGAGGAGGTTCTCAAAGCCCACCCATGACCTTTCCTTCAACGAAGCCATACCTAAGCCAACAAGGTCACACTTTCTAATAGTGCCACTCCCTAGTCCAAGCATACTCAAACCACCAGAGACCCTCTCTTAGGTAGGGTTTCTATTGCTGGGCTGAAATCATGACCATAAAGCAAATTGGGAAGGAAAAGTGTTTATTCAGCTTACACTTCCACAGCATTGTTCATCACTGAAGGAAGTCAGGCCAGTAACTCAAACAGGGCAGGAACCTGGAGGTAGGAGCTGATGCAGAAGCCATGGAGGGATGCTGCTTACAGGCTTGCTTCCCCAGCCTTGCTCAGTATGTCTTTTTTTTTTTTAAATTGAACCCAGGACTATCCAAGGGATGGAGATATCCACAAGGGACTGGGTCCTCCCCCATTAGTCACCAATTAAGAAAATACCTTTCAGGGTTGCCTATAACCTAATCTTATGGGAGCATTTTCTCAATTGAGGTTTCTTTCTTCCAGACAACTCCAGTCTGTGTGTCAATCTGACTAAACTAGCCAGCACAGGCCCATAGCAATCCAGTACAGTAAGAAGGATGAGGAGGATTGAATACGGGAGAGGTTACAAGTCAGAGCACTGGTGCCCACTGCCATGGTGGCTCCTAAATTCTGCATTTCCATTCTACCTGGGAAAGTGAGGCTGGTGCTTGGGCATCTATAGCCCTTTTCCAACCTTCAAGTGGGTCAGTTGAGCAGGGCCACGGGAAACTGCCATGAATCTTCAGTCTAAAGTGAGATGCAGAGCTGACAGGAGCAGGCTGATGTGACTGTTACTTCCTGCTAGAGAGCTCTGTTTCCAGATGCCTAACTGCATGTCCCAGGGATGACATGGCAGAGCGTTCGAGTTGAAATCACCACGACCTTCTGACAGTCGCTCTGTTCCTGCCTGCCTTCTTTCTGTTTTTCCTTCTTCCCTTCCCTTCCCTTCCCTTCCCTTCCCTTCCCTTCCCTTCCCTTCCCTTCCCTTGCCCCATTCCCCTCCCTTCCCCTCCCCTTCCCTTCCCTCTCTTCCCCCACTCCCTCCTCCTTCCCTTCCTTCCTTCCTTTCTTCCTTCCCTGTTTTGTTTTGTTTTTTTGAGACAGGGGTCTCTACCTAGGTTTGACTTTCTTAGGACTCCCTATGTAGACTAGGTTGGCCTTGAACTCATAGAGACCCACCTGCCTCTGCCTCCCGAGTGCTGGGATTAAAGATATGCTTCACTCACCACACCCCTCTCACCTTGAGCCATGGTGCTGACTGTGGAGACCTTGGGGATGCAAGCTCGTTGGGGTCATGTCCTGTCCACCCTTAACCTGGAGGACCAAAGTACTTGTAAGGGATCCTGGAAATTGTGGATGTATTTATTCATCCCAAGATTATGGCACATAGCTAAAGGAGCTAGAAAGCAGAATTAGGTCACTACTCTCTCACCCCCTTTACCACTATCCATGTCACCTGTACTTGATGCTGTGGGCAATCAGAAAGCACAAAGTCGAGCAGTGAGAACCTGGAGTCTGTCCCAAACTCCCCAAGAGATGTAGGCATCTTTTTGTGCACACTGCTTGATTTCTCTGACAGATGGCAGTAGGCTCCAAGCCAGGCTGCTAACAGCAAGCACAGCCAGGTTTGTTATGTGATTTTTTTTTTCTTGGAAAGATATGAAGAAGTGTCACCTTAGCTACAGCACTGCTGAGAGACCACGGCAATGATTCCACCCAAATGCACCTGAGTGAATCAGTGGGTTTAGGGAAGTTACTTATAGGAGCATAAGTAACTCAGAGGCATGTGTGTCTCCCCCAAGACCCACCCATGAAAGTTGTCTTTTTTTAATTTTTATTTTACGTATATGAGTGCACTGTAGCTGTCTTTAGACACACCAGAAGAGGGCATTGGATTCCATTACAGAGGGTTGTGAACCACCATGTTGCTGGGAATTGAACTCAGGACCTCTAGAAGAGCAGTCAGTACTCCTAACCACTGAACCATCTCTCCAGCTTCAAAACTCTATCTTTTGAGCTCTCAACCTGACCAACAGCCAGCTCAGTTGGTTGGAAACTCTCCTTTCCCCAGCAACATTTCTGTTTTATATACTTGGGGAGGGGGTGGAGGAATGTGTGGTTCTGGTGACTTTCAAGAGGATCCAGAGATTTGTATGTTTTGTTTCTTTTTTGTATCCTTCCTGCCGTGTGAATTGGTCCGCTGGAGGGGAAGTGCCTTGCCCCTAACTGCAGACCTTGGTCAGATGTTCCCTATTTCAGCAGTTCCTTATCAGTTGAAACTTTCAGGTTCTCAGCTGCTTGCGACTACTGTCAATTTTAGGTTTCCATCAATGAAGCAGATCTTTACTGTCCGGCCAGCAGCTGAAGCTCTCCTTTTGAACACAGAGCCTCTGCCGAGAATCTCCGAAGCAGCAAGCACATCCCGTTCAACCTCAAACAGAGCCTCTCTTACTTCCAAACGTACTCACTGGAGTTATGCTAATGGAAAATTACATCTTGTGGCTCTTTCCTGTATAACTTCACTTCCAGGTTGAATATGCCATGATCTGGCTGGAGTCCACAGTTAGTTGGAGGCATCTAGCAGTAGGGAAGGTCAGGGGTATTCCTGGATGTTTCTGGCCATTACTATCTCCTGATGAGGATCCTGGGCAAGAAGAACACTGAACACTCAGAAAACTGCCCTGCCACCTGCTGGCTTGTTGGGACCTGGCCTATTTGCTAACACTCCCTGAGGGTAGAAGGCTTGCTACAGACCTAAATGAACCCTTGCAGGTGGACTCAGCCAGGACTCTAGTGCCCAGGCTTAGCCAAATAGCAAAACCAAGACTTTAGGTAGGTTGGGGAATGTTCTGAGCCATTTTCTCTCTGTTTCTTTAGTGTCTTGCTCTAACCCCCAAGACTGTGCCTTCTGGGACACTTTATGCCAGGTGACCCAAGAGACCTTTTGTAGGATTCTTTTTTTAGTTCCACATGAACTGTGGGCTGTCAGAGGCTCTCTCATCTCTGCTGGCTTGCGTTTTGTCTGTTGTTAGCTCAGCCAGTCCAAATCACCAGCCTGGCATCCCTCCACTTCCCATCACGGTGCCTTGTCTGTCTGCCAGACTCTTAGCTACCCACAGCAGGGATGGTCCCCAGCTTACCAGAGTAGAAATGGAATTTACTGGAAGGCTAGCAAGCAGCTGTGGCATCTCCAGGGAAGGGAGGATGATGGGCAGCCAGGAATGGTCCTTACAGATTCGGGGGCTGCACCTGAATTCTCAGATGGAGTCTGCTGCCGCCCTGCTCTCTGCCATGGCCGCTGCCTTCAATTCTGCAGTACAGGTGTACTGACACTCCTAGCAAGGGAGGCTGCAACTATGGGTCCTGGGGCACCTTCTCCCCTGGCACCGATGATGAGTGTGTGGAGGGCACCCACCCACAACATATTACTCTTCTGGGTTGTTGTTGTGTGTGCCATGGATTGGGAAACCTACGTGACTGATGCTTTATTCTGAATTCTGGAGTTCGGAGCCTAAGATAAAGGCGTTAGCCAGGTTGCTTCCTCTCTCCTTTTGTGTAGATGCATTTTTTTCCTATGTCATCACCACACCGTACCCCCGTGTGTGTCTGCCTGTCTGTCTGTCCATTTGTTCTGATCTCTTCTTATTGAATTAAGACTTAAACCATGTCTTTAAAGTTCTGTTTCCAAACACAGCCACACTGAGGCTTGGGAAATCAGGACTTCGGGATACAACTTTCAGAACATAATTCTGTGACTGTCTCCATTCGACAGTCACAGTAAAAACAGAGGTTAGAACTGAATACAATGTTAGGGTTAAAATGGCCATGTTGGGAATGGAGAAGCTTGTAGCTGAGTGTGAGATAGAGAACTAAGATGACATAATAGGAACCACGGGTCCAGTGTCTCTCAGAAGCTCCTTTCCTTGAGGTGTAATTGAGAGGCACCCCTGGATTCTAACGCAGCTAATTGTAACACACTAAACTGTGAGTAAGGTTACCTTCTAAAATGCTGCCATCTATTTCAGGAAGGAGACTATCCCTGAGCACCCTGTAGACAAGGGGTTGGCTACAGGTAAACAAGAATGACTGTAGCTACATTTTAGTAGTCGTAGCTGTGCTGGAGTTAGCTCCATGGTAAAGCTACAAGTTGGTCATGTAAACATGGGAACAAAGCTTAGTTTAATGACATTAACAGATCCTTGGCCGGGCATGGTGGCACATGCCTTTAATCCCAGCACTTGGGAGGTAGAAGCAGACAGATCTCTGTGGGTTAGAGGCCAGCCTGGTCTACAGACGACTAACCAGCAATACCTGCAAGGTGGGCACATTAGCGACACCAGTTCAGACTAATGGTATCAGACAGACAAGGTCATTAGTTAATAAGGCAAGTTAAAGATGACCAGGGGGTCTTCCCAATGTGCCTACTCTCCTGAGTGTCGCCTACCTGGTTGGGCCAGGAGTACAGGCGTGGGGCTTTCTATTGTTCAGAGAATTGCCTAGTCTTAATAAAAATCGCCCCAGCCTTTGTCCAATGATGAGCATAGACCTATACAAAGCCCCAGACAAGCAACTCTGTGAGTTTTCTCTTCTCTCGGGGCCCCTCTGGAGCTTTGCTTGCTTTTCAGAGCATATTAGAAAAGAAGGCTGACATTCATTAGCTGTGCGTTTGGCTTGGGAAATTAAAGAGCGATGTCATCCAAAGCAAGAGAAAAGACAGAGATGAAGACAGCTGCAGAATTTAACAGAGTGGGAGGCAGCTGTGTGTGCGGAGAGTCAGAGGCTGGTTTCTTGAAGTAGGCAGGGCCTCTGGTTGGAGACCTGGGAGCTCAGGTCTTGGGAGAGACTCGGCATGTTGATCAGTTGGACACCAGGAATCTGGCATCTTCCCATCTCTCTGCTCTACATCGGTCATGTTGGCTCCATCTGGAATAGGTTTTTCTTTTTCTTTTTTTCTTTTCTTTTCTTTTTTTTTTTTTTGTGGGCTGCCAAGGATAAAAATGCTTGCTTCTTTGTGTGTGTTCTGGGGGGAGGAGCACATACTTTCCAAAGATTCCAGAGGCCCCTACATGAGTGTTCCTCATACTTTAGTGGGTCAATAGAACCAGGAACTCATTGAATCCCCAGCAGAGGTCAGAGAGGTGCCTGGTGATGATACCAGACAGAGTCCTCCCTCTGCCAGTGCAGGGGCTCCATAGGTCACCGAGAAGATCGCACAAGTTTGCTGTTCACTAGATACGGTCATTGCTCAATTATTAAGCCTAGATTTCAATCAGGTCCTTTTGTGCTGGGTGACAAACTTAACCTCAGGAAATTGCCAGGGTTCTTGCTCATCTCTGGGAGGCTAAGGTGGCATGAGGTGTCAGGAGGCTTTTCAAGCTTTGAGGAGGCACGGATGCATTAGCTCAAGTTCCAGGGAGGTCAAGTGGCTCTGACTACTTGTCTTCTGAGATTCCAGCCACCAGATCTGTCTGGGGAAAGGCTGCAGTTGAGCTAGATGTCATGGTGGTGGGGCTGGTACAGTTGCCTGAGTACAGACAAGGAACCAGCAGTAGCTGGGGAGTAGATAGACTTGGCACTTCCAGCACAGCCAAGTATAACTCCTTCACCTGCCACTCCCCAGTAAAGATCTAGGACCCAGCATCTCCCTCTTTCTTGGAGCTTAGTGAAAGGAGCCCTGCTCTGAATCTGTGACTTCAAGATAGGGATGGGGACCCTTATCCTTGGGGTTCACTTTCTCAGTCTGAGCTGGAGAGTTGAGGTATAGACAGTTTCTTCCTCCCCTGGTGCAGGGAACAGGACTTGCTCTGGCAGAAAAGTGACTGCTCTTTTATAGACATAAAGAGATAAGGTGGGCATGGTCCAAGCTGGGGCTGGGGGCGGAAGGGTATTTCCCTTCAGTATATTGATCTGGTCCCATTGTTTGGGAAACTGTGGGGAGCTCCCTAAGGCTTGAAGGTGGCCAAAGCTTTGTGTTCTGAGTCTAGACACTCTAGGGACAGCCCACGTGTGCTTATCAGAAGTACTGTAGGCTTGGATCTGCCTGGGCATCAGCTTAGTAGGAACACCTCCTGTTCCCTGGGGAGTCCTTGATGCCCTCCTCTACAGGCCAGCTTATGCCAAGCCCCAGCCTAAGGAGACACAGGATCTTAGAGTGTGTAGCCAGTGAGAGATAGGGTTGCCAGTCCCTGATATAGCTATAAGAAAGCTTGAATAGACCCTTCAACACCTGCTAGGGTTCTCCTAGAGCATCCTGTCTGTTCAGCATCCCCCATCTTCTTGTCGGAGGCATCTTGATGCCCAGGATGGCATCTCAGCTGGTGGCATCACATCTAGGTAATTTCTCTTGGACATCGAGTGTGGAGTTCAGGCTGAGCCTTGTCCTGAGCTACTCCATATGGTATAAACAGTAGTTTTTATTAGGCTGTATCTTCCCCTGAAAGATCAACTCTGACCCCAAAGCTTGACTTCAGGCTTCCAGCATAGTTTGTTATCCAGTTCCTGCAAAGTTTCTCTCTGCATCTAGTCTCTACCCACTTTCTGCCCACCTCGGCTAGCCTCCAATTGGGCCTCTTTAGAACCCACTGAGCTCTTTTACAGCCTCATTAATCCTTTATGACTATCTTGTAACTGACATTCATACATGTATGGAGGTATATTCATTGTGTGATGTGTAACGTGCAGCCTGAGAATTATCATTAGTAATTACAACTGGACCAAAAGAACCTGTGTTAGAGTCAACCAGCTACCAAGGGAAGACAAGACTACTTGGTAAGTTGAAACCAACAAAACATGACTCAGCAGAAGACCTGCATTTGATTCCCAGCACCTGCAACAGGCAGCTCACAACTGCGTGTAACTTTAGTTCTAGGGGTTCTGGTGTCTACTTCTGGCCTATGAGGGCTCCTGCAGCCGCATAGGACACATTAACTCATGCAGACACATGCATGCAGATACTCACATGTGTGCGCTCTCTCTCTCTCTCTCTCTCTCTCTCTCTCTCTCCCTCTCTCTCTCTCTCTCTCTCTTAGAGTGTGTGCACACACCCGTGTATGCCTGCACACAAAAGCACACACACAATAAACCAACCAACCAACAAATAAATGACTAAAAAAACTGACGTAACTTGTGCACTTATTGTTATTCAATGTATTCTGACACAAACATGGTCAGATAAGGTTCATAGAAAGGAAGTAGAGATGGACTCACACTTCAGAGAAGTTTAATAAGGACCACCACAGCCTGAAGGAGGAGAATGAGCCCATAGGTCCAAAATGGAGCTCCTCAAGGAAAGACAGAAGGGGTATGACAGCGGTCCTGAAGGGAAGAGTGTGGGACCTCCCTTCTCCCTGGGGTCATTGGTCATTGACCCAGGAGGACCTAGGGAGCAGAGTCTGTGAACGGGGCTTCAGATGATCTGTGAGTATGATTAGTAATAGTGACACACCAGGGCACTCTCGAGAGACAGATCAACTTTTGGGGTGAATCAAGGCTTATATAATTTTGGGGAAGGGGGTAAAAGGTGGGCAAAGGTCATTGGCTGAAGGCTAAGGTACTGAGACACCTCATTAGCATGAGGAGGTATTCCAGGGATCTCAGGAGCTTATCAGGTTCTTCTCTTGGGGAGAAAGGAAGCTGAACCTGTAATCTAACCAAGGCCACCTGACATCCTGCAGATATAAAGTGTGGGGTCTGGGATCCTCCAGGTTAAGAAGAGGAAACTGACAAAGGAAGTCTGCTATTTTGCATTGAGCTCAGGGCTTGCTGGTAATGTCAGACTTCGACCTCAACAGCAGGGTTGACAAAGAGTCTCAGCTCCCTTCAGTTCCCAGCACTCCAGGAGAGTTAGTGTTAAATATTATTAGCATGACAGGACCTGAATGGGACAGACAAACCCTCCAGTTCCCTCAGCTCCCCTCAGCTCCAGGAAACAAAAGGGGATTTCTTCCTTTTCTAGATTTCCAGAGGAAGCACCACATGACCCAGTCTGTGTGCTGTTAGCTGGAAAGGCAATGATGGAAGACTAGCTATAACTCAAGGCTGTCTTGATTCTGAGGAGTGAGGAGGAGGCGTACCCTGAGAGTTGTAAGGTCACTCACACACCACCACACTAGCTTATCTACTCTGCAGAGGAGGAGACTGCAGGGGGCGGGGGGGAGGGGGTGGTGGCAGCTGAAGGGTCTGTGACATAGCATGTCTATCTGTGTTTCTGATAGTGTTTACCTGACACTGAGCCCCCAGGTCTTCTTTCTAGGGAGTACCAAGCACTCAGATGTGTGGAACTGGCTGGAAAGGTTGGAAGGGCCCAAGAATGTAAGGATAAACCCCCAAGGATGAGGCAGGAGTGATGGGATGGAAAGCCAGGCCACCTGGGAGGAAAGTGTAGGTTTCGCTTTAGGCCCAGGCCACCCAGGCTTCCAACTTCCTTGAGAAGAAATGAGCAGGAGGAATCATGGGAACTTGTGAGCCCCAGGGCAGCTTCTGGAAGCAAGCCAGTCAGCCTTGCTCACAGCAAAGGAGCCTCTGCAGACCACTTGTCCCAGTGTGTCAGCAAAAGCACCAAGAAGCCACCAAAGGGGTGGAGTCTTTCTGACAGTACCTGCTACCTTGTTGCAGAAAACCCAGACTCGCAGAAAAAAGGGCTCCTTTGCCCTGAGGTGTAGGAGGGCAGAGGGGAAGCTATGAACCCCATTCTGCCAAGAACAATAGGGGGATGGCACAGGGGTAAAAGAGGTGAGACGGGGACAGAGAAAGAGTGATAAAAGACAAAACTGTGTGTGTGTGTGTGTGTGTGTGTGTGACTTATATGGTTAATTAAGTTCATTAAGGTTAGTTTCCCTGAGCACTAAGTAGCTCCAGGATGTCTAGTTGGATGAAATCATCATCATCATCATCATCATCATCATCATCATCATCATCATGGACAGTTACCAGAAAGCACCATGCATGTGTCTCTTAACTCCATAAAACTCAATATCTTCCCATTCAGGAAACCACTAACTTCACCACGTGGGCATCTTCTCCTGTCCACGATGATGGTGAAATCCTACCACAGTGGAGGTTGAAAAGGAGGATGCCTGCGGCCCACTGCCTATCAGGTCAGCCTGTTTGGTGAGCTGGAGAGGCGGCATGGCAGCTTGGAGTGGCCAGTGTGAGAGGTCACTGCATGTTAGGTGCTTAAGCCGGCGGAGACGATCGATTCTCATCTTCTTTAGAGCATAGGTTGTGATATTCTGGACTGAAGCCAGGGTCTTGTGAATAATTAGCAAGAGTGATACTACTGAGCCACCCTGAGGCTAGAAGGCTTCTGGGTTTCTTTGATTTTGAGGTAAGGTCTCCCTCTGTCAACCCTCCTGGCCTGGAATTCACTATGTAACCCAGGCTAGCCTGGAACTCAATATGTAGCCCAGGCTGACCTTAACCTTATGACAATCCTCCTGCCTTAGTCTTCCAAGTAGTCAAAGGTGTCAGCAGGGTCACACTCTGAGGGTCTAGAGGATCTTCCCCGCCCTTCAAGGCTTGGCTCATGGTCACACGGCATCCTTACTGTGTGCCTCTTCTGGTTCATGT